>VWYH01008161.1:192321-264750 GCA_013399365.1 Pampusana beccarii | reverse complement strand
CAGCACAAATCCAAAACATAGGCACTTAAAAGCTACTCTGAAGAAATTCAGCTCTGTCTCAGCCAAAACCAGTACGCTCAGTCACCATTTTTCCATTTGATCTGCCTCTACTGCTTGCTCAATTTATCTGCGATCCTACTTGTTGTTCCTTCTCCATAGCAAAAAGCCTCCTGTCTTCACTCTTTATTCTGCCATTTTCATAAACATTGTCGTCTTGCATGCCCATTTCCAGTAAAAAATAAATAATAAAAATGCTTTCAAAATAATAAGGACAAAAATCAAGTCATATCTACTGCGATCTTTCTTACCTCAAGTGTTTGCACTCTCAAAATTATGTGACAATATCAAAGGATCACAAGAAATATGTTTCTGTTCATATTTGAATATATGAAACTTATCTCTTTTCCCTGTGCTATATTTGGATCCCCTCGAAACTCCTGAAGACTCCAACGGTTGCCCTTTTATTCCGGATTTAAATAGTTTAGATATATAATTTGGTAAGATACATTAATTTTAAAGACCTTACTACAGTTCTGAGTAGAATTTTCCAGGAGATCATGTTGTAGCATTAGACTTTTTGGGGTTCTCTTTCACTGTGTTTTCTGTCACCCTCTTCCAACATACCATCTGAAAAGCTTGCTTATCATACTTTCTTATTGATTCTTCCAAACTAATGATAACTGCTCTATACCTATCTGTTGATGTCTCACTCCTCTCCATTATCTGTTTTAACTGGGTTAGAAATTGCACTATTATGTCTAGCACATTCACTCATTTAATAATTTTGAATTCTGATTGAAGTAACACTGCCATGTTTGTTCTTAATAACTTTGTTACTTACTGTCCAATGTTTGACAAATGTCCAGAATTTTCTAGTTTTAGTGATTTCGTGAAGCATTGAGCATTTACATTTATGTATCAAGCATAGAGAACAACTGAATTCAAATGCCCTTCGACTGCTGCCAGGAAACTACCCAGCCAAAGGCACGTGCTTCCTTTTAGTCCCAGTCAGTAGAGGCAGGACTAACTATACACGGTTTTGCCAATACTTCAGCCAATTCCCTACTCCAAGAAGTTGGCCATATTTCATTCCCAATTACAATACCCCAGTGCCTCCTTGCTATTCAGTACACTCTTTATAGTTCAGTAAGTTAACCAGCTCATTTCTAATTTCATAAATAGCAGATGGGAATAACATTCATTTATATATATATTCAGTATGCCTGGATTCTCAAATCAACAGCTGTATTTAGAGTTCTTCCATACATATTGGCCATAACTCTTTTCCGTATGACCTTTTTTAATCCCCAGTAAATAAAGCCAGGACCACAGTATGATATGCTACCTCTTTTTTTATTACTATTATTTCATATATTGAAAATAGATTTTTCAGCTTACAAGGAAAGACTGTTACATACAGATTCAACATCTGACATCAAAGCTCAAAAAAAAAAAATGAAGGAAATCTGGGAAAAGACTTATAAAAACAATCTATAAAGTTGTGAGATGATACAGTGGCAACTGAGTTGGAATAGCTCATTTATCCTAACTCCTAAACGTGTTGTGATCTCAGCTCTATAAATGTACAGTCACAAGCAGAATATAAATATTTAACAGCAATAGCAGAACTCAGTGAAGATGGTGCAATGGTAACAGCAAACACTGTAACACCTGCTATGAAGAACAAAATATTACAAAATAGACTATCTTCTAATGTTTGCTAACTACCGCAGTAGGAGTAAGTACTTTCTAACACTTGTTCCTAAATATTCATGGATCTCAGCATAAGCATTTATAAACCCACTGAGCTGATGCACACTTTAAATACTCTGACTGCCAAGACTCTACTCATTCACTGCAGCTTCTTGTGTTCATTGGACCAGACTTTAAGGTTCAGTTAGAGTGAGCCCTGTCTCCATGTTGAAATAAGTATACTTCAGTCAAATCTTTTTGTTACTTGATACTCAAATTTTGGATTTCTTCCAACCAAACTAGCAGAGAGAGGGCAGTATGTGAGCCAGTGTTCAGTTCATGCCTATCCTACCCCAGCCTCTCCATAGATGGCAGCAAACCTACAGTCCCAGGAGGACGCGCTACATCAACAGGTTGACCAAACCTATCAAACCAGTGCTCCCAAAACAAGAGGTAGTGCAGTGGAACTAAGGCAGGGCCACAACTTTTGCTTCACCCCTTAGGTAACATAAATGAATCCAGCTACTTGTACGCCAGAGGCCCAAAACACCACCAGCAAGATCCACAATGATGCATATTCAAAGAATTGCAAACATACCAATTTTCAATCAAGTACTGAATAAACACGGAGGAGAACAATTTTATTTGAATGGCTCAACAACAAATTAAACAAAGTGAACTGGGAAAATATGCATGAAACTTTGGATGTCTCTTACATGAAATTTTATTTCAGATAAACCAGTATGTTGCAGGCTGGTTTCTAACAGTGCTACTGTTAAGAAGAATGATCACAAAATATAGTCAGACAAATACCTTGCTTTTTTCTTGCTGAAATTCTATCTGGATGTTGGTTAGTTTAGTTCGTAGCTCCTCATTAGCAGCTTGCAGGGCTTCAATCTCCATGTCGGACTTCTCTCCCTTGGCACGACTTTTCTTTGACATAATTACTTTTGTAGTTTAAAATATTTTTTTTTTGCTCCACACTGAGCTAGTGCCTTTTGCTTTTAGCACTTCAGAGTCATGAAGCGTTCAACAAAATCTTTCACACAAGTCTCTGCCATCGTGGGAGCAGTCTCTCATGTCCTGGAAGAAACAAGGTAGTAGCAATAGAATTAGGCTGCAGTATTGAGCAGAATCAAACATCAGTTTTAAAGCACTCTGAACTTCCTCATAATATGTACTATATTGTATAGTGTACTAGACTTTGGAAGAAATAGATCCAAAAAAATAGTAACATAATGTTTCATCATCTTATCTAACCCCTGTCCACTGTAATCTGATGTCTTCACAGTTATGATGAATACAGCATATAAACAGAAATCATATCTTATTCGAGACCTGAGTTGGATCATGCTCAGGATTCCCAAGAGGCACAGGGACAACCACAAATTAACTGAGGCTGGTCATTTCACCGGCAAGAGTTTATTTCCTGTAGTAGGAAGAGTAACTGATACATTAAGGTGAGAAGTGCATAAGTCATAATTGTATTATTCATAATCACCATCGGGTCTCACAGCATCATGATATACGGAAATGGTATCATAAACCTGGAAAAATCTTTCAAAATTATTTCTTAAAAATATCACACATATAAACTGTTTATCTTCAGGGTTAATCCTGTTTGAACTGCCCTAATGAAAATGTGAAGGTATTTAACTTCATTTTCATTCCCCAGCATACCTCTAAGCTTAAAAAGTATTCAATTATTTGAATCAGATTTATGTAATATTCAAAGATAATATCAATAGCATACAAAGAACCTTAATTCCAATAACTACGAAATCCCATTATTAGTTTGCTTCATGAGTAGTTACAGAAGCTTAATCCGAGGCTCTTTTCCCTGTCTGCTCTCCTCTAAAAATAACCTGGTGCTCCACAAGAACAAACTGAGCAACAAATACTATCGATGCTGAATTAGTTTCCAAACCCACATCTTCTACTCATTTTAAATACCCATCATTAAATTGCCAACAAAGCAGAGAGGTTCCTACTTCAATACTGAACTACATTCCTGGAGTATTGTATTTCCAAGAAAATTGCTACCAAATTTCCTTCGAGCAATAAGTTGCTCTTTCCAATGTACTTCTTCCTGGGAGCTATTTTAGAAATTGTATTAGAATGAAAAAATCACATGCATTCTTTAGCACATGCTTTCTAAAGGGTTAACAATACCTCAGGTGTGTATAGACAAACACCATTTGGTGAGTTCAATTACATACATAAATTTTATTCTCCTCTTTAAGGACTAGTAAACAGAAACCAAGGAGTTAAATATCTTGTTCAAAATGACAAGTCAAATTGGATGAAATGTGCACAGAACTCAGGACACCAAGTATCCTCTGTCTGCTTGACAATATTCCCATGGAGTTCTTTCATTTATAAGAAATAACTGAAAAAAGACCAACTATATAAATTGTTTGCTAACTAACATAAGTTAAATCGTTGATTTGCTTTGTAATATCAGATGTCTTTCATTCCAAACTTAAAAACTTGTCAGTTTATCCTATGCAATAAAATTTAATCTGTTCTTTAAATTCATTATAGTGAGCATTTTAAATATATAATTTACGAACAAAGAGGAAATGGAGTTAAATTTTAATTTTATTTATGTATCAAACCTGCCTCACAGAACAAACACACACTGGTGCTACTGTGATTTTACACATAGTTGTTGACTCAAGAAAAAATAAATTAACGATATTCTGACAGTAACTTGAAACAAAGAACTCTTTAGTGCATAGAGGAAACTTGAGGAATTGTTGTTCTTAAAAAAGGAACTTCATGCTGATTTTCTGTGGGGTTTCTATGATGCTATACACTGAAACTAAAGACTATTTAGTCAATGTTTTCATCCAAAATCCTTAACTGCATGGAGAAAATTAATTTGAAGTCAGTTGCTACTATTATTTCCCTGGTCAATTTGTAAAGAAAAACTAATATAACATAGACGTGAAAATCTGATCTATAATAATTCCACAATATTTACAACAGCAGAAGGGGAAATTAGTTGTTCCTTATCTCAAAGACTGCCTGAGATATTCACATACTATCAAAGAACTATTCCTGAAATTCTTACTAAAACAAAATTCCTAATGCAGCCTGATTATATATTATTTAATTCATTTGATGTTTAAGTTAAGGAAACAAAAAACATCCCTTACTGGCATGGTTACTTTAACCTTATTAGCCCCACCTCCACCCATCTCAATTACAGTTTGGAAAAAAGAACATTGAAGTTATAGACATGTTTGCTTCTCCATCAGTCAAACAAAAAAGTGAGGTAACTGTGTTTGATGTGGATATACATGACATCCAGAGAACCAAAAAAGAGATTTGGAATGCAGAGTGTTTTGACATTACCACATATATTTTGTTCAGCAAGAACAATTTGTTCTGACTGTACCATGTTTCCAAGCATATTATGAAGATACTAGGCCATTCCATATGAACATCTTAACTTATATTTCTGCACTTCAGGGGATGGCCCATCACGGATGTCCTGGTCTTGTAAAACTCTCAATGGATGCGGATTTCATGTTCTACCCCAGTCACCATGACTCAAACCTGTTCACAAATCAGGTCCTATGGTAAGGTACCAGAATAACACTGTTGTCTACCTTCAAAAATGTGGGGCTCTAAATAGAATTTTTAAAAAGTAGGAATCTCAAAATATTATTCTCTATCTTTTTCCTGTAACTCGCAACCATTAAAAATTGTACCTTTCAGGCAAAATCAAAGTTTAGACTAAGAACATGAAGAAATTTACCCTCTTCTCTTATAGGCATTAAGAAAATAAGAGACACACCACACCCAAACCAAACAACCCATCAACTTGTGTTGGTGGGCATTAAAATATTTCCATTTTCACCCTTCCATAGGTACATCTTCCAGCCTATCTTTTTCAAAAGCAGTAACTCTGGCAACACATATCTTCTGCATACACTCAGAGAGGTGCAAAGCCCAGACACACAAGGGCTACAACAGAAGAGATCTTGATTCCCAAATGGAAGCATTAGAATGAGTGAGTGCCTAGATTCCCCTCTAGCTGGATACCCACTTGTACTGTTTGGAGGAAGGTCAGGATAAACAAAAAAACCCCAAACAAAACACAGACAAAAAAACACAAGACCACACACACACCACCACACACACATACTTGTAAATACAGTGGGGGAAAAAAAGAAGGAAAAAATATTCTACTCTGAAAAGATTTACTGATTCAGAAGTTTCAACCAACTGTTTATTAACTCACCAATTGTCAGTTGAGAGGCAAGTTCATGAACCCACCACACCTCAATACAGTTCCACAATCACTCCATGAATAAAAATAGTTACCTCCTGCTCTGTGAGTTCTATGCACTTATTGTAAACCTTAGGATCATTTGAATATATTGCATATTTCATAAAAAAAAGCAAGTATAGGAAAGAGTAATGGATTCCAAATCATAAGTCACTTTTTCAGCAGTCTCTGGAACACACCAAATGTCTCACTTTACTTGATAGGTACAGGGGCACTTGTAATTCAAGATAAACAACAGCAAAAGAAATAAACTTCACTGGATTTGAATCAACTGTTCAACTGTTTGAGGGACTGACATGTGAGAGATCAAAATAACATTATTAACAAATTATTATTCCATTTGTGTCAGACCTTTTGGGAAATCCAGTAAATTTCTAAGGTACCTGGAAAACCAATCAGCTGAACAATGTTCCAATCATGACTTTCAGTTTCTCTTCCATTTGCTTTACAGATTTAAAGAATGTACTTTCTCGTTGTTTCAGTCTCTTCCCTGATTTTAGTGAGAAAGGCATAGAAGTCATGAATTGCTATCTGATGCTTCTAGATCTTAAATATCAATAAAACAGAAGTAGGAAAAGAAGAAATAATTACTGCAAAAAATTTGAATGTGTAGCATCAAAGAATTTTGAATATTGAAGAGAAGGAACTTAACAGCTTGTGGTGAAAAATAACTTTAAAGAAATGCAATTCTTTTAACATGATTCTATACTGAATACATGAAAATAAGTGGAGAGTTATACCTTTAGAGAGTGAGTCTAACAGTAATAAACAGTAATCAACAGGAATACTGCATACAGTCAAACTCAAGTAATAAATATGGTTAAATAACATGGTAACAAGAAAAATTCACTAAATGGTGTCATCCAAAACTCATCATTCCAGTCTTGATTCAGACTTGAACAGTGTTATTTAGCTTCAACAGGATTTTAGGAAGGTCAAGTTTT
Source organism: Pampusana beccarii (assembly GCA_013399365.1). Lineage (NCBI taxonomy): Eukaryota > Metazoa > Chordata > Aves > Columbiformes > Columbidae > Pampusana > Pampusana beccarii. Next base: position 257,814 of record VWYH01008161.1, on the reverse strand, counting down.
TAACGAGTCATCTCAGCTGAAACACCAAGCAAAGCACACACACACACCAAAAAAAAAAAAAAAAAAAAAAAAAAAAAAAAAAGCAGCTTCTTCATCTAGGCAATTTTTTTGTTATTTTACTTCAACCTTTCTCTTATATTACTTCAGAGCCTACTATAGGCTACTCTCAACTCTTATTATAATTGTAAACATGACATTTAAGTACGTTGTTAGTACAGCACAATCCTGAATACTTGAGAAGTTTAAAATAAATTCGATTACCCTAGCACCTGAGAAGAGTAAACGCAGTGGACACAGGCACAACATTAACTTCAGAAGTAACTGCCAGTTCACCTATGTTCTAATTTATAAAACAGTCATAATCAACCAGTGACTGTATGGGAAAGACAATGTTCATAGCTCCTAATGCCCAAGGCACATTTCTTACAAGGTTCGGATGACCTACATTTCTTGCTTCAGTTCTCAGTTCTATGTAATAGAATGTGACTGAATGGATAAAAGCAAAATCTCTACAGGATGTAAAATAATACTTTTCCCAGCCCAGAAATATAAATACAAATTATCAGATACATTTTCTATGTGTATTGTAGACTAGTCACATTTTAGATACCCATTCATTAACTACCTACAGAAACAGATCCGTTTCTAAAACAGTAGAGACTTTGAGAGTTATTTTAGATCCTATCCCACTTAGGGAAATTGAGAGTTTCCCTACAGTGCAACACTTGTGTCACTTGCAATTTTTTTAGTGAATGAAAACAAAACCATCTTTATTGTTAACTACTAGCTCCATGTTCATTTTTCCAGATTCACAGGCTACAGTCCTGAGCCATTCTTGCTTTAATAACGATATGCCTACTACATCCAAACTACGTGGAAAGCAACCACCAGGAAGCTTTAAGTATTTTTAACTGCAGTTTTGCAGAAAGAGCTCATAGCAACACAATCCTGTTGACCACATTTGAACAGAGTTAACTTCTTTGCTTTGTAGAGATTCCAGTATACCACAAGTTAGGTTTTTATGACACTTCACTCAGAAGGTTCCATAGCAAGTGATACTTTGTGGATGAGCAGAGTATTTGTAAAAGTCAGGTAGCTCTTCTGCCAGGGCAGTAATTGCTTCCATTATCTTTTCCAATGGCATTTCAGGAAAAGTGATCTGCTGAGATCCTGTATCACCACAGTCTTCCAGAAAATTTGCACTGCCCCCAGTAACCAGTATCTGTGTTTTAACATCACATCACAAACCACTGCCCTCCAGGTCCTCACGGGGCAGTTAACAGAATTAGTGTGGCAAGTTTCAAAACGAATTTCACCGATGTATCCACTTTCACTTCAGTTAATTGGTTGCCTGTGTCATGTATGCAACTGTTAAAACACACACAACTAAAATAAGTTTCCAAGTCACTGCATACCTCAAAATAAATAATAAATAAAAATAATAAAAATAATAACTTATACACACCCTCAAACCTATGTGTGCCTACTACAGACAGCCATATAACACTGAATAATTACTTTTCATTGGTAGTGCTGTAGGCCATTGGATGGCATCCAGTACACTAATGGCCTCATTCTAGCCAAAGAACATAAGCAGCCCATCCTAAAAAAAGCTAGCTCTTAACTTAAATAGTCACAAATTAGTGTGTCCAGCTGAGGAGGGCAGTGACAGACCAGCTTTGGTGGCCACCCAGTGTCCAGGCAGGGTCAACCCACCACAAGGATTTAAAGGAACAACAGGTCTCTGATTTCATAGGTTATTTTGGAGGGCAACTGAAGGACCAGTTCAAAAACATAACTGCAGATGGACTATTTACTATTACCACAGACAATTGTTACCACTTTTCTACTGCCAAGCACCAACGGAAATGCAATACTTTGGGTGCAAAGATGCTGACCTCAGATACGAGACCCCTGTCTGATATCCTGGAACTGATAATCTCAAATTGCTACAACTACTCAGGTCAAAGCTACTGAAACAGCAGAGAACAATCAAAATAACAAATTCACATAATGGGATGGGAACAAAAAGCACGACAAATGTGTTTGCACAACACCACAGCTCACTTGGAGACATCTACACAGTGCTCAGTGAGCAGTGCAACTGCCTTGCAATATTATGTAGTCTTCATGCAGAGAAGTGGTGGAAAGCATTGACAGGAGGACAGCCTCACAGGAGAGACAGTGAACCAGATGTCCTCCAAAACGCTGTTTCCACATACATCCTTTGGCTCGGCTGGCCCATTCAAAACCCTATGCAGGTGCACTCTGCGACCTACTTTCTGCACTACACAACACTATAATATACTAGGAGTTACAGAAACCTTGACTTGAATCTCTCTTCAAAAAGTGATGAGCTTGATCACAGGCATTTAAAATTAATGAATAAATAAATGAATGAATGAATACTCATTGGCTTCAATGAATGATTATTCTGTACCAATATTTACTCAATTTCATTTGTAGCTGTTTGATGGATTAATCATTTAATATGAGTGGGAGAGTGATTTTAAAGACAAACTACTATAAACAGGAGACCTGTGGCACAAAATAAAATTGAAAAAAAAAAAAAACAACCCACACACCACAAAAAGGCCAAGTTCAACTGCAAATAACGAAACAAAGCCATTCCTCCACAACCTTCCAAACTCAGTCCTGTTACAGAGTTAAGAGCCGTTTGGGGTGCTGGTTTATCTGCAACCCCAGAGGCAGCTCAAGGCAGAGCTGTTCCTCTGATCTCTGTGCCAGGGCCGTTCTTTTGAGCACATGCAGGAGACCTGACAAGATGCCTGTGGTCTATCACAACGTATGTCCAGACTCCTGCTCTTCTGATGGTACCCTGGGGTGATGAAGGAAAATCCCTAGGCTTTCACTGAAAAGCAGCACTCCCTTTAAAGCACAGTATTTAAGAGTAAAAACAGGAGCAGGAAGAAAGGGCAAGATGTAGCATCTACCAGTTAGGGTTAGATAAATGGCAAATACAGAGACAGACTCCAATATCTGTATTCACTGTCACTGACAACCCACAGATCAATCATCCTGCCCAATTTAGGCTTTTGGATTATACAGGACTGCTTTCCTTTAATTATTTATCCATTTTTTTCTGGAAGGTTCCTTTGATTTTTTTTTAAATCATCATCATTATTATTATTAATATTTATATTATAAAGGACTAGAATAGTAAAAACCTGAAGCTGAAAAATTCAGAGATTACAGCTATGTCGAAAATGTGCAAGACATCTGCTGGACTTGGGAAGAGAGGTTCAGGTTCCCAATTTGCAACTCGAGAGGCAGGTGGAACCTCAGTGGGAGAAAAACTGGGGTAGTCTAATACTTTGTTGAACACTTACTTTATAATCAATAGGATAGATCTGGGAGGTCAAGTAGGAGATCAAGAGGAGAAAAGGTATATCTGGATGCGATCTAGTTACCAGCTGAAAAATGAAGCAAACAGGTGGCATGATTTGATTCCACTGTCTCTGATGTCAATAATCCTTGTGTGAAATTAATCATCTTTACTAAACCGGTAATCTACCTTGTATTGTACCAGCCAGGCCACATTCCCACCTTACTGCCCCATTGCAGAAGAATTACACACCTATGTGCAGAGCAGCACAAGCATATCAGCCAGCACAATAAAGAAAGACATGGCACGGAACAGGTTAATGAAAAAACTTCCTCACCTACCAACAGGCAGCTTAACTTCAATACATATTGTCATTAAAATCGGGGTTCTCAGCCAAAATGAAGATGTCAGGCTGTTCCAGTAATACAGGAGGACCGATAAAATGCCATCGTGCTCCACTTTTAAAGCCAAGTTCCTCAGTTCCTGAGATCAAAATACATACACTACAGACCTGACAATATTGCTTGAATTTCGAAGAGTCACAGAATCCTCAAAAAGTGTCTACTTGCCCTCAGGAATTTAGGACCCCAAATTTACATTTGACTGCCATTATCAAGGACTCCTGCTTAACTTCAGCTTACTTGAAGTAAGACACAAAATCGCAGAATGTTAGGGATTGGAAGGGACCTCAAAAGATCATCCAGTCCAATCACCCTGCCAGAGCAGGAACATCCAGATGAGGCTACACAGGAAGGTGTCTAGGCAGGTTTTGAATGTCTCCAGAGAAGGAGACACCCCACATTCACATTTAACTGGATAATAATAATATTATTTTGTGAGCAACACACTGTGCTAAAGCTTGATGGATTTTGGTTGCATCCAGCGTTCCATCACAGATTCCTTGTATGACCTTGAACAAATCACTTAATAGCTCAGAAAAGCAGGCATTAGACTTGCCTACCTTATAAAGATACTCTGAGGACAGACACTGGGTAGCAATTATAAGAAATGGAGCTTATGAGAAGCTAGCAAGAGTTTACAATTGTTAGTTGGCAGGAACCATCAAATTCAGTGTCCCATGAAACTACAGTTCCCTCACAATATCTGTTAATTTTCTCCTAACGGTGCTCTGAAAATCAGCCAGCTAGTGCTGGCATTTCAAGTATTGCTGAGTGAAACATACATTGGAGTAAAAAGAGTTTAAGTCCCTCTGGTTCTGCAGTATGGGCTGATGGAAGTGCATCACCTGGGATAAAACATTTAAACTGGATATTTCAGCCAGACAATAGCCTCTTTCATCTCTCAATTCACTCAATTCTATAAGGGAGCAGTGCAGCAGCTTAAAACTACAGCCAGTAAAATGCACAGCTAGATACTAACACAGCAAGAGCCTGGAGGCAAACTTTCATTTCTTTCTCAGCTTAAACAAGGCACAGACAAGCATGAAAAAGCACAAGAAAAGCACAGAGGAGAAACTTCGTGAATTAAGGACTTTCTTTGTGTAACCGTCCTCCAATACCCATGAACTGAAAACGCTTCGCCACCGTGAGAAGGCTACCAATAAAATATTCTTCTGGTAATTGCCAGCAAATTCAATTCAAACCATGCCAGGCTTGCTGGAAGGGTTGTTGGCAAGTCAGCCAACAGAAGCATGAATGTGCTTTCTGGAGGTGGTTAGAGTTGAATGTGGTGGCCACGAAGACTTACATGTATGTGAATAAAAGTATTTTCTGCATCAAAACTGTAAAATATGTAAAGTTGAGACCAAGACGTGTCACCTAAAGCTTTTACAGGAGTCCCTGTGGCCGAATGAGAGATTTTTATGCGTCATTCCTTATGAACACAACTTCCATCTTCCTGTGGTGCCTGCAAAGAAGGCTGTCTTCTGCGAGATCTAAATCATTCTGTAGATCATCTTTGACCACAGACAAAAAAAATCTTCATTCAAGTTGGAATATCATGTAAATAGGACAGAGTAGCAATCCTAACTTTGCATCGTTGTATAAAAATATATTCATATTCATATAATTTCTGCTATAAATTCATTTTAGTATTCAGACCTGTTTGTCTCCCCACCTCATTCCCTAAAAGCGGTGGCAGAGGGAAGCCTCAAAAGTCAAGGTGTTGACAGTGACTTTACAGACACACTTAGTCTTAATGAGGACTCAGTGGAAAAATACAGAAACAGGTATTGCTGAAAGAACTATTCTTTCCATATCACACATCATCTCCTGAACTTTAGGTGAACCTCTGCATTCTGTTTTAAGGTTAAGGTTATGACAGCTATGACAGTAGCACTGCGATTTTTCACCACCTAAACAGCAAAGCTACAGTAGCTATAGTAACTTTAACTACCTGTTTCCAAAGTATGAAGAAGGCAGAGGAGAGGGTGGTGGTGGAATATATCCTGGCGAATGAACTATCCAACTGGAGCCTGCTTAAGAAGGCTCTAATAAAGGAATAGAACTAATCTTCTCGGTGATGTAGCCCACTCCTTGACACTAGCCTAAATAACGGTCCTATCTGCTGTTTGTCTGTTACTCCCCAGCACCCTGGAGGGTCTGTCCCAGCTTGTTCCTCACAACCATCAGTTCACACAGACAGAAGAAAGAAAAGCGCGTATCAGAAGAGAAAGAAGAAAAAATAAGGGAGGCGAAAGCTGAAAGTTACACGCAAGATTTAGTTGTTATCTGCATACCCTGCTTTTGCACAGGAAAAGGAAACTGATGAAATGCTGCCTGATGCAGTGAACAATGTGAAATCCAGGAGGTCTTAAGTGTGACCATGTCCATTACCCCCCAGGAAATATCAGTTTGAATGGCTATACTACAAACATATATTATTATTTTTTCAGCAGTACATCATAAAGGTCTTCACTAACACTTCCCAAAGTTGTAAGGGATTAAAGACAGGAAATTACTAGATGTTGTCTTTGAGATGTGCAGGCCTTCACCTTAGATTGATTGTTGGAAGTTAATTGAAATGCTCATATATTCTCCACCTCCTTTCTACTACCAAATTCCTCCTTTTTTCTTGGGTTGTAATAACATCCACCACACCTGGAAACTGCTCTCCACTAGCAATATAACCCGCTTTCCCTGCTACTCTTTCATTGACTTGTAGTAACGTAAAAAATTAATTCACATATCTATCACTACATGTATGGCAGGGGAAATATAAAATTAAGTTTGTGCAGGAAATTTTTACAACCGCACTCTTGAAAGCAGTTTAAGACAAGCTCTTTTACTTGAGAAAGATGGGAAGTCAGCTTCCCGCAGTTTCCTGAAAAGCACAGAAATGTTAAACCACCACTGTTAAACAGATAAAGTGCAACTGATCTCAAAAGCAAAACAATACCAGGGTAAGGCTCAGAACAGTAAAATACTATAACACTTTTGCATTGCTTTCCACCTCTTTTCTGAAACAAGAAGGCAATAAAGTATTTCCTCAATAAAGAAACACAAGCTCCTCAATGAAGCAATAGAAATGTCTCTGCTATAGATTGGACACTTGACATTTACATCTCAACATATTCCCTCACCTGGTCCCCTCTTGCATTTCTTAATTGTAAGATAGATGTCAACGAGAATTTATTTCCTTCAAGAAAACTTTATTTTGTTTTAATAGCAAGTAGTGCACAGGCTAGCAGAGTTGTGGTAAAGAAGTTTATTACAGCCTGCACAGCACTGCGTTTAGGGGTTTCCAACTAATCAAACTTAAACTTCTTCCTGTTCAAATGATTTAATTAATTCTGATCCCCACAAACATACCCATTCCCTTCAACATTTTCCATCTCGTTCACCTCCAGGACTGAAAACAGATTTGCATCCTTGATGGTCCTGACTTCAGAGTACACCTATAAAACCCATCACTCTGTCTATATAGCAATCCCTCTTGTACATACATACCTCTAACAGATTTGCATTATCAGCTTCTCTAACCTCCCTTTCCTAAACTGTAAATAGAGAGAATTCTTCCAGGAGCACAGACTAGTACTGTCTCCAGGGCTGGGGAATACAGTCAATGTATCGATAAATGTGTGATAAATTTTCAGTAGCCGGTAACACTTCTGTTTTTGATAAGATGGTGTTTTTTCCAATCTCTAAACAGTGATTCAACATCTAAAAATAATTCAGGTAAAGAGAATCACAGAGATTCAATCAGTGAAGTAAGTTTCAGACTTCAGAGCTTACAAAATGTATTTCTTCAAGATCAAAATACTTTCAGAAAGTGAATAAAACAGAACTTAGGACAGTACCTGAAAATGATACCATCTGGTACCCCATGCTAATACTGCACCTTCAAATCAACATCTTTGATGAGCAAGCAGGTTTTCAACACAAACCAGAACTCCGTTGATTCTGCAGTCATGAAGTATATTTGTGCTACTTGGTTCCATCCAGACCCAAAAGAATACATTCACCAGAAAGGGTTTTTTCTTCATTGTGGTGGGTTGTGTTTGCTAACATGTTCTGTTGTATCCAATTTAGTTTCTGTACTCACACATATGGTCCTATGAGATGCCCATTCTTCCCCATATTTTGCTTTCCTCATTTCTGTTTCCTGATATAACCAATGCACACAAGAGCTACTAATGCATTTTTAAATAGGAAATGTTAATAAATACGATTCTACCAAATGTATTTCCATTTGAAGTAACTTTTCAAACAAACTCAAGGTAGACTTTCTAGTTTGTGTTAAAGTTTAGCTTTTGACATAGATTCAGAGCACCATTCACACTGAATACAAAGGGAACTCAGCTGGGAGATGGAAGCATTGCAGTATGTGACATTTTTCAGACATAATGACTCCTAATTTCATATGAAATAAAGGAAGTACGAAGAGATCACATGAGGTGGAAAAGGAGCAGAAAGGTCTCTATGAACGAAACAAAAGCCTGAGAGAAAGCAGTTTGCTCAAAATAATACAGTATGCCACGCTACAGCGTTTGGTTGCAGAACTGCAGCACCAAGCTACTGAGCAACAATCTGAAATCAGTTGTTATTGTCCAACCTGATTATAATTTGGCAACACATAAATGTGCCCTTTAAAATATATTGTTGCTTAAGACTACTAGCGAAACAAGGATTCTTACAGTATATTCAACATGAACATGTATAAATATGTGTGTATGTTCACAGGATGAGTTTCCTCCAGAAGGAATAAGTTTCAGGTGTTGAGATAATTTGTGTTCTTCAAAACTATTCTCCTGGAAATCTATATTCCTACGATTATACAATACCCACACACCCCGCCATATATTTCCATAATCAGGTCGTGTTATCAAAGCTATTGAATATTCATGACACACCATGCAGAGCCATTGAACTTACAAATTAATTGACTGGAAGAGCTGAGAAAAACTAACAAAAAGCTAGAAAGACACCCATAACCATGAGAGTCTATTTACCAAGAAAAAGCATCAGGTATTACAAGAACAGTATCCTAAAAATTGTCAAAACTGCCAACTTCATGTAGTCTCACTGCTATTTTTTGAATGCATACCATGTAGGCTACAGGTTTCTCACAGTTCATACCTTCTTTTTCCATTCATACCTATTTACGGATAGACAAGGAGCTTCATAACAGTCTGAAGATCTGTTATGCCTAATATTGGTCAGCAAGGCTTATATACACAAGAGAACATTCCAAGGTGTCAGAAGAGCTTGTTTAGTTTTCTTCTCAACACCTCTTGTAAACACTCAACACATGGATGAGTACCTTTAGACGACTAAGTGAAACATTACCTATCTTATCTCAACACAACCATTACCAGCCACAGTCTTATCTAACCATAAAACGCGTGTGGGAATTCTGCCAGCAGCTGTACAGCTACCCAAATGAACTATTTCACTTGTTAGATTTGCAAGAAAGAGAAACTATTCAGACACAAGCAGGTTCTAGTATTTCTTTTCTGTGTTTGAAGAGTAATGGATCTGTAATCTGCAGATTCAGGGACCATGAGTAATATTTGTATGGAGGATTAGTCAGCACAGATGTGTCGTTCGAAGGATGTGAAGAAAAAAAATGTAAGCATAAAAGTAATTTCAAAGTTTATCTGAATTTAATTTCCACCAGTTTAAAGAGAGAGGGAAAAATTTCATGATCAGTCAGCAAAACAGAGAAAGAGCCATTTTAAAGAACGTGCCCAGCCTTATATCCAACACATTGCAGCAGAAGAATTTCACAGAAGCAGCCAGTCTTCCTCTAAAGCAAAGTGCCCGCACAGATCTGCATGACATAACAGCACTGTTCCTGCGTTAATGTCTGTGTTCACATCACCATGTTGAAGAGATAGTTTGGAAATGTCAGAAGCAGTCTAGACAAAGAAATAAGACATGCAAATGCAAGAAATATGACTCATGAAATAAGACAAATAGGGACCAGGTAGGGAAGGGGGTGGTTTCCTCTAGCATTGGGCAAACGTGCATAAGCAGTCCAGAGGATTAAATCCCTCTGATCAGATTTTCATAAACTAGTTCCAAATAGTAGCAATCTCCTTATAGAAAATTCGTACATGACAAAATCACTTTCCAAAATACACTAGTTCTTAAAGGCTCTGTCATGTTTTGAGCATTTCATTTTCGTCATACAGAGTCAGATAAATAAAATATTCCATCTAAATCAACTTGTTAGTTTATGTTCAACTGTTTGAATGTATAGGAACAGAACAGACTAAAGGACAACAGGAAAAAAAAAGATCTTTACGTAACATTTCTCTCAGATTTAAAAAACAAAACACATTCACCTCAGCAGAAAGCCAAATGATAATATTCAAGAGCTGGTTTTAGAGTTCAGCATTTTTATTATTCCCAAAATCAGCATAATCTACCTTCTCTTATTATTAAGTAGATATGAAATGATTTTTTTTTTTTTCAGATACAGCTATGGCTGAAGCTCCTCATGCACTTAACATAAAGTTAAACCCAGTCAGCAGTAAAGGTTGAACTGCCTTCCCAATTAAAAAAGAGAGAATTTAGGGTCACATTAGTTTCTCTGTTGCCTCCAAAACAAATTTATATACCATAATTCTTCTCAATAGTAAAAGTTAAGTACATTAAGGAACAACAAATTATTTTAAAATATTTTTTCATTCTTTATAATGACTACACTATAATTAAATTATCTGAAGCATTAAAATCAAAGATGTTAATGAACTATCAGCTGTATTTGAGTGTCACAGAAGTCAAATGAATACTACCCACACAGGCCCTAAAATGTGTTCTGTACCCTACATTTTTTAATTTACTCTCTTCTTCATGAAGTTTTCAGTAACAGTCACACACCCCATAGCAGTCATTTCCCACAGCACTTGCCTTACTTAGGGTCATACTTTACCCTTTTGTTCAGAAATAGAGAGTGTTCACTATGCATTGTATTCAATATAACAGTAGGGTTCATGAGCAAAGAGGCAACAATTTCAATACGTGAACTGAAAAATATACGCTGGGAAAGGATGTTTCCTGAGCTACCGCTGCTTTCCTACAAGATGAAAAAGCCAGGAATTAAGCATTGCGTTGAACTGCCACACTTACCGTACTTCTTCCAATAGGCGGAAACAACTACTTTTCACCATACAGTAGTAAGCCCCTTGAAGCAACCAAAATACTGTGGTGTTCTTTTATGCATAGCATATATAGCTGCCTTCTGAATACCCAGGCTATATACTGTAAACACATAGAAGTCAACAGAAGGCTGGGAAAGTCTGTCAAAGCAGCTTAGCATCCAACTGAGACCAGAGCAATTAAAGCCTTTCTTCTTCGCTGATGGTGACAGATGTAGTTGAAGTATGACGTTGGTCAAGTTAGCAAGCATGTGATAAACATAAGACACCAGGAAATGTTCTGTACTGCACATTTTAGATTCCATGGTGGGGGGAAACGCCTTACAAAATTAATGAAGAAAAATCATAAGTAAGAAAATGTTCATATCTGTCATCAAGAAACTTATTCACTGAACACAGAAAGTCTCTATGCAAAGAGAAGCAAATTAAAGCAAAGACAAAAACTTGGCACAGTTTTGGTTTACTTCACTGCCTGAAAAATCTGGTTGGGTTTAAAGTCAGTCTTGGTATAAAAAAAAAATATTTAAACTTGAAGCTTCAAATGAGATTGTTTCTAACAAATTTATAACATCATATCTATATCGTAGATCTATTCTCTCCCTACCGAGCCAACATGCTGTAACATCCACAGTACCTTTCTCTTTGTCTGCAGGCAAGAAGAGGCAGTTGTGTAGAATTTTAACTTAAAGAGTTGAAGACTGAGCAGCACCAGTAGCTAAGTCAGTAGCTATGTTTGTATCAGGACTTTCCACACCACGACTCCTACTCCAGTTGGCACATTCTCTTTTTCATCGGTAAGGAGAGATTTCTGAGCAATGTTAGTGACATCATCTGTTAAACAAAAGAGAAGATAATTAATCCAAATCAGATTTGATTAACAGCTTTGATGGTAGCAGTGTGATGAAAAAATATTTACAAAGGGTAACAAAATGCAGCAGAATAAGATACGCCAAATTGCAAGTGTGGTATCTTCTTTCTGCCAAGAAGACATATGCAGAGTCTAATTCATGGTCTTCTTTGCTAGATGGTCCTCACGGATGAAAGCAGGATGAAAGCTGCTAAACTACTTGACAATTAAGCCAGGTCAGTCCACACTGTTAACTCTGCATAGGTAACACTAAATTTGTATTCCATTCCAACACAAGTTACCTGTTTTGGGGCTACAGGCTTAAATTGTCATGGTGGCTACCTGTAAATTGTCACATACAGACTGGACATTGCCAAGGATCTTTGTAAATATCAAAAATATACCAACATAAGGAAGTCATCATATGTCCTGTAGAAAAGAGGACAAGATGGAATTTCAGAAAACCTGGATTATATTCTTCTGTCTGTGTATAACTTTCCTGTACATTGAAGGTAATGATGACACTTTCTTTTCTCTAAACAAAAAAAAAAAAAAAAAAAATCAAGATATGCACAAAGACTTGATATTGTTTCACTTCACATTTCTTGATAATATTTCGACATATTTTGATCACAAGAGGAAACAAAAGCAGCATTCAAATTTTTGTTGATATGCACTACACGTTATTTTGGATTGATATTTCCCACGCTCAGAAAAATATATTTACAGAAATAAAATTATCTTTATGGAAAAGAACAATCTGAAAGCTTAGTAAGTAAAAGAAAGTTCCTTAGTGAGTATTATCTACCTCAGTTTTCCTAGAGTCTCTAAACACCTATGAAAGCACCTTTTTTTACACTGTGGAGTACAGAAAAGAGAGCATAGTCTCCTAAACAATAAATCTTGTTATGGCATGCCCTTCATCTTAAAGTCAAAGATTGAGTAAAAGCAATTCAGGAAAGGTGGACAAATTCCAACAACATCCATTGCAGACATGGCCATACCATGGTCTCCAAAGCAGAGGACTGGCAGATATGACACAGAACCGATCGAAGACCCTGGCCTGTGGGCAGGAGAGCTGGAAGCCAGACAGGATACCCCATCTGAACAGCACTGAAACATGATGGATAAATCTATCACCATGTACGTGGTTCAAGTCTTCACAAAAAGCTGTGCTTCATCTAAAAGATGTCTGGCTTTCATCCAATGGTACTGGTCCCAAAAATATAACTCCTAAATGGTTTCCTTTGCTAGGAAGTATTGCGCTCATTTCTACCAGTTTGTTAAAGGTTACAGAGTCAATTCTGTTGCTGGTGGCTTAAAAGTTAAATCCTCAGGGAATAATTTATTCATTCAATCAAGGCAGCCATCTAGGCAGTATTTAATGGGAAAAAAATGTGCATACTCATTTCCTTAGGGCCAAGTTCTCTGCTGTGAGGGAACACTTTTGAAGAGGATGAAAGTACAGCTAGGGCCAGATCATGGCAGCAGATCAAAGTGCTGAAACAGCTTAGTCAGCATCTTTAAGGAGCACAGAAGGTTAGAAAAGAGGAATTCAATATATTTATATGTTAACAAGCCTCCTCAGGGAGAGAGGGAGGCTGAGAGACTCTACTTTATATGACGTCAGATATGTCTGACTTCACCCTGTCTTCATCATCCTTTTCTGAGTTGTCCTCTTTGTATATATACTCATATCTTGTTATTCCACATAAAACATTTTGTTGTTTTCTTCTGGCCTTCAGGACGCAACATGAAACCATTTGACTAAAAGGGACATAGAAGTTTTTGCCATGTTAATAGGTAAATGCAGAAACATCTAAGAGAGAGCAAAAATTTACTTGTCAGTATAGCAACCAGACCAACAAGAAGACAACAAAACAGAGTTAGAATAAAGTTATTTAGAAATGTGCATAGTATAAATCTCAATACTAAAAAAACAAACAAACAAAAAAATCACCACACAACACCTTCAAATTCATAAGTTATCCAAGTAAGTTATCTACATTTAAAAATGTATTGAAATTTTAGCAGATCTATTCGTTCCACAATACCAACTATTTTTAAAGGATTCTTAGATTCTAGAAAACTAGTCATTAACAGTTGTATGTAAATTTTCTAGCAAATTTGGAAATTTAAAGTATCTTAATGTTTTTAGCCGGTTGGCTTCCCTATGTGAAGAGATCACTGTTTACAAAAGTTTTGAAAGAAGGATGAACATAGATCTAGAACCTGCAATTTCAATAACAGTATATATAAGAAAAATAGTAATGTAGTGATATACAGTTTTAAAATGGATGTTTCAGTGGTATAGCATACCAGCGTGATTAAAAAGATGAGTAATTGGCAATAAGCTTTACAGAAACTAAGGCAAACCTGAAACATTTAATTATGACAGCCATTACAAGTTGTTACAGTGCTATTCACAACAAATTGCCAGCAACCACTGGAAACCTACAACCCAATAATCCTCTGTAGTACAGTTCCTTAAAAGATATGGTAATAAAAAATAACTTAAAATAATTGGATACTTAATTTGTAATTTCCAGTAACTGCTAAACTGAATCTACTTCTAATGGCAGAGGGGAAGGATAAAGAGGGGAAACTGTTGCTGTGGAAATGTATCTGTAAATCTACAAAAAAACAGAACATAAATCACACTTGTTCTAATTCATTCAGAACTCGAAAAATTCCATGCATGCCATCAACTCCTCAAAGAACTAAAACTGTTATAGAAATAATTTGACAGATGAGTTTATGGTTAATAAATGACTAATTTCACTCAATGCAGTGAAGTCATCAACATATTCATATCCTGTATTTATGGGAGTACATGCTAAATAAAGTGAGTTGATTCAGTTATGTGCTTTATTATGTAATGGTGCTCTAGACAAAAGTTTAGTGTTATAAAAATGAAGATTTTATTTCTGTTTACATGGCAATGACTTGCAAATCTGTCAACACTTCCCAAATAGTTACAAAAGGCCTGAAAGTGTCCAAGTTTATTTGGTTTTTATTAGAAACTGAAGTACATAGAATCTTCAGCGAAAATTCTTTTTCTCACACATCATTCCATCATGTCAGGTAGCACCATAGCTTGAGAACAACAGAAATTTAAAGGTAAGAGAGTAAATCCTGATGCCAACCTCCACCTTTCAGATTCCCATAATTGGCAAAGCACTCAGATTCTCAGAGGTTTTTGGCCAGATCTGTTCATACAGGACATCTTAGTCCCTTCGAACTCTTAAACAAAGTGCACTCCTTGCAGAAGGTTTAAAAAAACCAACCAAACAAACAAACAAATACAAACAAACAAACAAAAAAAAACCAAAACAAAAAGCAAACCTACTAAGATGAACACCTCTTTTAGAGATGTTAGCTATTATAGAGACAGTTCCCCTGGTAATTGGGTGATGTCACATACATCCCATACATGCAGTGTCTAAGGACTACAAATGGGGGGCAGGGGGAAGGAATAATCTCAACTCCTTTTTCAATACAAGAGAGGTAAATATGTAAATCACCCTCCCTCCTGTCTTCCACACCTCAAACAGGAATAAGCAGGGTCCAGCTCTAACCTTCAGAGCAGAAAAATAAGATAAACAACAATCACATCCTTTGCATGTGGTAATAGCAAAGTAGTTTCCCTCAATATTTCAGAAAGCCTCTCCATATCCTTGTACAGCTGATCCACATTTTGAAGACCTTTTGGAAACAAGGTGTTTTAGTTTTAAAATGACTAAGCACAAGCATGGTAGGCAGTGACAAGGATGACCCAAATAAAAGGCAATTCCTTTGGGAATACAGTGCTGAGCACATCTGTGAGTTCTCTGCAGTAGTTGCTAGAAATTTTGCTTGGCAAATGCTTTGTAACAGGAATGTACATTACCACTGGCTTTTTGTCAGAAGTTATTCTAATCGGCAGTTGGAAGAGTGAGAGAAGGGTTCCTTCTTATCACCAAATATTTAAGTATTAAAAATTATTAATTTGATTTATAATTCGTCAGTAAGACATATATTAGCCATGCTTACAAATTACATGCAAGAAGATTGCATCTATCCATTCGTGCCTCTAGTCTTTGATTTCCAAGAATGTGATATTTGCTTTGCTACCAGATACACTTGGATTTCCAGCAGAGCAAAGAATTTATTTGTGCGTAAATAAAGCAGCACAGATGCAGCCCTTCATGAATGTGGCTTGACATGTCAACAGTCAGAACATATCAGCAACAGACACTTGCATTCAATATGCCTCACTTGCTCTCTCCTTTACCCGATCAGTCTCCACCTTACACAGCACGTTACAACCAGAAAAGTGATGCCTTCTGCTGTGGCTGCACCAAAAGCAGATAGAAAAAATGGTATTTAAAAGAATCATAAGAAAGCAAAGACAATATAAGTGGAAGCTTCAATGTAAAACATTGTGACTACATCATGGCCCAGGGTAGAAAAAGCACAGATCGTGCCACAGTGTCACTCCCTTTCAACACAAAGACTTAGCAGCAAGAAAACACCATGACATGACATTTATAGAATATTCTACATGTTCTCAGCAACACACACTTAGCAAAATGCGCAACTGCCATCTTCATCCTTTATATACTGAACAAACCTAAAGAGGAGAAGACAGGATGACTTTAGGAACTTTTCCTACTAATACTTCTTATTTTTAATATCACCCTGGAAGTTGATATGGCAGAAATCAAAGACACGATAAGAAGCAAGTTCTTGCCTGCAAACACTTTTTCAATGACAACCAGGAACATTGATGGAAACTTTCCTGATCTGTTTTAGTCTGCTGTTTTTGTTGCAAAATATGTCTTTGGTGGATGAAACACAGAATTTTTGTTTGGGTACTAGAAACAATGACAGACATAAAAGCAGTCACTCACTTTCCTGCCTCCTCTATATTACAGCTTTCTGCTTTGGGATTCCAGTATCAAGTCACTCCTTGGGATTCCTTTAAACTTGGTGGACTACCAAAAATAGGTCTAACAATTGAAGTTAGTTTCTATGCTGTTCTATATTGCCTTACTGCAGATTATTATGCCACAATTCCCAGATGGAAGGCCTAAAAATGGCTGGCAGGCAGTGCATCATGCAGCAGTGCTTTCACAGGAATTGATATCTTTCCTGCCACCTTGTTGTTTTAATTGGATTGTCAGTGCAAAGAAAAATCTTCCTATTATTTCTTTTATTTATTTTGTTCTGAAGTTAGAAGTAACAAGAATTCTTGAGTGGGTATTTCAGAAGAATGTGAACATGACTTGCATGTACAGTCAATTTAACACCATAAAACGCACTTAGAAAATAAGTTAATTACAGTATTTACTAGACTTTGTGAAAAATCTCATATGCAAACTGCAGGACACAGTTGCTTTTGTGTGTAAAAGTAGGCAAATCTATATTCTCTATGTTACATAATTCTTACGTATAATAAAGATATACAAAACCTTTCTCTGTAATTAAGATGACTAGGATGAAGTAGTAATTGTGTGGGGGAGAGTTATTGATGTGAAATTGTCTCCTTAAAGACTACCAATAATTAAGTCATAATCAAAGTTATGAAAGACATTCTGTATTCATTAAATATCAAGCACGTTAACATTCTATGTATTTTTTTTTTACAAAAACAGATTCAACAAACTTACAGTAAGCATGACCAGAGACTACAGACTCTCATTCACAGTAAGAACAAGCCTATGTATACATTTAAAAAAAAAAAAAAAAGAGAGAAAAAAATGGAACATTCTTCATAAAATATTTTCCCCAACACAGATCTCCTTGCTGAAGGCTGAGACTGGTGACATCTCTCAGGCTGTTTACACAAGTTTGTGCGCTCTTTTTGTTCCAAAGTCTGCCAAAGAAGCCAACCTGCTTCCTGGAGACTCCCCTCTGAGACTGCTTCTCTCACACCAAATTACCTTCTAGACAGGTTCCATACAGCTAACAGGTCTTAGACTCCTCAAACCTTACAAAAATAGACTACCCTTCTACTCGTGTAGCATTAATGTTTGTATTACCATAGGATTTATATAAATGCAAGAGAAACAGGAATGTCAAAGTATTATACAACCATCCATACCACATCAGCTACAGCAAAGGATAAAAATCAGTGTTCTTGGCACACCAGTAGGAGCAGTGTTGAGTGCATTACAAAAGTAGCTGGAATATTCTTTTATTTATGCAGTTTTAAATACCAGTGAGTTTACTCAATAACTTTTAAGAACAAATTAATACACTTCGACAAACTTTCTATAGAGTCTTTTCTGCCTGATACAGAGATCTGGGGGAGTTTCCAGCCACATACGGTTCGGTGCCACTCTCATGCCTTGGCTTGATGTCTCTTGCTCTGTTTGCTTGGTGCTTCACCAGCAGGGAGCTCAGCCCACACAGACCCTATGAACTCACCTCTTGAAGGGGGTAAGAATGGAGATGTTGTGCCATTGCTCTCTGTTGGCAATAGTCTGCTTCCAGACCAGCTTCAAGCTGCTCAGTATCATTTTTTATGCCCTGGACTGACCCAGCAATTGAAGCTATTTTGTCTTGCTCTTATACAGCTTACTCAAAGACATAGTTTGGAGTAATGAAGGTTTACAAGGCTATTTTTCCTCCCCACTCCCACACACAGCATTCATTACCACTTTGATAAAGTGACCAAGATTGCTGATGTAAGATCACCAGTTAGACTGGGCCTCAAAGGAAATATAAGCTTACTCATGGACTACCTCTCTTATTTGCTATTTCAGATATTAGAAATTTTGTAGTTTTAAAGCCTGAACAAGGATTCCTCATATATCTGTCACTGGTAAGACAATTACATGTACTTGTATGTCCTTCACATGATGGAAAACCAAAAATAACTCATATTTTCTGTATCATGTGCACAAATAGAAAAGTATACGCTTCTGCTTTACAATGACCTTGTAGGGTCACACAGTATTTCCCTTAATTTTTACCACTAATTTGAGACAAATTCCTGGCTTAAGAGGCTGCTCTTTTTACAAACCCTTGTAACTCAATATTTTTTGGACAGTTAGTTAAAAAAAANAAAAAAAAAAAAAAAAAAAAAAAAAAAAAACAAGAAGAACAGTAGCTATCAAAAATAAGTCAAAGATTTGGAAAGCTAGAATAGAAAATTATGTTTCAAGAAGGTGTAAATAAGGTGTCAAAGACCCGTTACAGAGACAGTCCACCATAATGCTACTAATTCCATATGATGTATATTCCTAAGCACAGACATGTACACATACAAAAAGCCATACCTAGTCAAATTAGAAGCAAAATTAAGTTGGGAGAAACTTTATTTTTAAGTTACTAGCACTAGCTTTTATTATTATTATTATTGCTTTTTAAAACACAGCCCTCTTAAAAACTTTTAATCACTGTTGCAGGATCAACTAGCATATGCTCCAAAAATCAAGGAATGCAAAGACAAAGTCACTCAAAACCTCACCTACAGTCTACCTATCAACCCTCCATCCCACTTCCCTCGTTTTTGACCCTTGACACATATACCCCTATCTTCCTTTTTATTACCAACACACAGGGCTTATCACAAGGCTAATAAAACATGAAACAAAACAAATCATTTATATCAAATCTGCAGTTTCACAGAACTCATCATCCAAGAATAACACCACAGGTCATTGCTAGTACTTCTCCTTTGCAATCAGCATATGCCAAGGGAAGAGGTCTACACAAGGTCACTCAGTGAGTCAGCAACAAATTGTGAAAAGGACTCAGGGCAGCTGAGTTGCGTTTGCTTGGAGTGCAGCTCAGCAGTTAACCCTGCCTCAGAGGAAAAACCGCACTTTCTATACCTAACGGCATCAGTTACCTATGGTAAGACACAAATTGAGTAACCTCTTTGATTTTCGGTTTGTAATATTAGCAAATGCTTCAATTCTAACAGCAAATTTACAAGTATCAACATTTCTCGAAGTTACATAGCAGCTAGGAAACGCACAGACCCTGCATGCTCAATAAAGACTTCAGAATGACCATAAAAGTGACACGTACATACATCTGTAAATTCTGTGCTTCTCAATGCTTTCTTCCAGGTTTCAGAGAATTGAAAGATAATAAATATCAGAATCCGGCTAGCATATTATTCCACCTACTCATAAAAGGGAGATTTTTGTACTCAGAGACAGCACGTTAAAATGCTTCACAGGAGGACTGATACAAGTTTCATCCTCTCAGGAACCTTGGCAAGTCCAATTAAACAAAGACAAGCGTAACAGTTTGAAACAGGCACTGTTTGATACAAAGACATCACTGTCTTTCAGTAAAGGACTTCGTGCTAGTTTTACATGAACAAAGAGCTGTTTCCAATTAAAATCATAGTAATGAGGGATGGGAGGGAAAAAAAGAAATACGTCGATCCAAACGCTCTTCAGGTACTTGTCTATACAGAACAATTACCCAGGTATGGAGTGACATCCCTCTCCAGACATTTTGCCAAGAGCACCATAAATGAGTGCTGTAGAGATGCAGTCATGTCTAAACATGCTGGCTGTTAAATTCTAATTCCCTGTTAACTCCAGTCCAGCTATTTACCAAACTGACCTCTTCAGATGTCTCTACCATGAGGATCTAATGTGGCAGACTTTGCAACAGATCATATAGAATTTTACAACTATTAATGAAAATGCAGCTACCAGTCAAAAGGTGTTTAGGTATCCAGATATGCAAAGACCGAACGGTATTTTTTAAAATAGACAATTAATATACTTTGAAAAGTACAACTTATCTACCACAGATTTTTCAGTCCCTAAGACTGAACACTACAAGCCCTGTTTCAGTTACTGGTATGCACAGAAAGGGCGAAGGCTTTGACATTTTTAGTCCTTTAATTCAGTAGTAGCACCAAAGCCACACCTCACATGTTTAAAAGAAAGTCTAAGACTATTGGATATTAATATTACAAACAAAACCAGATTTTTTTTAGTATAATTGATTATATTCTCCCTCTGTTCCATCTCCTCTCCCACCTTCATGTCCTACAGAGAATGAACTCTCTCCCATTGGAGACAAATACCTCATCACTTCATTCCATCCACCACATCACATATCCTTTGTATGCCATTAATACTAAATACCTTTTCTTCTAGAGATGTTCTGGCTGATATACATCTAATTAAAGTCAGAACAAGTCTTCTTAGCTCAGCATAAGCTGTACTTTGAAGATTGCTTCTTGTGTTTCAGACCCGATTAAAAGACTGCATGCCCAAGATCCTGTCTGTCTCTTCCACTGACATTAGCTGGATTTAACAAAAGCAAGGGGGGGGTGTCCCTGCCTGCAAACATTGCCTTGTCATTAGAAAGAGTCATTGTTCTTTCTTGAGAAGTAAATATCTACAAACAGGGATGGAGAAAAATATTGGAGTAATTTTGGTCATTGATGAACAGAAAGGTAGGAACTCACTGAGTTATATTTTAACAGAGCTTTGCCTTCACTTTTGTATGATGAAGTTCAGCTTTTACCCTCCCCAGCAGGAGCTGGAAATACCAGCTGTGAAAATCTGAGTGTCCTAAAAGTATGGCTGTCACGGCCTTCTCAAGACACATTAGAGAAACTAATCTTGTTCCATTAAGTAAAGAAATTAAAAGTAGAAACACACCTCACCAAGCCTGGCATTTAAAATCCTTTTTCCTTCCTCTCCTCACACATTTTTATCCTCTCTCTATATATAAATGTACGTATACACAGTAACACATACGCTATACACAAAAGCAGGATGCTGTCATTAAACGCTGTTCAGAAATGGCTATAGATTTGGCAGGAAAAGTCAATTTCTGGGATGCCTAGTGTCCTGTCCCTCAGCCCCAAACGCAGTGACCCATCAAAGCATTATGCCAGCATTCACAAAGGTCAGGAGGTACTGCATAGAAGAATCACAGAAACATTTTGGTTGGAAAAGATCCTCAAGATCATCAAGTCCAACCATTAACCTCACACTGGCACTAAACCATGTCTCTAAGCACCACATCTACACATTTTTAAACATTTCCAGGGATGGTGACTCCACCGCTTCCCTGGGTGCCTGTTCCAATGCCTGACAACCCTTTCTGTGTAGAAATTTTTCCTAATATCTAACCTAAACCTCCCCTGGTGCAACTTGAGGCCATTTCCTCTTGTCCTATCATTTGTTACCTGGGAAAAGAGACCAACACCCTCCATGCTACAACCTCCTTTCAGGTAGTTGTAGAGAGCAACAAGGTCTCCTCTGAGCCTCCTTTTCTCCAGGCTAAATAACCCCAGATCACTCAGCTGCTCCTCCTATGACTTGTGCTCCAGATCCTTCACCAACCTTGCCACCCTCCTCTGAACCCTCTCCAGCACCTCAATGTCTTTCTTGTAGTGAGTGGCCCAAAACTGAACACAGGGTTTGGGGTGCAGGCTCACCGGGCTGAGAACAGGGAGACAATCACTGCCCTAGTTTGCTACAGTCCCTTTGGAGTTTTAGACATCTGTTTATACAAACGCGCAAAATAACCACCTTTCAGGAACATGAGTGTGGGTACCAGGCACAGACACAGACCTGCTTTTAACATTTCCATGAAGGAGTTCCTCACAGCTCTCATCACCATGACATATGTTGAGCTTAAAATTCTTACTGGCCTGTCAGCAGTGACATGGTTCAGCATATTTTACTTTGTCAGCTCATAAAGTTCAAACTCAGCATCCCTAACTGCAGCTCAGTTGTGTTTTCTTATTTCCACATCTGAACCATCCCTTCTTTTGCTGCTTCACTCTCACACAGATGTTTGTGGGTTGGTTTTTTTTTTCTAATGTCCTGCTGCCCCACTAAATTTCCAAAAGAAGAAAAAAAATAAATCCAGTTCCAGGCTATGCGTAAACTCACTTTAAATTTGTTCACTCTGTAACACATTAATTTTGAAATTAATATTCTTCTAACATTATGTCAGAAATATCAAGTCAATTTCTTTTCAATACCAAATACATTGTAGCAAATATTTTTTTATTCACAATTCAGTTAAGATGTTTTATCTCAAATAAAATTATCAACAGTACTATGTCCTGATCTGTTTTCCTGACAGAGCTTAAAGTGTTTATTTTTCACTTTCTTTTTAACACTACCTTGAATACAAAATATAAAGTAACGAGCTTTAAAAAAAAAAATCTGCATTGCATTGCTATCTATAACTTCAATGCCGAACAGAAATCTTCTGAGAAATTATTCTGTTTTCAGGTTTGTTTGTTGTTCTTTTTCTTGTGTTCTCATGTTTGATAAATCACTTGGTTTTATACCACCTTCCTTTTACTGTGTATTTATACAAACACCTTCCAGTAAATAAAGTTTCAGATGAAATAGACTGCTGCGTGAGTCAGCAAATATATACTAGAAAAAAAGAGAACTAACATATGCATGCTACTGCATCAAAGTATCCGTATTTATCAGGGACAATGGAACAATAAAGTCAAGGAAAGTGCAACCATCAGCAGAAGCGCACATGTTGCTGATAAAATATATTGGAGAAGCCATGTAAAAGAGATGCAGTCCCTAGATACAATTCAGCTGGATTATACTTAGTCCTTTTCTGCACAGCAATAGTTTATATATATTTATATTTTACATATATGTAAATGTACATGAAATAAACACATACAAGCACCCATGCTAATTTTTTGAACCAACATAGCAGTTCTTATGCATCTTATCTCTAAACCAGGACAACACAACTTTTTTAATACCGTGTCATTTACAAGTCCTTAAAGAGGTTAACATGGATAGATGTATACCTTGAACTTGTATCTCTTGCACAGATTTCCTTTGTTAAAAGGTAAGCCTAGAGAGGACTAATGCTGTGGACATTACCATTTATGTGGCAGTGAGGGCATTCAAGTGCCAATGAGCATGCTCTGTCAGGGTGCTGGGTTTGATCTTTTTGGTTCAGAATGGCCCAAAAGCTTTTAACTAAGCTGTGCACTAGGTTGCATTTATCAATTATAATTTCGAATCTATCGGACATTACAATTCTTTGTTTCTACATGTATCAGCTTGAGCAAACCTGCACTAAATTTATTCGATTATCATACAGCTGACAGTCACCTAGAAGCTTTCCAAAATCCTTGTGAAATTCTTCACAATATTCTTTAACTGTGGCAATTTGTTTGCTGAAAGCATAACAGCTGTTGTAAAACAAACAAAATTCAATTGAACTTCATATTAGAACATTGCTAAGCATTAAATGTTATTGTATTTCAAATATGATGCATTCAAATTCATCAATTTCAGATCACTGAATGCTCCACACACAAAGGAGTTGTTCTTAAAATTTAAAAAAGAAAAAAAAACTAACAAAAAACCCCAACCAAAACAACAACAAAAAAAAAAAACACAAAACAAAAAAAACCAAACCCCAAACCAATAACAACAACAACACTTAATTAAGGTTTACTGGCTACAGTATGTGTGAGTGAGCCACCCAGTTATCATCAGGTTTTAAATACCAAGTAGTAACATTCGGAGTGAAAATAAAATCTAGCTAGAGGACAATTGATATTTATTGGTAGTATTTCACCCAGAACATAACAGAAATCAAGTCCTCACTTTATCCCACAAGATTCTCTGATTGCTGTACTGCAATAGGATAAATTATCCCTTCCTTTTTGTTTTTGATATTTATAAAATATGACTTAGTACTGCTATGAGCAAGTCATCAGCATGTTTGCAGGTGGAGGAGAACATGATTTATGCACATAGAACTAGATTCTCTTATACACACACTACTTGTTTACTCCAAACTCCATGAAACTTGGTAATTATATTTGGAAATTTTAGTGCAATCTGCTCTAATTTCCAAGGGTGGAGACATGGAATAAAAGGGAAGTCCTGCAAACTTCTCATTGGAAATACGTTGTAACCCGAAGAATATCTCCAATCATTCTTGTTAAGGAGCAGAGTTATTAAAAATATTATATTATTACAAACATCACAATAAGAAATTGTTGAAAATGAGAAAATTTATGACTGAACTTTCAGAACTGATGTCCTGATTCAAAAGCAGGACCACAGATTTCTGAGATAGAAACAGACATTTAATGAATCAATAATATGATTATGTTGATCAATAGGAATCCAAGTGAAGAGTTGATACATAATATTCTATTCTTATATAGCACTAAATATACATCGATGTGACATATTATATCTATAGTGGTTTGGTTTTTTTTTTAATAATTGATGGTCTCCAAAATAAGTCCAGGATTAACGCAACATGAACAAGTAATTTTATTTCAATAGAAGCATGAGCAGATACAAGAACTTTTATTCAACTCAGATTTTGTCTAACAAAGGCAGGATAACAAGTTAAAGAACAGCTGGACCCTGTCCTGGCTCCTGCTAATTGCCATTTCTAGATATATGGGATTTTAGCCTAATTAAGAAATGTAACTGAAGTCCAATCTACACTACAAATAATAACTGTATTAAGTATAGGAACTTGCTGGCTTTGTTGGATCATGAGCGCCTCTCAGTGAATGCCAGCTGCAGGACACCACTCTCTTGGGCAAACATGAGCTGAGCCTCAGCTGTGCAGCCAAAGGAGCCATCTGGCTAAGTGAGCCCTCCTCAATGCCCTTCACCTAACCCAGAAGTCACAACCCGTTACTCAGAACATTACACAGATTAGTAGTGTTTCTTAGAGGATTCAGGTAGCTATAAACTAACAAAAACACTTTGTAAAGCCACATAAACATGTTTTTCAGTAGTCATAACACCGGCTTTCACATTTCTTAGGTGGTTGCTGAAAGGGAATCATAAGACACCAGATTGGACTTCCCTTTAAAGAAAGTTGAAATAAAACCATGCATCTGTTTACCTGGACTTTAGTAAAGCTTTTGACAACATTTCCCGCAGCATTCTCCTGGAGAAACCAGCTCATGGCTTGGATGAGGGGACTGAGTGCACACTCAGTAGATTTGCAGATGATACCAAGTTGGGTGGGAGTGCTGATCTGCTGGAGGATAGAAAGAGTCTACAGAGGGATCTGGACCAGCTGGATCAACAGGTTGAGACCAACTATATGAGGTTCAACAAGGCCAAGTGCTGCGTCCTGCACTTGGGTCACAACAACCCCAGGCAGCTCTACAGGCTGGGGAAGAATGGCTGGAAAGCTGCCTGGCAGAGGGATCTGGGGGTGTTGATTGACAGCGGCTGAACACGAGCCAGCAGTGTGTCCAGGTGGCCAGAAAGGCCAACAGCATCCCGGCTTGTATCAGGAATAGTGTGGCCGGTAGGACTAGGGAAGTGATTGACCATCTGTACTTGGTGCTTGTGAGGCTGCACCCCAAATACTGTGTTCAGTTTTGGGCCACTCACTACAAGAAAGACTTTGCTCTTCTCTGAAATCTCTCCAGAACCTCAGTGAGTCTGGTGAAGGGTCTAGAGAACAGGTATTATAAGGAACATTTAGATTGGATACTAGGAAAAAATTCTTCACTGAAAGGGCTGTCAAACATCAGAACTGGCCATCCAGGGAAGTGGTTGTGTCACCAACCTTGGATATATATAAAACATGCATAGATGTGGTGCTTAGGGACATGGTTTAGGGGTGGATATGGCAGCGTTAGATTTATGGTTGGACTGTATGATATTAAGACTCTTATCAAAAAGACATATATACTAATAAAATTTGATACAGACAAGTAAGAGCATAAACGAAGCAGGTAAGTTATCACTTGCAACATCTTAACCAGACTATTTAGAAGGTCCCAAGTAGCATATACCCAGAAATACCCCTAGGAACTTAACAACATGCCGTGCCTCTGTCTCAAAAAGCTGACAAACTAGTGTCTAAAGTATACCACATCTGCAAACAGTGAAGATACAGCTGAATAGCTGAATTTTGTTTATTAACCTTGATAAAAAGACAGAAATAGTAAGAGTCTTCATATCTGTGATATGTTGTTGCCACAAGAAGGAGCATTAAAATCCCCATTAGGTTAACTGGGAATCAGATGATAAAGGAGTGAGACTTAGGACAGATACTGTGAGGGAGAGGGGGATCCAGTAAGACTGACCAGAGAGATCAATAATCTAGAAAGAAGAAACCTAGAAGATCTATCCAATCTTTCTGAAAAGTCATCTCCATCAGGCAGTCAATTAAGAATAAGTAAAAAAAAAAAAATACATGTCAGTAGTGCTTTATCTATCTATCTATCCTACTCTTAAGAAGGACAATGGACCAAGTAATGTCCAAAAATATTTTGTATCCTTTACAGATTTTTCTTTTTTTCTTTACAGACTTTTATTTTCTTGTTTTATCTTATGAATAGATAAATTTACCTGTGTATTGTATGTCAGCTCTGTAAGAGTATTTTTCTAATATATCTCCACAAATTCAAGGGTCACTTAAATGCCAGGCTAAGATAATTCGATTGTTTAGAGGAGTCTTAAGGCATTTTGAAAGGGTAATGATCTAATGTTCACTGTACTTGCCTTATCAATCATCACACTTGCAGTGTTTTTTGTGCATGCAGCACTGTACAGTAGGGCTTCTCTCTTCTTAAGGACAGAAGTCAGCCAGGGTACCAAATTCCAATCTAAACCACACACTGTCTTCTCAAAGGTTTTAACAGACTAGTTCCTAACTGAAGGATTTTAATCACATGTTTTCATACAAGCAAAACATCACTTAGGTTCACACATGTACCCAAGAAATAAAATCTTGATTCTATAAAACAAACAATCCAGAAAATATTCATTGAATTCAGAGTGTTAAGAATTTCTCAAAAACCAAACACCCAACCAACTAAAATTCCTTATATTTTCATGGGCTGATTAAAAAAAAACATTTATCAAGAATTACAAAGCAAACTAAAGTTGTTATATATCTCATGTCTACAGAACTAAATTTTAAGTCAGAATTTAAATTTAGCCCCTGAAGTGACGGTCAAATGAGGAGGAAAATCCACTACGTTTTCCTATCCTTGCATGTGCTTTTGTAGATTTTTTTAACATGGAAATAACAGAACTCCAGAACAATCAAGAACTACTAATTTATAGTTTGGTGAGCTGCAAATCAAGATGCAAACTGCATGGGCAAAGCAACAGTACTGAGGATTTGTTGACACAATATATTCTGAAAACCATTGTATGTGACATACAACACACATGCAAATGGATGTCCTCACAGATCCTGGTACATTTTTAGGAACCACTATTACAGGACCAGTTTAACAGTTAAAAATGAAAACATTATTTTTATTTTTTTAGTATTACCAGTGTTCCCATGAATGTATACGAGTGATGTTTAACACTTGTGCAGCTTTGTTGGAGAGAAGTCCTGGTTATCTGGGTGACAAGAGAGCAGAATAGCATGGGCTAGCAGGGAAACTCAGGAGGTTTCTAGTTCAACCTCCTGGTCAGGGGGCAGCTCTGAGGTCTGACCGGATTGCTCAGGGCTTTATACAGCCTGTCTTGGAAACCTCCAAGGACTCATCCTGCAAACCTCTCCTAGCACCTGTTCCAGTTAATTTCTCACCAGTACAGGTACACACTGCACAACATTATAGATTGCTCATAGTACACTGAAAATACACCCATGTCCAACATCTGAGGCTGCCCTGAGAAGAGGTTCCTCCACTAAGCATTACAGTTTTTCTTGACACTTGCAGAACCCACTCTTTCCTTCAGGAAAAGGTAACAGGATCTGTTATCCCTGACCTTCTATGACATTGTCCCCCAAAACAATTAACACAGACTGTATTTCCCCTTCCCATATTCCTTATTAATCAGCTAGACACTGGAACCTGCAGTTACTACAACTTAGCCCAAAGTAACACCCACAGACCAAACAAAAATCACTTTGTTTCGCTGACTAGTTTTCCATCATTATGCTTAATCACATTCTCTTTCCATTTTAACTCACCGATTTAGTCAAAGATTAGGGGAGATGACAAAAACAAAAAATACTATTTGTAGAAACACGTAAGCGATGAAAAAACTATCAGTGTTTTCACACTCTTTTGCAATACATTTTAACAAAACCAAATGTTACAAAATTTCTACAGCTTTACTGTTAGGGAAGAAAAAAAAGAAAAAAAAAAAAAGAAGAAACAAACAAATGAAACACACCCTGTCATACCTCTTCGGTCAGATGGGGCAGAAAGATTTGCCCCATCCTCCACCTGATCAGGAATAATCAAATACAAATGAAGTTGAAAAAGAAAAAATTCCTCCCCTGCTCCAGTGTAGCATTGGAGAGACGTTCTTCTAAACACTTGCAGATTTTCGCGTACAATACAGTTCATGAACGTTTGATATTTAGGCATACTAACACATGGACACTGGGTAGGAGATAAATATCCAAATGAAATGATTGCTCCAAATTTATTCCATCTCAATATGCAGTTCAACATAACAAGCGTCTGCCTTATCACCTCAAATCTTGAAGGATGGTGGATCTATTTGCACAAGTACCAGCGGTGATTTTTCTCAAGGACAGTATGGACAATCTTCTCTTTAAGTATCAGTAATTGATCAGTATTGTATTGACTCCTCTGAAATTATTCAAGCTTGTCAGCAGCATAACTTCTGAGAAGAAAAAACAAAAACAAGACACACATACACACACATGCACAATGTGTTGTTTTAATTTAACTGTAATTGCTCTGAAAATGGCAAACATACATTGGCTGAACACAAAACATAAATGCTGCATTTGTTCAACTAACGCCAAACTTCTACAGTCCCATCACAGCGGGTTTGATACAGCAAAACACAGAAGACAAACTCCTGGTTACTGCAAAAGAGTTGAGAATACTCAAGACTTCCCAAAACTAAACCCTTCAGTGCCCACAACTAACTTGACATGTTGAGATACAGCATGTTTGTTTGACAGATCTGCCTTCACAAAATGCATTTTAAAAGTGGATTAAGGACTTGAAGATTGTTGGTACTTCCACATGTCATGCATTTTATCATGATAAAAAATGCAAACAATATGAAGATGCCGTTTTAAGATCTGATTTTGTACCTTACCTGCTTCGTACACGATAGTCTGAAATAATAAGATTGACAACAGCTTTGCATTTTCTGTGCTTCCTGTATATCAGTATTATTTACTCATATTATAAGAAAATACTGAATTCCAAACAGTTTGCACATTTAAATGGCACTGCTTGACTATGATACATGAGTCAGGTCACCACGCTGATGTCTTTATAATCTTTTGTTATGTTTTGCAGGAATGTGTTGTGACCTCACTCCACTTCTGAATGGATAAATTGAAGTCCGTATCGTAAAATGTTAATCAAAGAAAATATTTCTCTCTCTGTTAATATTCCTAGGGGAGAGAGGGAGATTTTGAGACACACTTGGGAATCAGACACCCAGCTGACAAGAACCAGGTAATTAATTCAGTCTTTAAAGCTATCACCCCATTTACAAGAAACGTTATACAAGTTAAGCTCCTGATCTTGTGTGCAACAAGAGTATATGACATGCAAAAGAAACCTGAGTACTTACTACTGACATTATTGCTTCCTCCCTGCTCAGAGCTAAGATTTCTTCAATAAAGTGTCAGCATTTGGATATGAAATAACTTACACATGAAGTAGTCAGAAAAATACTATGTTGGCAACACTTTGGTCTTCATTAGAATCTCTAAACTGCAGAGATCAAAAATAAATAAATAAGCAAGCAAGCTCTGCTTCTTTCTTATGTGGAGAGAATGGTAGAAACCTGTATCAGACCTACAGAGACCGCAGCAATCAAAACCATTTGGCAGTGATAGAAAAGGTTAACAGAATAGATACATTAAAAAGTGCTGACAAACAGCATCTGCAAAATACTCCTGAATCTGCAAGATAGTCACACATTGGTAGCAACTGTGGTGCAGGCATCTAGCAACCTACCAATTCCTTTCTTTTCTCTCTCTTGCCACTGTTTCTAACAGAAGCAAGAACAGCCTTTTAAACTGTTAATCTCAAGAAATCAAAAAATCAGACTCCTAAATCATCTGGACTATTGAATGAAATTCCAGCCGTTCCACCTGAAGCATTTGGGCATGACTAGAAATGCCTCAGAGAAGTAAGACTTATCATTTGCATTGTGATATTCAGTTGTCAACAAATCATGGACATATGAAGACTGGTGCTGTCAAAACAGCAAGTATGACAGTCAAATGGCACAGCTGGATTTTCATATTAAATATCTTAAATATTTTTTTTCAGATGTAAACAAGATGTAAGCAGAACAGTAATTTACTCCCTCGTGACACCTGTACATCTTTGCTGTCTGTATATAACCTGCCAGAAATCTTATGACATTACTTTAATTTACTTGTAAACAGAAAGGATAGAAAGAAATGACCAACAGCCACCGAGATTCATCACACAAGTAAGAACCCCTAGAATTCCTCTGTCGTAACAGAGGATTCAGATGAATTAGAGTTCGGATACTGTATCTAAAAAAAAATCTAGCAAAATCTGTGCAATATCTGAGTCTGGTCAAACTGTTGGCCCAAACATGAACATGTGAAGAATTCTTGGTAAACACAAACCTTGGTAAACTTTACTGTAGATGAGAGAACCCAACTTCTTTCTTCCACATGCATTTTTCTAAATTATTCACAGATTCATCATCTGTATTGTTTATACAATATGCAATACTAAACAACAGCACCGGCTGTGGCAGAACTTATGCATAGCTACAATGGCTTACGCCAAGATCATCTCATCTAACATAATGTCTCTGACACTAACTGGGTGCTAATCCAACAGCAAATGTCTTTGGATAAACATAAGAACAAAGCAAATGAGAGGAGAAAAAAGGCAAAAAGTATGAAAGAGCTCCTGTGCAAGGAAAATTGTGTGTAAAGCTTTTTAACTCAGAAGAGAGTGGAAAAATAATCCAGCGAAGGTTGCTAAATACAAAGAAACTACATTCAGTACAGAAAACCACTGAGCTCCAAACAGTTTGAGGATGGAAAAGTGGGAAGTCTCTCATATTCTTGCCCTGCTTTTAGTCTTACCTCATACTCAACTTCCTGTTGCTTAGGATACTAGATGCTGTGTTAGATAAAATGCAGTATGACGCAGTATAACTTACCCTTAAATACTACAAAAACATATAAAAATGTGTCAGATTACAATGAGACCTATACCTAAAGAGTCAAGAAACCTTCTCTCAAACATTACAGTAGTGGTCATTACCCAAGATCAAGTAGAAGACTAAAGATCTGTGCATTAGAGCCAGTACAAGAAGAGTAGGCTTCCAGTGGTTTACTTAAAACAAAAAAACCCACCTTGTCTTGTTTTCCATAAATCTGATTATTTTAACTAAGTGCAAGTTATTGAACGACAGGGAGATTAACAGAAGAACAGAATTTTCTTTTAGAACATCTCTCAAAAATATTTTTACCAAGTTAAGTTTTAATTATTTCCTCTTACAAGTGAGTACCAATTTAAAAAGACTACGACATTATTTCCTTTCTATTTCCAAGCAAAATCTTCATACGGATTTTTTGTTGAATAAGAATAGAAAACAAGCCTAGTTCTAGTTTCAAAAATTAATAATGGACATTAAAGCCCAATTTGGCAAGAAGAGGGATGAAATAACTGCCTAAAGACTGGTTACTATCTTCACCCTATATTATCATGTCAAGTTGTCATGCTGAAATGCATAGAAGAAGAACAAAAAAGAGAAAAGAAAAAGCAATCTGACAGTAATTTATACAGCAGATTTCAAAAACTGTAGGGAAAACATCCTGTTTGATACACCTTGTTTTTTTCCAGTCATATCTTGAGGGCTTTTCCTTAACATCACTGGAACTACTTTTTAATGAAGGCTTAGGAAAATTTGTAGTTAAAGCAGGGCAAGTTTTTTCTCACTCTATGACATTTATCACAGCTGTTCAGCTTCCTGAGAGTACCCAAAGGTTTAAAACTCACATTGCCTGAGGTGGGGCTGGGGGGGAAAAAGTTAGGTGAGTGCCAATTCACATACCTCAATAATTAGAATCAGCAAAATTGCCATTGATCACATCACCTTTCATCAAAAAATACAAGGTTTTCTATAGAACATTTTTATGGTACCTCACAATAAGAACAAATACTCAAAAGGACACTGATAAAAAATGTGTTTATTTATGATTGTTATATTATCAACAGCAATTCTGCTTTACAAATCACTGAAATTACTTTCATAGTTTACACTTTCTTCCTTGTTTCAGCTGGCATCCCATACACTTGAATTTGGAATAACTATTGACTGGTGAAGGCTTGTTATTTCACTTGGTTGCAGTAGCAAGTACATGGAACAAAGATTTATCACGTGCATATGTCCACACACACAACTGAAGCCTTGGGAGACAGCTCACACAACACTACCACAGCTAATATTCATATCACATATGATATTCCAATTGATATTTTTGTTGTTAAACTACAAACTATAAGATGTGGAGATTATATATGAATGACATGAATGTTCCAGAGTTTCTTATTCCTTATTTCAGCAACGCTCCATGCATATCAGTGATACCCCATGGAAGATATTAAAAGTTTTATATACCTGTACCATTTTCTATTGTGTAGCTAAACTCCGTGCGTAAAATAATATCATGCAACTCCTTTAAAGCACTAAGTATTAGCAGAAATTCTATTTCAAATAATACATGCAGAAGACAAAAAACCTGTTAGGCTAACAAAAAAGAGTATTACATCTAGGGAAGTTTATGTTTTACATCCTAATCATACGTAGACATCTTTAAGGAAAAAGAAAGTCCTTACAGAAATATTTCAAGAAATTTTAGGAGATTATGTCAAAATACATTCTGCATGATACAGTGACTCTCAAGTCTTCTGCTGCACTCTCGTATTTATTAAAAGAATGGTTAATTGGCATTCCATGCCACACTCTCTCTCCTTCCAAACATACTAAATTGATACCAATCACATCAAATCTATATTTAGAAACTAGTCTAGAGGTTCTATTACATGCATGTATACTTTACATAAAAGCCAATTCCCTGTCATCAAAGAGGAAACACAGAAGTCCATATGTAAGAAGTGTAGTTCAGGCTTTTTTCATTGTTATCACCTACACAATACTTGTGTCTTCTATGCAAAGGGGGAAGTACCAGACAGCAGCACAAATCAGCCCATATCAACCAGGCTATAGCTTTTTCAGTCCATGTCAACTATGCTATAGTTTCACAGCAGGGAAACTTAAAAGGGAAAAGGGCTAACAAAGCTGAATTCACCCTTGACAATGCTGAAGTTAAAAAGTGCTCTTTACCTCACTTCGTAGCAAGACTGAGGGCAAGTCTAGCAGCATTTCCTCCTGAAAATGGCTTAATATATCTAACACATCAACACACAATTGCATGTGTACATTTGCTTTACAACAGGAAGGAATAAACTTAAGCCTTTAGGCAGTTTGGCTAGGAGTAATCTGTTTGGGATTTTTTTCTCTTAAAATAAAATAAATCTTGCAGAAAATTATGTTCTTATAGCTTCAGTCCCCCTATTTCTGTTGAAATACTGAGCCCTTACAGCTTGAAGCTTCCCTAGAAGAGAAATGAAGAGAAAAAAGCTCTGCAATGTTGATTTGTTTTCATATATATAGGCATATATCTCTTCTCCTGAAAGATTAAAAAAACCATCAAATTAAAAAAAAATTAAAAAATCAAAAAAATCTGCCCGAGATTACACAAGCAGTCTGTGAAAGAACAAACTAGGACAATCCCTTTAAATCTCATCAACAGTTACTAACCTTTTTACGAAAGCCTTACTTTTGCTTGAGGTGAGGCACAAATTTCTTAGTTGCCTCAATTTTTTTCTCTTAATATCTTATTAGACTTTACAGTGAACACCATGTTAGAGTGTAAAGTTGCTTAGGATCTTTTTCAGAAGTCAGTTTGTTGATTTTTTTTTTTGGTCAGAAGTTATCAACATAGTGTATTTCTAACTACTTATTCACATTATGAATGAACTTATTCAATAACTATACATTTTGTCTTCAGGACCAAAGGAAAATCCTAAGGCATACATTGGGATGAAGTAGTATAACTCCTCCTCAAAAGAGCACAACAGTACTTTTAGCTCACAAACCATTTTAATAGAAAAACAAACCTAAATTCAGAGCCTATTTTAGGCTTAGTCCCTTCCATCCTCGCTAATTTATATCAATTACTGGTAAATATTCAATTTTCTTTACACGGCAGGATTATAGGCCACCAATTAGAAAATAAATTATTTGGATTTTCAACTCCCCACCTGCTGGCATATCATTAGATCATATTGCTTCTTTGTAAAACAGTCTGGCTACATCTTCAATAGCATCACTGATCCTTGCTAACATTTGCGCTCGCAGTGTTGCTTTTTTTTGAAAAAGAAAAAAAAAAAGGCAAAGAAAAAAGTAATAATCTATTGTTATTCATGCACAACTTGCATTAACACTAAACATGTCTGGAAGCAGAACAGAAATAAAACATCTCTGCTAAGTTGCCACTTCAGTTTCAGTAACACTAATTTACATGACTTGTATCTTTTACTATGTTGAAGTCTCTTGAAGGTGCAGTGGTGCTTGGAAGAGAATGTGGGGCTGGTGAAATAGCAATAACGAGGACCATAGCATGAGAGAGAGGAAAGGCAAGGAAGCGAAAGTAACTACCTAATAGAAAGGTGAGGAAGGAAAAGGTCCTCCTGAGCAATCCTGTAAGAACCAACACACTCACAGCCAGCATTTGGAGCCACAAGTGGTCTCCAGGAAAGTTAATACACCAGCATACATTCTGTACAGCGTATTTAAGCTACTGGTTTCATCCCACAAGAATATATTAAGCTTTCATCCTCATGTCCAGCAAAATTTAAAATCATAGCTTATCACTGTGTTTTAGTTGCAAATCAGTTCAGCCAGCTGCAGAGTTAAGAGACTGCAATCTTCCTTGCAAGGTTATAGATAGGACATAAAATAGTCATAATATTGCTAAGTAGCAAAGAAAGACAACAGTATATCTTCTGTTTTCAAAGGGGCTTTAGGCAGATAAATCTTCCCCCAAACAAGAGGAATATACATGCTGCCTAATTTGCAAGAGTTCAAATGTCTACCTACAGTTACTATGCAGGTGTTTTCTCATATAGGATGTTCAATTTAAACCACTAGAATTGCATGACTGAAGGATAATACAAGTCACGAGTACTCTAGAGAACAACATAGTCGATACTTGGAGCACTCACACTTCTTACAGTGCAAACATAAATCATAATCCTTGCCTTTAGCACAAAAAGCCCAGAGATCTGTAGATTACACTAGAACACATACATACCTATCCTAACCCCAAATAATAAGTTCCTATAGAAATTTTAAAGTTGCAGCATTTAACAAAAGATTATAATTTCTCTTTTAATTACAGGCCAGTAACAAAACCTAAAACTTTTTTCCCCAAATAATTTATTTCATTTATCTCCCCTTATACAATAATATATTTTACCTCCTGCTCTCCTTAACTAGCTGCCAGCCTTGAAAACTAATTGTCAGCCCATCTAGAGACAGAAGAGAGGAGAGAGAAATAAAGAACAACAAAAAAACCTGCACTCAACTATTCTCTCTCTTTACAAAAAAGAAATGTGCATTTCTGTGTGCATACATACAAATAAAAAAAAAAAAAAAAACCACACCAAACAAACAAAAAAAAATCCCAGTGTTTCAAACACGCAAAAAGCACCAGGAGATCCACTCTGTGCCTTGAGAAATTATTTATTGATTACTTATTGCCAAGGATCTTACCAACTGAGCAACTAGCTTTTCTTCAAGATGTACTTGGTTTCTTGGATTTCCACAGTATTTCCAAAAATACTCCCTTTGAAGAACAAAGGGACTTGTGGGTATATTTTTTGTTGGTTTGCTTAGAGGGGAGACAGACAGCTGTGGTAAACATAAGGATTATTCTAACTGGGAAGATAGATTGCCCAAAGGCAAAGAAACCACAATAATCAACCAATCAGGTGGATTCTTTGCTTAAAAAAAAATGCTCAAGAAGTGGCAGAACAGGTGCTCATGATTTTGGTTAATGAGAGAATTTTCAGCCCGCTTTTGCCTTGGCAGGCTGATGCCTGACATGGTGGGGTCAATTTTAACTATCTTTAACTTTTTATTTAATTATACCACCATAAAAATCAACCTACGCTTTTGAGACCTTTTCTGGTAGTGTCTTGCTTGCATTTGTATCATGATTCTTTATAAGCTCTACTTGACATCAGAAGCTAATTTTAAATTAAGCTTTGCATTACTGATAGTGTATAATGCACATTTATTTGCAGTTTTACCCATTTTTAACATATTGCAAGATGTAAAAGGAGATTCTATTAAATATATTAGAATATTTTGTCTAATTATTACTTCATTTTCATTAGCTGCATAGATTTATTCCTACTTTTCCTGTAACCACACATAGAGTTGTTAAGGATACGGTTAATAAACTGTTTTATGATTGTTTTCCGCATGTAAATCATCTCTGTTGCTAGGGATAAATAAATTACTAAATCTGCCTCCCTAAATAAGTTACTGGGTTTCTAGTCACTTCTGACAACTTCATTTTGCTTTACTCAGTATAGCATCTCTTATTTGTTATTTTCTAACCTTATAAATATATTATTTCTTATTATATTAGGTCTTGCTGGGGAAACCACAGAAAATATATCTAAATGTTAAAGAATACAAAGGCTTTTCTAAATCTTTCATAAAATCTATGAAGATCTGGGGAGTATTCTCAGTGCTGAAAAAAACCTCCCCTGGTCCTGAACATGCATATTAGCTAACTAGAGATTAAAAAACCCAAAAGCATCCAAGGAAAAAATAGATGTTTCCAAAGGTGTATAGATCAGTGGGTTTTCCTAACAATAGTGTAGCTTTGTTGCTGCTGTTAAGATGAATTTTTACATTACTATTCATAATTTACGGCAGAGAAAATTATTTTCAATAGTGTTCCATCTTTGCTCTTGCCAAGTTTTCTTTCAATTTGATTGTGTAATCGAGCAGTTCACATATGACAGGATAACTAGGAAGGCTTTTTAAACATCCTGGGCTATCATCAGACATCCTCTGTCCAAATAAATTAAGATCATAATGTATAGGGGAAACAGCAATTCTCTCAGGGAAGGAGAGGCATGAGAAGTTCTGTAGTCTGGTATTTCTAACGTGTTAAAATAAAAGGTACGCTTCACTGACCTGAGCTTTACCAACACCATGTCCATCCAGCCTTTCTTACCACTCTCAAAAATCAACTCTGAGATCACTAGTGTAAAATTATATCAATGTCTTAGTACCATAAAAACAACACACACACAACTCATTCCTGAACAACAGCATACAATGTCAGAGGTGCAGAGTGGACTGTCTGCCGCAGCCCACAGCCTTCCTCCCCCAAAAAGCCTTCGTCAGTATTCCAGTAGCACATAATTCATGCTAATGCTTTTAAAGTGCAGGAGAAGTAAAAAAGTAAGTACATCTGAGAAATATCTTGACTGTAAAAAACCAAAACACTTAAATGGTAATAGGTTATAAAAGCAGAATTACAATAACACATTTCTGTAAAGTGATTTTTTTCTTATCAGATGTGTGCTTTAAAAAGAGAAAGAAATGCTTCTCAACTAAAAAGTTTCAAAAGGAATTAAAAACAGTCCATTGCGACATAAAATCATACTGGTAATTACAAAAGTAACTGAATTCCTAGGGTAAATTATATTTAAAACCCAGACACTTGACTCACAATGCTTTTTATTTTACATTGAAATGTTCTTACAGGTACATGTAATCCAGATAGGAGTAAGAGACTATTGAAGACACTATTTTCTATGCAGGTTATTCTTCTACCTTTGGACAGTATATGGATCATGATTTGAATAATTTTGTTAATTTTCTGGCTCTGTCAAGAACATTTAAACTCTTCACAATTACTTTTACAATAGTATTTTGTCCTCTAAATAACAAAATAAGTATCATTGTAGAATCCTAATAATTCACAGAGGAAATTCAGAGCAGCTGGGTTTTGCTAGGTTTTCCTACTTTTGAACAGAGCTAGACTTCATTTCATCTGTGGCACTATTTAAGAAAGAGCAACCTTTCTGCATTTCTACAGAATATAACTTTAGATTCGGCTGTCCCATCTGCAAGGTGACTACCCAGCTTAGAAATCTGTCAGGAAAACACTGTGATGAGGCCAGGTGATCAGGTGGTGAAGTTATCTAAACTATTAATATTAGGACACTTTAAGAACAAATTTATTTGGAGGTGAAAAAAAAAAAACAAACAACAAAGAAAGAAAGAAAACAACAACAAACAACAAAACAAAACAAAAAATCCAGCACCACAACATGTTTGGAATGGGTGCTTTGCTTTGAATTATCTTTAAAACAAGAAAGAAGAACTTTAGGGCAGAAGGGTGAATCGCATTTCATTAATTCATGGAACAGCCTGTGTTTCATTCTCAGTGAACAATGGTCAGCACTATAAAACCATGAACACAAACTGGAACCCTGATGCATCCCAGAGCATGCAGTTACTTACATGAACCACTTCTGATTACTACCTTTTGACTGAGTATGAAGCACACCGGCACTACACTGTAAAGCTACACTATGCTTTTCAAGAATAGTAATGTTATTTTTGAAAAATAATGATGTGAAGAAAACAAACCTAGTCCAACCCTAGTAGAAGTAAATACACCTGGAATCTTTCTCTATCTGGGACAAAGTCTCCTGTTATACAATACAAGAAAGATAGAACAGCTACTACAGGACCCAAGGGCACTACGCAAAGGCAACAGAGTGAAGACTAAGAATTAAAAGAAATATCTGACTGAAGTTCCATCACAAGAAGTATTTACAGGGTGTTTCAAAACAATGGACCCGTTTTCAAAGACATTGCGATTTCAAATTGGGTCCATCTTTTTGAAACACTCTGTATTTCCTCAAAAACT
The DNA here is from genome assembly GCA_013399365.1 of Pampusana beccarii. NCBI lineage: Eukaryota > Metazoa > Chordata > Aves > Columbiformes > Columbidae > Pampusana > Pampusana beccarii. Next base: position 218,100 of record VWYH01008161.1, on the reverse strand, counting down.
TAAAAGTCTGAAAAGATCTAACAGATATAAAGTTGGACAGTTAATGGCGAAACTTAAAAATCCTAGGAAGTGATAATGCAATCAAATGAGCAAAATACTGTTTTCCTCCTTTCATTTTTATTATTGCTACCTACTGTTGGGTACAGCGAGTAGACGCAAGGGACTCGCACTGCACATCGTAGAATCGTAGAATGGTCTGAGCTGGAAGGAACTTTCACAGGTCATCCAGTCCAACCCCTGCCATGAGCAGGGACATCTGCAACCAGACCACGTTGCTCAGAACCCCACCCAGCCTGGGCTTGAATGTTTCCAGGGATGGGGCATCTGCCACCTCTCTGGGCAACCTGGACCAGTGTTTTACCATCCTCATTAAAAATTTCTTCCTTATGTCTAGTCTGAATCTCCCCTCTTCTAGTTTAAAACCATTACCCTTCATATGAAATGGCTTAACAAATCCAGATGTATATTTATTTCTTATAATGAAAAAAATGAAGAAAATATTTCATTGGCGTTCTAAAGTCAACTTCTAAAATCACTATGAAATTTTCATGCTATGAAACAGAAGTGCTATGTGACATACCTAAAACGCTTCATTACCACAGAATTTCTTATCAGTTGGTGGATTTGCACAAATTTTCCTTCTAAGTCAAGTAAACTACAGAAGAAAATACATCCTCATTTTTCTGTTTCTTCCTTATAAACCAAAGTTTTCGTCAATGTCCTAATAATTTACAAGAACAGCCAGAGTATGGTGTTCTTCAGCAATTTTTTAAAATATTAAACTATGAATCTGTTCATAAGGCCTGAGATCTTACTACTCTGGCAGAATGTCACCACAGCAGAAAAGGAAATAAAAATTACCTCTGTTGGATCAAGATTTATATATTCATGACTCACAGCCGAGAACTTACCCTTTGGCAAATGCTTCAAATCAAAATAACAATGTTCTAAATGTATGAATGAACAGTGTAAGAAGTAAAATGTTTAACCTTTCATGTCTAAATGAGGTTGTGCTACATGTTAACATGCTTTTGAATGAAAAAAAAAAATTCCTTCAGCAACAAGAGTTAATGCAGCTGTGACAGATAGTATTAAAAATCTATCATTTATCATCCTGCAGAAATTCTGCTTTGCTGTGGTACACTGACAGAAACAGAGCAGTTCTTGCCTTCCTGACATCACAAAATGTGAGGAAAACCTTACATAACTAGATGTGCTAGTTTACGAGGGATGTCCTGACTTTGTAGGGCATTCCCAGCTGCATGCATTGACTTTCAATTTCTGCCTGGCTTTCCAACAGATCCTGGACACACTCAGTTGGCTGCGCCAGACTAGGAGAGAACTGCATCACAGCATCACTTCTACCTAGCACTGCCCCACATGCTATCTCTCCACTGGAAAATACACTCAAGAGGAAGAAGGAGAAGAATTATTCTAACAACAGTCACTAAATAATGCAATTTAATTTTATCTTGCATCAGAGTAAGACAGGAAAACTATGTAATGGTACAACATTATCATGACACAGTAAAAATAAAAATCTTTTTGAAGTTCAAATTAAGAATTACAATAGTGATGCACTTATTCTACAATAGCAGTTATTTAGGAATCTATTTATACTGTTCTTCCCTATGGCAAAAGACAAAGTTTAACGTCAGCATCATCCTTACATCCTTACATCTGGTGACAGTAAACCCTTACCATCTACAGCTGCGTATTTATGTAACTGATATTTCTTCTTAATCTGCCTACTTTAGAAACAGGTTAGAGTACAAGCAGAATTTCTGACTAGTGATTATGAAATTGCTTCACTTGAAATAATAGAAATTTTTAAAATATGTATTATTTCTGTATACAACCCTTCTCAGAAGAGGTGGCCTGTGTCATGTACACAGAATTGAAAATGAAAATTCGATCTTCTCATCTCCCCATCAGTCCAGTGCATTTATATTTACAGACAATGAGAGAATGATTACAGCAGGATAAAAGCAAAGTGAGTACAGGGCTCCAAAGCAGAAGAAAGTTAGAATAGCACAAACTGCTACATTTATAGGCACAGAGAATCTCTTTTAGTGTCTTTTTTCTGAGAGAGAGAGAGAGAGCTTGAAAGAATTACATTTGATGCTTTTTCTGCATTTCAGAAAGCAAATTCAAATTAGTTACTCAAATTACTTGGGGCAACTAACTTTGCAGGTAAAAAAGGGTGAGATGTTCCCAAATAGAGGGGAAAAAAAGGCTCTCCAAAACAATCCTAAATAGATTGTTTCATGTACGCAGAGAGAATATTTGATACTGGTGTACATAGGTATTACTGCATTAAAGTTAGGTACCAAAAAAAAGCCCAAAGCAAAACAAACCAAACAAACAAACAAACATTAATTGCTTCACTGTTCAGGGCTGATAAGAAAACTTTACAATACATGATAGCATCATGTCCCCTCTTAATGACAGTCGGTGTTACAATGCTTTATCTAACTTGCTGAACCCCAAAGATACACAACTTCAGAGGCTGCCATCCTAGGCCCAGAAACTTTACTCCTGGAACCAGCAGACTACACAGATAAAACAGTCATGGTGGGTTCACTGCCACATGAGTGACTTGTCTGATATTTGGGCTAAATTAGTTTTACATTCTTACTACGTAAGGATGCTATGGTTCTTCATGTGTTCATTTTGGTGGTTTTCTTTTAGCCACATGACATTTTAGCTTGAGTCAAGCCAATACCAAGTCATTTTTTGCTGCAGCTGAGAGCCATCACCAACTGCTGTCAGCTAGCAGAGCATCTTTTTAAATTTGGTTAATACGAAACAGTTTGTTGGGAATGATGAATTAATGAATGAACTAGGAGCACTTGATAAAGAAATCACCATAAAACTTTTCACTATTCTTTGATACTATGTGTTTTCTTATAGCTGTGGCTCTGCTAATCCTATTGCCCAGTGCATCAAGATCACCCAAAAGCAAACAAACATCTTAGGTCATCAATATTCCCCTCATTTAAGTTACTGTTATTTAAGCTGCTTTCAGAGATTAATAGTGTTTCCAACTCTGTCCAGAAGCTTCTACTGAGAAGGAAAAAACTATACATGGCTTCTAAGTTTCAAGGTTATTCTGAATATTTGAGGTGGCAGCAGGCTGAACTGCTGGGAACTGCACCATGTGTTGATGGTGATTGTTACATCATTTCTAGCTAACGATTTTGGGGTAGATCCGCAGAGGGGTTTGGCAGCTGCAGCATCACAAAGTGCACAATTAAGATGCCGATCACTTAAGGGAAGTGCAATATCCAGCCTTTGGCCCTTCCTCTGCCTCTACAATAAATGGGAAAGTTCACTTTTCCCTCTCTATACAATCCTCAGCAGAAAATGGACAATAAGCTGTATTCCTGACGCTAAGATTTCATAAGATGGGCATCCTCAGTTAATAGAGCTCTGAATCCTCTTTTGTAGTTCAATTCCCCATGCCCTTTTCTTCAAAAATGTAGCAAGTGCCAGTTTTTTCTTTAGGATGCAAATTGCAAGTGTATGTTGTAACAGCCCTTCACACAATTCTAATGATCACAACACTTGCCCAGCAAATGAGTGATTTATTATTCTCCACTGAGTGCCCCAAACATTAGTCTAGAGATCTAGGTCCTTCCCTAAGGATGAATAAATCTTTAATTATTTTATACAAAGTGACCTAGTTTCAATAGGGAACTGGAATCCTACAATGTTTTGTATAAAGATTGCTTCTGATCTGAACAAAAGTCTTCTAGATCCACAGAAAAGGACTCTCCTTCTAATCACATTTCTAAGCAAAAATTCCGGTAATTATGTTTTTTAAGGCACACACAATTTTCCAGTGTATGTTAGCATGATGCACCTACCGACTTCATCCCTTTTGGGGACACACATTACGTTAAACATTAGTAAACAGTGCCTGGTCTAGCAATGAAAAATCTGCATTAAATTGGAAAAATGCAAAAAATGAGATACGGACTCACACAAAGTTTTCTTTTAGAAACTAGACACTTACAGAGTGGAAGTTACTATGCAGACGTTTTGAGAACTGCACCTGTAGATGTGGGCAATCCAGTGTCTCTGTAAGTACAGCCTTTCCCTACAGCCTTACCAGACTAACACTTGCTAATGGTCATATAACTTCATGCTGCTGCCGCAGCCTGCAGGCGCCCAGCCCCATCAACACTCTGCCACTGATCACAGCTTTGCAGAAACCTACGCTGCCTGAGCTGTGCAGAATTCAGCACAGAAGCAGTGAAAATGGTTAAACTTCAGCAAAAGCTGCAGTGGAGCTTCAGCAATTAAGTCAGTTATCGACCTGTCTTGGGGAAAGTGGTCGTGGGGAACATCAGAAACGAGCAGAGAAATAGGACACAAGATGAGTACTGAGGCACATACCTGAAGCAAATACCATCCTGGGAGAAGTTTCTAGTCAGCGATATCAGAGGCAACCCCTAGAAGGGCAGACAGTGAGAGTGCTCATTCCCTCCCTGCAGCATCCTGCAATTAAGGCCATAGCTTCATGAACACTTTAAGCCAATGCAAACCTTAAAAAGATATAGTTCTCTCCCTACCTTGAGCCAGCACAGCTGTGGTAAGCTGAGAGAGAGAACCAATCCAAGCTAAAAGTGAGCCATTTTCCTTCCTTGATATCTTTAACCTTTATCACTCTCTCTGAGCCAACTCATAATCTGGAAAGTGCTGGAGCCAGCACAAAGTAGAGGTTGGCAGAGAAGAAAGCAGCTGGGCATGGCAGCAGAGCAGGAAAACCTCTTTCAATAGCAGTGTTGGCTTCCAAAACATCTATGAAATTATGGCCTAAACTGTATCACAAGCCCACTTCCAGCTTTTTCATACCTTCCTGCCTATTAAACATCTAATGAGACTTTAATGTTCTACAGCCCACTCATTTATTTTTTTTTTATTTGAAAACACATAGTCAAATAGATGTGATCATTTTTTTTCCATCTATATATAAATTCAATATCTGTAATGATCTAGCTGACAATATGAAATTAGACATAGCTGTAAAAAATGAAGATAAATCCAACAACTTGTACATTACAAATTGTTGCAAACAGATCTAAGAAATGATAATGGCATTTGCTTTTACATAGAGTTCCTGCCTATAATGGAGTTGCATTTTCTATTCCTGACTTTCGTTTGAAGGAAGATTTTAAGACTATTTAACCTGTTCCAAACCACTGCTAACATCTGTATGCTCCTCCCTTTATATTTGCACTAAATTGATGCATCTGGCAAATAATGGATTTTTAAATCCTCTAAAGAGGTACAGAGTTCCGGGAATTCCCACTGTTATTGGCCTTTGAAGCCTCTATTAGAAATGCTGCAGAGATATCTAGAAAGAGGAGACATTAAAGGAATAGGAACAATCTAATTTGTTTGAACACTGGACAATGTTCTGCACGTAGTATTGGACTTTCCAATACCTGGAAGACCTTTATAGAACCATGGAAAAGAAAAATAAAGGGATATTTGCAAAAGCTGTGATATGACTTGATATGATACAATAACAACAGAAACTGACAGGTGCTAGAGCTAAGATAGGCCAGGGACAAGCTGTGCCTCAGACCTTTACAAAATTAAACTCCATTGATTTATTATCCATCTGAAAAGATAAACTAAAAGAGATCCTAATCAGAACATTACTATGAGATGGTTTCCTCCTCTGGTAACAGCGAGTGAACGGGAAGCTGTTGCTTGAGAGCACGGGGCTGGGAAGGGAAACCAGCAGTTGAAACTATAAGATACTGAATGTAGTTTATGAGCAAAGTTTTAGTACTCCATAGGAAGAATAATTTTTTTAGTTACAAACAACGGAAAAATCTGGCTTGTAATAGTGCGTGTTCAGACAGTAAGTAAAATTTCTTGTGATTTGGGTTTTTTGTAGACCTCTCTTTTGCTGGAAACTATCAGGACAAAGCTTTGTGAAGCAAAGAAGTATTACAAAAATAAGGCAGTAGTTGCTCCTAAAAAGTGAACATTTATCTTGGAATCCTTAGAGGGAAATTTAACATATTTTCAATCAAATAAATATGGCATCCATACAATGATTTTTATTTAATTTATGTCTTGAAAATAGAACCATTCAAAGGTAAAGTACTATTACAAATGTTTCTCCAATTTTACTTATTCAACCTTATGCTGTTTCCAAAATTTTATTCTTAAGCAAGCAACATTTGTAGCAAGAAAGCTGAGAGAGCTAGATGTCATATGCAAACTCCATCACATAGCAAAACCACATCAGTCTTCAAAATTAAGCTAACATTTCACAGTAAACAGATAGCTTAGTAAACAAAAATCAAAACCAAATTATACAACAGTATCTCAGCTCCAGATACAAACATGGGGCTGTCTGCTGTGTCAGGAGAAGGCTAAATTGTAAAGTGAATATTATAATTCCTTCTTTATAATCCCAAAGTGCAAACCTTCAAGTTCAGCTATTTGAAAGTTACAGATTATGCTGTCATTCCTATCAACTGTTCTGGTTAATTCAACAAAAATGCAATCATCTGCTTAGGCCAGCCCAGATCAGATTAGTATTGCCAAGTAACCGTCATACACAGACACTATATTGCCATGGTCATTAAAGTGGATGTAATTTGCTGTCATCCTTATGTGCGTACAAAGAAAACTCATCTCATTGGATATGACTACTTCCCTACGAAAAAGATAAAAAGCAGTCTTTCCTTTGTGTGCTTCCTATCTGCAGGTCTTCTCCCCTTCAATGTTTTTAAAATTTATTGCTGTTATTATGATAGCATGGCCTGTTTTATCCCTTTCTACATTATAATTCCATTTTAATTTATCTTGTTTATTCCTGTAGTTATACAACTCCACCAAAACCAACTATCAATGTATGAGGTAACAACTATATCCGAGATTTCTAGATGCCCCATCCTAAGCACTACACTAAGAATGAAGAATCGTGCACTGCTAAGAGCCACCATTCCAGTTCAGATGGGTTCAGCCCCATTTAGCGCATTGTCCTGCCTTCAACTGTGGCCATAGGTGCCAACTCAGAGACAGTTGAGAACAGAATGTGCACATGCAGCAGCATTTCTCCTAACTTCTGGCTCAGGGACTTCATGAGCCCACAGTGAAATTCAAAAAGTAAAAGTAATACAGAAAACAAAGGATGCTGTAATTTTTTCTCAATGTGTCATTAAAAAGGAACAGTAGCAAAGAGAATAAGGAATTCAGGATAACAACGAAACACACACTGCACTGGTGCAAACCCATTATTCAGTAGTTCAGAAGTTACAGAACAATGGCAGCAGGCTTCAAACATTAAAGCTATTACGCATTTCAGTTGCTGCTCTTTTTGTCATCCATACTTTGAGATAAATCGAAGGTCTACATACATGCTGTAACACTGCTGTTCTTTTCTTTCCCTTTGGCCTGATATAGTCACTGTGATTTGGGAATTTTCACAAAAACTCTGCTTGGTTTCAGATGAGGGGAAAACAAATCGATATGCAGGTCATAATGCAATCATGCCCACTGTCCTAGTATATTTACAATCGTTACATAAACCAGCTTCAGAAAATAAAATGGAACAACACCTTGACATCTTTAGAGCAGCCTTCTTAGCAAAACTTTAAGATAAACAGATGTGTACAAGTGCTATTTAAATTCAGTTGGTCTTGAGAGAGAGATAAATAACAAAATCAGGAAACAAAACTGGTTTCACAGTACTAAAGTTCTGCCAACACACAATTCTCCAGTACAGTGGAACTCTAGTTGTGGAGTTACACCAAGAGCAGGACACTATAGGAACAGTCTGCACAAAGCATTAGAGAAAGTCTGTCTCATAGCAAGGACCGTTCCAAACTAAAGACAAAAAACACAATGCAAGGCACCAATGACCGGAATTTTACCTGAACATTTTCACTTTTCCTGCCTTGAAAGAACTTGTATACTTGCCAATGATATAAAAAAATCTGGACTCATTCACTATACATATGTGATGCATAATGAGCAAACCAAGACTTCTAAGAAGATAGAATTTACTGCCCGTGAAGTATAAATCTGATGCATTTAGTAGCCACCTAGGGTGTGCAGTAGCAACTCAGTGCAGTACATCTGCACATTTTTCTGCCTGGGAAATTCCAGACGGAAATACAGCTGGCCTGTCGCTGCTGGCCTTACAAACTACTCTCTTACAGATCCTCTCTGCATTTTTTTAACTTCAAAATATGAAGGCTGTGTATTTACATTCCTATTACTAAGCCATGCATCACATTTCTGGCAGATCTTGTACTTTAAATAATTTAAAACATAAATCAGATAAAGTGACTTCCGATTGAAGTTATTTTTATAGTAACACCTGCAAAATACCTTGTTAGCAAGAGAGAAGCTGAATTCCTAACAGATTATAGAGGGCAATTTGAGTTCATTCACATACTCCTAAGAAAAAAACTTTGGGGAAAATTATTTTCTCATTATAGTACTTGCATCTAGAACACCTATCCAAGTATTAAACATATACCCAAATACACTAAGGAAGTATCAGTCACTGTATGAGTTGAAAACTATTTCAATGGGGAGCATTTCAAAGCTAATCTGGACAAAGTGGTCTGTTAATAGCAATAATGGTTACTATTACTTGGAATTTCAGAAACGCTCAGAAAACAAGCTGAAAATGGGACTGCTTGTCACATAAACATGCTGTCTTTATCTAGGGATAAAAAGCAAAGCTGTTAGAATATTGTAAGAGTCTTGTCCAGGTGAAAAAAACATCATCTATAACATCACCTAAGCTGGTACAGATAAAAAGCTCAGGGATAGACAGACTCAAACTAGCAAAGCCACATCTTGTTAAAGCATATGTCGCCTGTCTACAATACTTCTAACACATGCTAGAACATACTGGATGCATTATCACATTTATTGCCTTGACAACAAAGCCAGAATTAATAGTATAGGGCACTACTTGTTCCACAGAACTAAAATTCAAGAGGAAGCAGAGGAACTATGAGCTGAATTTTCAGATGCTATCCGAGATGTTTTTGTGACGTGCAGACAAAAAGCTGATTCTTTCAAATTTGCTAGTTAACTAAGAGAAAATGATTCTTCACAAGGCCTTCCCAAATGCTGCTCTGTGCCTGCCAAAATAATAATTAAAAAGGAAAATTATGGAAATCTACTTTAATTTAAAAGTGTTTGTAAAAATTAAAAAAACAACGTAAAAAATAAAGCTTTCAACTTTTTTTCAGGTTTCTTTTTTGCCTTACAACTGAGGTTTTGGGGTTTTGGTGTTTGTTTGTTTGTTTGTTTTTTTAATCTAAATAGAATATATCGTAATAATCAAGTCTACTTGTCCCATGCAAGTTTTAAAAGAAACATTTTCTCCAGTTATGATCTTGGATACTAAATTTAGAAAAGATCTACTGAAAATAACTTATATCAATTTATTACTTGAGACCAAGTGCCCCTAATCATTGTTATTTAGAAAAAAAAAAAAAAAATCTTACTATTGTTATATGATACATCAGCTTTGTTCCACCAGAAAAACCCTGAAGTACCTTGAAAACATTTTGTCAGCCAAAAATTTGTCCCATGTGATGTGGGTAAAAGAGTGAAAAACTGCAACACTGACAAACTTACAAGCAATGTTTAGGCTAACAAGAAGGAGTCTTACTTTTGGCTTTTAGTCACATTAATTATATTTTGAGAACTGAGCCCTTGCTTTTTACATTTTTAGCGCATGACATAAGGACGATTTTCTTTCTGTCTATAGAAGATTGTAATAAAAGCAGTAAGGTGGTAATGGAATGGAAATACTCCCTTGAGGATTTGGTTTGTACTACATATACCAAATATGACTTCCACAGCTCCTAATCTTTAAAATTAAGACTTAAGGTCAATAAAGAATTTCCTTTTCATTAGTAAAGTGAAGAGTACGAAATTAATTATTTTTATGTCCTCACTAACTTGCTAATGTAAACTGTTTAAAATGCAAGAACATATATAAACCAGCAAATTTACTGCATGCAGTGAATTAATAGAAGGACTGTTGGAGCAAGTTCAGAGAAGGGCAAGGAAGCTGGTGAGGGGCCTGGAGCACAAGTGTGATGAGGAGTGGCTGAGGGAGCTGGGGCTGTTTGGCCCGGAGAAAGGCTGAGGGGAGACCTTATCACTGTCTGCAACTGCCTGAAAGGAGGTTGTAGCATGGGGAGTGTTGGTCTCTTCTCCCAAGTTACAAGCGATAGGATGAGAGGAAATGGCCTCAAGTGGCACCAGGGGAGGTTTAGATTGGATATTAGGAAAAATTTCTCCACGGAAAAGGTTATAAAACATTGAGAGAGGCTGCCCAGGGAAGTGGTGGAGTCACCATCCCTGGATGTGTTTAAAAGACGTGTAGATGAGGTGCGTAGGGACATGGTTTAGTGAGGAACTTGGCAATGCTACATTGGACCTGATGATCTTAAAGGTCTTTTCCAACGTAAACAATTCTATGATTCTATGATTCTATGACTAAGTTTCCCAAGTACTCACAGGGTGAGTTTGGGTTTGGGTTTTCTTGTGGGTTTTTTGTTAGCTTGTGGCGGGGGTTGTTTGTTTGGTTGTTTTAAGTCTACTGCTATAACTAGAATTTACGATTGGACTGTACTTGGTGGACACAGCAGGGCCTTATCAGACTTGTACAAGCTTATCTGAGCAGAAAAATTTAACAGGCATTATGAATACGAATTATGCTCTTCGTGTCTTCAGCTAAGGCTTTCAGTCATGCCAAATCGTGCTCATTTCTAGATGTGCACGTGCACCTCTAGCAGGCACAGCACTGGCTTCGTATTTGGAACTGAACGTAACTTTACCTCTGGTGTGTCACCACATGGTCACAGCTAAAAGCAATGCCACACTAAGAAATGCAACTCATGGTATAACAAACAGACGTTGAAGACTTCCACACTGTCAAAATCTGCTCAATACTGATGTTGTCAGAATGAACCTCGCAGTGCCAACACCAGGATTTTTAAGACCAGAAAGTTTGATCAAAGCACTGGCACGTATCTTTTCAATCTGTCTGACTGCTGTGTGTAACCAGTAATATATACAGTTCCGTTTGAACCCAAACACACAATTATGCATCTTGGCAGCTATATGAAAAATTATGTCATTTTTGACTGCAGGTTGAGGCAAGGCCCTACAGAGAAATTGATAAATAAAGCTGATTAAAACCTACTTGAACTCTCATGTTAGGAATAGGGTATTTGTGGGGTTTGTTTGGTTTGGTTTTGGTTTTTTTCACCAATCTTTTGAATGGAAACCAGAAGCTAATGAATAATGTCCCTAGAAAATGGGGCTTATAAATCATTATACAAGTAGTTAGATTTTAATAGTAATATAAAATAAAACAATATTCAACACCTTACTAAGCAAGACTGCTTCTGGAAGTCAATGACTCAGTTCATAATGTCAATAGAAATTTAGTAGTTCTCAAAAGAAGCCAAGAAAATCTACATATTATTTTATTTCGAATACATTTCCTTTAGTCTCTTTGCAATTGTGATATATTGCAGTATTATATATTTTAATTGGTAGATTTTTATAACTAGTGTTTTCTGTAGTTTTGCTGAAGCCTAAAACAGAAAAAGTAGCCTAAAACAAAAAAGGTTTTCCTTTATAGCCTAAAACAGAAAAAGTAGGAAATTTATTTTACAACTTGGTTAAAGGACAAATAGATTAATGAAAGGTATGTTGTATGTATTTCAAGTTTATTCCAATCTGACTAGTTAACTAATATTTTCACTTTAAAAAAAATAAACCACACCCCAAATAATAGCAATAAACTCACAATGAATTCCATGAAAGATTCGCCTGTGAATATTATTTATCTTTTCATTGTTGTTTTGGTTTTAAGCATAGCACTGAGAAGGTGGAAAAATCAGACTACTGCTGTCTGCAGAGTGACTTCATGGTAACCACGGATTAGATTAAACTACAGAACTATATTTAACCTGAAAAGATAGGGTCTCATTTATGTAATCCTGCTTTAGGAGCCTCTAATGAGTTACTGCAGCCTAATCCAGATATGCTGCCAGCAAGTCACCTGCTCTTTCATGCCAACACAAAAATGAGAGTACAATTTCATTGTAAAAATTGCTGCACAGCACAAAGAACTCTCTTGTTAGAGATGTTGATCATCAGTATAATCAGTAATCTAAAAATAAACTTCTGCTTAATTTAACTTTTATTTATAACACAGAGGCTTTATTTTTATTTGTATTATATTTGCTGTATAGCCATAGCCACAGTGTTACTAAGAATTGATTCTCGAGGCAGGGGAATGGGTAGTCAATGGAATTAGGTAAGTAAAGAAATGGATAAGTTCTTTGACACTAGAGCATTCACAGAGAGAGTAGGTGCTTACATTTACAAGCTAATAATTCCATGCAGAAATTACTGAAAGATTATTTATATGTTAAATGAATGATCACCACAATGGCCTCTTTTTGCTTTAGAAGTCCACTGACAAGAATGCTCATCCATCTTAGAAATGTCTTCATCCTTTAGGGAGCATCCACTGGAGAGTCCTGTATTCAGCCACCTGTCTGGCAGACACATATGGCACTTGGGGACCGGGGGGGCAGGGTGAGCGTCGGTCACTCGGTAACATCTGCCAACTGATCAAAAGTGGCATTAATGAAATTCTAAAAGGAGTTTAGTTCACTCCTTCATGCTGAAAGACAGCTGTAATGACAAAAGGTGTACAGATAAACCAGCACATTAAGATGATAGATGGTAAAAGGAGCAGGGAAAAGGATGCAGCTTTTCAGAACACACTTCTTGACCCAAGCCACCTACAGTGAACACCTTGCCAAACACAATCATAGTATTGTTTGCAATCAAGCAACAGCATAAAATGTAAAACAGCAATGTAAGAAACAAGGACAGGAATAATAAAAGACCCAACTACAAACCAAATAAAAAATTAAGAATTCATAATTATAATTTGTCATTGCATCATATACTTCGGTACCTGTTGTTTCTAGATTTGACTCTGTTTAAAGGTTATTAGCATAAAGGTCATCTTAATAAATGATCATAATGAAAAAATTATCTATGCATAAGTAGTTTGAATTTCAGTGTCACCAGTTACATTCTTTATGAATTTCAGTGTCACTAGTTACATTCTTTGCACACGTAGTATCTTGGCTTCAAATGGTAATTATTTCCCTATAAAGCTAAGGCAATAGCCCAGTGGTAAGCTCTTCCACTAATTTAGCTCTTCACAAATGAAACAATGAGGTGCCTCATAGAAAAATAGTTTACATTAATGTTATTTATTTATTTATCAAAAAACATGGTGACAGGGGAAAAATGACCTCTTTTTAGCAAAAGAAGAGAATACGAAGTTTATGGGAAGAAGGAAAGAAAACAGCACATTTGATGACTAGCAATCTGAGCCTTTAGCTTGTTTATCTATTACGTACAAACAGATCAGAGATTCTATTCTATGATGGGAATGAGACAGAATGTGAATCTTATTATTATTTCCACCCTGTGGTGCACCTCTCAATTACAGCACTGTTTCTGCACCATGAGAATGCAACGTAAACACCGTGTAATGCAACTTGTCTGGGATCCAAACTTCAGTGATGATTTTTGTTGCCAAGATTTTCCTGCCTGAAGCTACCATCTGAAACATGGAAAGCTGCCCTTTGTGAAAGTGGAAAAGCAACATGAAGATGAAGCAGAAGATAATTCTTTTCTGTTTGCATCCGTATTCAACAAGTCACCTGTTACTTTTAAACACTGTTCTGTTTAACTACCGTTTTCCTGCTTTGAATTTGAAGGATTTAAAGTATCTCAAAAGCTGCAATGGTCTCCACACTATCAGTACTTTCAGTGTTGGTTTGGTTGTTCACACAAAACACGTTAATCCAGCTCAGTCTGGGAGAGAGTGAGACGTGAATCCTGTTCCATACCCAGTCACTGGAATCAATTGCACAGTCAGGGCCAGATGATGAACCCTCTCACAAGAACCATTCACTTAAGAGAAGAACAAAGGAGGAAAGTCTAAATACCATTTTTGATAAATGTCACTTTGATAAACTCAAAGACTGATTTTTAGCATCCTTCCAAAGCTGAAGAGAGCCAGTCTGTAGTTCCAAGAAGTACGCAATACAATCAGTGGATTAAACTGGCAGTAAACAACGACTCAGCACATAATAAATTTGTAACATATTTAAAAGTTACCAGGATGGTTACACTGAAGGAGGAGGGAAAAAAAAAAAAAAAAAGGAGTAGTGAGCCCTGATGCTAACTAAAAGTAAAACCAGGAATTAGAAAATAAGTAGCTCGTTATTAAGAAGAAAAAAAAGGTCATTTTCCTTAGTGTAAGGGCAATTCAGAAAAAAATCATTAAACAAAAACACTTTGTCTGTAATTTTAAAGTAATTTATCACCACGTCATCTTCCAATAGAAAGCTGATGTTGAATTCAGAAAGACAAATCCCACGTTTAGCGGCAATAAAACTTACTATAAAATGTGTTTCTTTGGCATTATACAGGTAGGTTTGAATCTGAAATTAACATTTATTATTAAAATCAATAATATCAATACATTATGAATAGATATTACACATATATTACACAAATATATGTATAGATAATCCATGCAGATTGAAATGTATATTCCATTTTACAGAGACAGATAATCTCAATGGAAAAAAAAGAAGCAATTAGGTAAAAATGAAATGTGGAATGAAACAAATATCACAAAAAGTCTGAAACTTAGACTAAGCAGAAGGCTTAGGTGCTTCATGAGTAGAGGAGGAAGAAAACTTCAAAAGCTGAGGAACCGTATTACGAAGGCAAAGGAGGAGGAGCAACTGTGTATAAAGTAATAGGCAGATTATCGTATGGAGACAGGAAATATCTGAATATAAATACTACTTACAAAAAACAGAATGAGTTTTAGCAGTGTTAGGAAATACGTAACTAAGAGCTACAACTTAAATAGAGGTCAACACCATGAACAGGGCATTCTCCTGCTGTCTCAGTATCTCATGTAGAAGGATGACAAATGAATTTATTCCTTTCCTGCCATGTGAATAGGCAGAAGGATAATGAACCACCAGTTTTGAGAACTCAGCTTTCCGCGTCATCAGGAACAGGATGATAGTTTTGTCTCCTTGACATACTTCCACAGCAAGTATTCCAAACACAGAAGCAGCAGATCAAACTCCTATGATACTAAAAGATAAAATAAATCCCTCTACAGAGACTATTATTCCCCACACATATATTTAGGAACACAAGCGGAGTCAAATTCCAATGCAGCTTGCAGATTGCCTCTTTGTTAGTTGCAGTGATGTAGGCATCAATTCTATAATGTATTGTAGCTTCACTGCAGGAATACCCAAGGCAAAAGCATGCAAGTGTATAACTCTGGCCACATCTTGCAGCTTAATGCCCCAATGCAACCCAACATTGTTAGAAATTCTATTAAAATTTTATTTTCTTGCAAAAAAAATTTGTTTACATTTCCTTGAACACAAACACCACAACATTTGCCAGTCTACTCCAACTACAAAACCAGAGAAAGAAGTGCAAAATTTAATTGAACTACTTAAGTAATGAAGCTTTGATATTTAATTGATTTGCCTGAAAACGTAAATTACTGAAAAACAAAATATTAGTTTAACCTGACAGTCCCATGGAGACCACTCACTACAATGCAAGCTTATTCTAAGCTGTTTATTAGCACAAAGACTGCTAACAGCCTGAAGAAAAGAAATCTCGGATCTAGAGCTGGCTTTGAACTTCAGCTTGCCAGAGTTATAGCTTAAAGCCTCATTTTCAGATCCACATAGGTACTAGCCAACCCAGTTTGAAGCCCAGGCAACAGCACCAAGAGCTGACAGTCTTCAGTGCCACTCTACAGCTGTATATGCCTGTATTTCCTGTAACTCATTTCCCACGTTCCTCTTGGGCTCAGCTATTTATTAGTTTGTATGGATTTAAACACCATTTAAGTCTTCAGCCACATGGTTGGCACCATTTCTGCAACACGCTGCTCATCTAAGTCAAACAACCCTAGATACTGCAACGCAGAATGATACAAGCTGACCAGAGTATCACAGTATACATTGCTCCAACGTGATCTATAAGCTTTGATACATCACAGAAGATGATGCTTGGATATGCAAGGAAAGTGCCTCAAGTTGCTTCAGGGAAGGTTTAAATTGGATATTAGGAAAAAATTCTTCACTGAAAGGGTTATCAAGCATTGGAACAGGTTGCCCAGGGAACTGGTTGAGTTACCTTCCCCAGAGGCGTTTAAAAGACATGTAGATGAGGTGTTTAAGGACATGGTTTAGTAGTGGGCTTGGCAGTGCTATGTTTACAGCTGGACTCGGTGATCTTAAAAGTCTTTTCAAACCTAAGTGATTCTATGATTCTATGCTTTAAAAATCTCTGCCTTCTACACATACTGTCCCCCTTCTGGAGAACTTCATGCAAGCCTGAGGTCTGCCACCAAATAGAACAGGCTCAAACAGAGGGCACACGCAGATTCAAGTCAAACGTGTTGGTGGATTGAAAATATTGCTCACCAGAAACACTGAAGCTTACCGACAAAATGCTAAGAAATAGGTTCTAGAGCAGTTCAAATGAGAAGGGCTTCACTCTTGAACCTGAATTGACAACAAAACTAAGCACAAGCAACCAAGTCCTAGCAACACAGGGATAGATCAAACAAAGTTTTGTGACATTAGTGTTCCCAGGCAATTTAATGAGTCTCAGAACTACCATACACCTTAACAGAACCTATTCACGTTCTAATTCACTAATGTGCTGAGTTACTTTTATACCAGGGAGAAGGTCTGTGCGTCTCTTCAATTGCTAAAGTTTTGGACTGTGGCCCCAAGATCACATTTGTCTATCAAAACACATATAAGCACTCACATTCTCACTTCTCAGGGCAAGTTTCACCCTTGTGCTGTGGGCCATTCTAAAAGCTGAAAAAAATCCCAGTTTTCAGACTTTACTTCAGATTAAAGAAGGATATATATGTACTCACCCCGCACCCTCCAAACTGTACCAGCTCTTACCATGTACAGAGGTAAGGCTGTTGGTCATGGCCGCAATAAATTTAACTACTACAGTCAACTTGTCCACCTAGACTATTTGCTATTTACATCCAGTGTAAATCCAGAACACATGTAATAAAGTTGATGGATCCATGTCACGCAGACTGCAGCTGAGATCAGAATCAAACCAGCCAATAACAAGAGGGTTCTTATTTTTCTAAAAGTCACAACCATTGCAGGAAAGAACCCATATTTGTATCACCTGTGAGGTGGCATGTATCTCAGGCAATATAAAACAAAACAAAAAAGAAATGGTCTGTGTAATTCAAGAACTCATCAAAAATATTAGTTTCCCATTGCACAGCACCATTATGAAAGAAGAAATCT
Source organism: Pampusana beccarii (assembly GCA_013399365.1). Classification (NCBI taxonomy): domain Eukaryota; kingdom Metazoa; phylum Chordata; class Aves; order Columbiformes; family Columbidae; genus Pampusana; species Pampusana beccarii. Next base: position 200,647 of record VWYH01008161.1, on the reverse strand, counting down.
AAGCCTTAAATTAATAATTCCTTCCCCCTACTAAAAAAAAAAAAAAGAAAAAGTTATAGCAGAAAACAGAATGGCATGGCTTAAGCTGTGCAGAACATCCATTCCTCCATCATGAAAAAGCACATAGCAAGATAAGAACACATAGCATTTTTCCATCAACAAACTGCCTACATAGACGCCCACTCTTTCTTATTTTCTCTGTAGCATTTTCTTTTATCTCATCTCCTTCTGCATCTTTCTCACAATTATTGACTTACCTACTTTCTGCAGAGATTCTTCAGACTTGTTTTCACAAGAAAACTGACCATGGACATAGTTATTCTCTTACAGTCAGTTCAGAATACATCACCCATTTTAATTTTACCCTCTCTCACTATATTTATATACCAATAAAAATAATTTCCCTGAGAAACAGAGGTTATATAGAGAGGTTATTCCAGAGTATCTGAAATAACTAGAGCAGGATAGTTATTCTGCAGATCTAATCTTCATGCTGTGATAGATTCACGCATTGGGTCCCACCTCCCAGGAAGGAGCTGGCAATTACTGCATTCCAGTGCAGGCCCATGGATTTTTTCCAGCTCCCTTACTCCACATGCCAGTTACAGCTGATTGAGGCAGCTGAACCAGTAATGCAGGTTTGCATCAGATGCACAAAAGCTAGACATACTAGATGTGAAAAAGCAAACGTGCGGTATATTTTTCTTTTTCTGCAGAATTATTTTTCTTGGCAATCATTATATGCATGGCTCTGCTTTACCAACATCCGACAGGATTTTAGATTTACAGATCAAAATCTGTCAGAAATGCATAGTATTTATTACCTACAGTGATACGGGGACGCTTCCTCAAAAATTTTTAGATATTCTTTTGCTTTGTGTGAGGAATCAGCAATTAATTAGAAATCTATGTTGCTTTTGTGCTCTTTGAAGGATTAGCTTCTCTCAGTTCCTGGACTGTATAAATATTAAGTACACTAAGTACTCTGATTAGAGCTTAAACACTGTTTAAATCAGAGACATCTCCAATAAATCACCTCATACAGGACAATCCGGCATTATTATGAAATTATGTTATAGTGCTAGTACTCAGGTATCTTCTATTTCATCTAGTTCATCAGATATACTGTCTCCACAAACATTTATTTCTATGTTAATCCTCGAAGTATTTTCTGAGTGCGCATTTGTGAACGCACACAAAAACTCGCTGCATTTACTCTTAGAAACCACTGCTTTGTTACCCAATAACTAGATTCCTAGTAGCTAGCTAAATAGACCAAATCTAGCTCAGATATATCTAACCATGGCTGCGATCATGTTTCCCCACTATGGTACAGAAATAACCATCTATCTTCTAGCCTAGAAGTCATGTAAGAAATGTTAAGGAGAAAAGATTGGGAAAAGTGGAAGAAAACCCAAAATATTTCAGGTTTTCCAGGTTTTCTTACACAGTGGAAAAAAAAAAATCTTCAAAACCCAACATATACACAAACAATTTGTTATTAACACAAAAACACAAAGGCAGAGTTGGTATCATTAGCTGAATGCAGGAAAGCTTTTTTTTTTTGCCTTTTTTTTTTGGCTGCTTTTTTTGTTTGTTTGTTTTTGTTTTTTCTGCAAGAGGTAGCCATAGCCCTGACTTCTTGGCTGGTAGAATATAGAATCTACAACATGCTGAGAGCTGCAACACATGATGGCAATCCATTCCAAAGAAACCAACCGAACTAAACCAAACAAAACATTCATAATGAGATATAATGAGATGTCAGGAATAAAAGAAATAGCAAAAAATTATGCATTTTTCAAGGTAACTCATAGCAGAAAATACAAGTAAATGCCATTCAACAGTGAAACTCATTTAAAAATACAAAAAGGTTCATCTAACCTTCCCACTCAAGTATATACATCTTGAGTTCTCAAGCAGGAGGTTCATCTTCAAGAGTTCAACCTTTCTTACAAATGCAGTTTGAAATTGGTCAACAAACACAAATATTAGTCATAGGGGACTAAGAGACAGCAGAAGCATTTAAGCCTCACTTCCGTAGGAAGCCAGGCTACAGCAAATGTAATTAAAGTTTTTTGTAAGAGTTTGCCATTTTACTAAAAGACTCAGAATTACCAGAACAGACACTGGGGCACAGCATCCCATCCTCCCTCCCCACGTGGTAGTGGCCAGTGCCTCATGCAAAAGCTAATAGGATTATGATCTTCTAGTAGGATTATGCTGCACAGAGAAGCTGAAGTCTGCCTTTTTGAGAAATAAGTCTATCATCCTTATTGGTCAGCTGAATTATTTTCTTTTGCCATAGCACAGATAGGTTTTCATTCTGATCTTTCTTAAAATGAATAGTCTCAAAGAACATCAATATGAGAAGCTGGGATAAAATGCACTTACAAATCTTTTTGGTTTTTTTCTCTCCTTGTTTAAGAAATAGAGAGTCCAGGAAGGAAAATGAGAGGAAAAATTACTGGATTCTTCCTTAATAAATAAAGGTCTGCTACACTAAATTAGCAAGAGTATAATTGTACTATAGTCTATACCTAGCAACACAATGAATGATGAGACGTGGTCTGTTCTATAGGAAATACCAAGGTGTGACTCAGAGTAGATCGACATACGGTAAAAACATTGTGAAAGTGGTGCTTTACACCTTGATAAGAAAAAAGCTGTGTTTTGCGGGTTTCATCTCCCATTTCTAAGTAATTTAGAGAAGAAACACCTCACAATCCACTCTCCATCCTGACAGAGACCACAGTGTGTTTACGTGCAGATAATTCCTGAAGGAATTACTCCAAAGTCATAGAAATACTTACAGCTTAGACACTTAGAATAACTGTCTCATGATGTATAAAATCTGCTGCAGAAACATGTCCTGATTAGACTCAGGATACAAGTGCATCACATTGCCACAAGTATTTATAAAGGTGGAGAACAAGTTTTTTCAGAGAAGTAGTAGTTCACAAGAAAACAAGGCTTGTACCTTTGGACGCAGTTCAAATGCAAGCTAGTGATAACAAGTACGAAATACTTGACAATTTCTTAGCATAAGTAGAAGCATTATGGTGCAGTAAATAAAAAGTTACTAGATGCGGAACACTGCTCTAGATAGAAAACAGAAAAAGAAAATCAAATCTCAGCCTCATAATCACCAACATTTTGGAAGGTCTTACTAAAATAGGTCTACATTAGATAGATAAGATATTCTTCATTCTGATCATTAAAGAAATAAGATAATTTTTGAAGAATCCAAGGAAGATGACTCTGCAGTGGCTCACTCTTATTTTCACTATAAAGTAATAATAACAATAATATACTTCAGTTTCAATTACACCAACATGCTAGTTGGCTCACTTCATCTTAAAATAAATAGAACTTAAGTACATTATACCCACAGGGGAAAAAAAAATAAAAATCACCTCCTCACCTGCATGGTGAAGTCAAAGCAACGAGATAAACAGACAGTGCCCATAATGATGGCTGACAACTGTGGTTACCTTAGCTAAAGGGACATCATTTATCGAGGTTACACGCAGGAAGCCATCTTTTTTTGTTTCAGCACATGCTTAACATCGCTGCTAAATCAAAAGCGAAACTGCAAAATACAGCCGGGTGACACTAACGACACTTCCGTACTGAATGGAAAGGTAAGAGCTGTCATAAGAGCAACTACAGACATTCAACACTAATGTCTTGTCAAAGACAACTGAAATGCAGGACAACTGTCAGTTATCCAAGAGGATGAAAGTAAGTCAAAATGGCACCAAGAAATACAAAGAAAACCCCATACTTTCTGAAACAGCTCCCCTTTTCTTTGCTTTCAAGATGAGGTGCTAGAGAATGGGTAAAATACTGTTAAGGTGGACTGAAAACAAGAAGAAACAGCAGAAAACATCAGAGAGTTGTAAGAGACATCTTGATCCTCCTACAGTTGTGGCTATGCCCAGCATTTAGTAGGGATCAAATAAGCAACACAGAAACAAATACATATTGGGCTGATAATATAAATAGTTTCCCTCTTAATTTTGCACTGATTACAGAACACCAGCTCACAGACTAAATATATAGTTTTTTAAAAAACCTCTGCAAGAACCAAAACAAGTAATATTTACATCGAAGTTCTCTTGTCATCATCAAAATAAAATGAGATGCTCTTCAACCATCTTCTACTAAAAACAAAGCAAAACCAAAGCAAAGCAAACCAATGTGAACTGTGCTTTTTGAGGAGGACATAACCAATATATAAACATGTATTCACCCTTCCTAAACATCTCATGATTTAAGTGATTTTTGCTTAACTTTCAGACTTTCACCTCTAGAAACTGGTTTCAGTTAATCAGGTTATTCGCCATGTCACCAGGACAGCACTAAAACAACTACATGTGTGTGTGTGCTTATACATTTTTATATAATGTGTATTAGGCATACCTTTCTTAAAACCAGAGGATAAAGATAAATTAGAAATGGTCATTCTATATATTTTTCTTTATTGACATGTAATATCCCATCGTGAACTGTTAACAAGATGCACAGTGACTACAAGTTTTTGTGCCAAAAAAAGAGAAAAAGTAAACCCAACCTTTCACACTGTATTCCTCATTACTTCAAGCATCTTGTCCACTCCTGTCTGACTTAAACTAACAACTGCAAGCGGAAGCTGCAGGTGGGAGCTTCCCAAATACATTTGGCTCTTCCTTTGCATTTATGAATTTGTTTGATAGCATATATGGTAAAAAAAGAATGCATCAACTCCAAAGATAGTTGGAGAATGAAATGCCAGATCTATAAGCCTGGCATTGGGTTGAGGGGAAAAGAGAAGTCCTCAACTGTCACAGCACATAGCAGAAGTTTATCTTAAGCTGCCATTCTTATTAGATTAGTGCAGAGAAGGAATATTGCAAGTTAGGAAGTAATCAACTTGAAGTGTTAGTGGTCTCAAAGAAAGGTGTACAAAAGCATTCCATATGCTTACAAAAAAAAAATCTATTATTTATAATAGTGTGGATAGAAGTACCACTGAAAAAGAATGAGTTAAAATTGAGCTGAAACTACTATGGTTCCATTTTCATAGACTCATAGAAGAGTTTCAGCTGGAAGAGACCTTAAAAAGTCATCTTGTCCACCCCCCCTGCAGTGAGCAGGGACAACTTCAACTAGATCAAGTTGCCCCATTGAGAATGAATCTATACCATTTTTCTTGAGCTACTGTAGATATTTTCCCTATTACTGAAGTTAGGGCTAATAAAGTTTTATATTGTAAAAAAATCTTACCAAAATTTAAAAAGATGTTACAAAAATTGCATATGGGGTAAGCCTTCCCAAAACAAAAATAAAAGCGCTTTTTTAGAAAGTGAGTTGTTAAGTTGTTTTGTTTCAACATGTGAATAAACTATGAAACAATGACTACGAAACTGATTTTCTTGAGTAATGCAGAGTAACGTTGGGATAAGTACCATAAATCAGCAACTCTTCCAAATACGGAACTTTTTTAAAATGGAAAACAAAAGACATGGAATGTTTGATCATATCAGTACCCGAAGCTGCAATTAAGGCTGCGTATCGTCCCTTCAAAATGAAGCAGAATACAGTTAATGAAAGTTGAGAGAAAAGGAAAAAAAAAAGTCAGGATTACAGACAAGAACAAGAGGAAGGATCTAATTGTTTGTTTTCTTGATGGCAGAGCAACTTTAGGTCAACATTAAAAATTAGTAGGTAAATTGAGATGTAATAATCTTCTATAATAAGCCTCACCTTCTTCACTATTTTATGTTTCCAACATATACTTCTGCCAACTCCAGCTGGCCTTACGTTGTCCAGAAATGTGCCCCAGCCCCCTTTATTTCCTCAATGTACTTGCTATTCCTGTATCTCCTATTTTCTATCAGTGTAATCAAAATGTTCAACAGACAAAAAAAAAAAAAAAGTGTAAGTGAAAATAACTATAACCATGTAAACAGATAATATTTAAAAGCAGAACCTAACAGCAGATCTCAGATAAACTGCGATGGTGCTGGAGGAAACCTCAAAAGCATATTAGCAGGGACAAAAATATAGTAATTATAGGAAACAAAAAGCAGACTTGAATGAGAAGGACCGCTAAGAGAAAAAGTGTGATGTGGAAACTCTATTCTGTCACTGTGTACCGAGATTAACAATTTAACACAGCACACTACTTCAAATTCAAGACTTATTTTTACTTCAGGGTCAACCCATGGCCTCTTTTGAGTGTATTTCCAACACTTATGGTCCCGTAACAACAATCTAAGACACTAAAGGCAGTGGAGAGTGAGCATTGCTCCAAACACTTTAAAAAAAAAAACAAAACAAAAACAAACAAACAAACAAACAAACAAAAAAATCTCTACCTTTATGCAAAAGAAACATGTTGGGCAAATCTCCATACCAATGGCTTCTTAAAAACACTAATATCTCTTCAGTAGCAGGCTTAAGCTCCAGGGTTTCACTGGAGGAGTCCTAGGAGGCAGCCTCCTTAAACACATAGAGCACCTTCCCAAACATTAGTCCCTCCACCCATAAGGCAAATCACTTCTTCTAGAGCATCCAAGATTCTTGGTCCTTCTCTTCAAAACTCCAACATATGGACTGAATTCACATTAGCATCCACACTACGTGCACCCCTCCAAAAACAAAAACCCCAAAACTAAAAAGACCTCACACTACCTCAGGTGCAAGAAAGAAAGTCATCCCAGTGGAACAAGAAATACAAACAAGAAACAACAGAGACTGAAAGCAAATGTTCCAAGTCCTACAGAATACCACAGGTCCTGTGTTACAATAACTAATTTTAGCATTAGTAATTGTAAAGCATGCATATTTTCAATGCAGAACAAAAGCACCATCTCAAAAGATAATGAGGCAGAATTTAAAAGTCTTCATAAAAACCTTCCTGCCTAAATGCACCGTGAATTACTGTGTCTTTACAATCAGAACACATTTCTTTTCAGCAGGCTTTGGAAAACCAATACAAAGCGTATCCACCCCAGCGAGATAAAACCTGCAACAGAAACTGGCATCTCACAGAGATGAAACACAGAAGACCCTAATAAGCATTACAGAATCCCATTCCTGCATAAATACATGTGCACATCATGCTTACTGTCAGGGAGGCCAATCATGTAAGAAAAGATGTTACTGTGTATATATGATGGGTCCTAAGCATAGAGCAAAAGGGAGCAAAAGAAACCTTGAAATGAATTGGGGCTCGCTCTCTTCCCCCTTACCAGATTTGTTAGGATTTCCTTCTAATAAACCTGTGAATTTTTAAACAAAATAATCAATGCCATCTGTTTAAATTAACATCATTTCTTTGGATTGTTTGATTAGACAGTGTGGCACATGCAAGTCATCTGTCAGGCTAGTAATACATGACTGATAATCCGTAAATAGCTAACAAAAATAATTCTTGCTTGTTTGTTAAACCTGTGATCACTCCACCCTCTCTCTAAATGCAAATCTGCAGTGACTTACAGGCCTGATGGCTTCTTTAAGGGCTGAGGTAAAGAACTTTTCACATTCACTTAATGGGCAGGTAATAAATAAAAATTACACTTTATGCAGATATTCCTCTCATCCAGCCCCCTCCCCCGAGTGATCTGTTCTGTAGTGTTGCCATAGAAAAAGGAAAGGAAGCCTCCAATTAGGGAAGAGGTCACTCTCAAGCAGAGTTATTATGTAAATATCAGCCAGCCAGCACCCTGAAAAGAAAAAAAAAAAAAGGCCTCATCCTGCAAGCCCTCCAAGGGCAGGCCTCAGATTTGCTCCTGGAAAATCCATACCAGAAGGGCACGGCTTGCAAGAGCAGGTCTAAGCCCCCGCAGGCTCTGCCAGTGACACCCGCGTTAACCCCAGGTAAAGCTCAGGAGGAGGGAAGGGCGACGGGGCCCTGGCCGGGGGACCGGGATGCGCCGCTCCGTTATCCCACCCTCCCGCAGGTGCCGCCGGCTGCAGGACCGGCCGCGGGGAGGCCGACAGGGATGGGCGAGCTTGGGTGGGGGTCGGAGGGTTCGTAACCCCCGCAGCCGTGCGATCCGGGGCTCTCTCTTCCACACCGCGGCCGCGCCCCGGCTCGCTGATGGCTGCTGGGGAGTTGCGGGAGGACCAGGGCAGGCGGGGAGCCTGCGGACAGGCTGCACCCAGCCCCGCCAGGGACCGGCCGCCCTTCCCGGGGCTTCCTCGCCCGCCGGGCACCAGCACAGACGGGCGAACGCAGATGAGCACGGCCTTGCCCCACCCTGGGCTGCACTTTTTCCCCTCGAGCACCTCACTAGATCAAAGTCTCCGAACGCGGCAGCATCCTCCATCCATCCAT
>VWYH01008161.1:0-192299 GCA_013399365.1 Pampusana beccarii | reverse complement strand
CCCACCCCGTCCTCCGCGCCGCCTCCGCATCACCCACTCGTGCCTCCCGCCGCCGCTACTCACCCACGCCGTAGCTGGCAACTGCGACAGCGCCCCGCCAAGCCCTTGCCCCGCTTCTTCCCGGCAGGGACCGACTGGCGCGATGCGCAGGAAGCGGCGACGCACCGCTGGCAGCCGCACCTCGCTGCCGGCGCCGGGCTCCCTCCCCAGCTGTCACCGGCGGCCCGCCCCCGAGAGGCGGTGGCCCCGAGCCGCTCCCGCAGCCCCGCCCCGAGCGGGCGGGAGCCCCCGCTGCCGCCGCGGAGAACGCAGAGCGGTGGGTGCGGCGACCTCAATCTCGGCAGGTGCCCGGGGGCCCGCTCCTGCTCCGCGAACCGTCCTCCCACGCCGAAGCGAGCGGCGTGGCCAGGAGTCACGGCAGCTCCAGTGGGATGTGTGTGGTATCCCCCTTACTCGGCTTGCGACCTCGGTAGAGATGGACCCGTGCGCGTTAAGAGTAGAGTGCTGAGAAGGATTTATCTATTTGATTTTTTTTTACGTTATGTTGTACCATAGCACACAAGAACTGGATGCGAAGTCGTCAGATTAACTCAACTGTTATCACCCACTGTCCGTGTCAGACGGCTGTAAACCCTAATACCATTTAAAACCTCATTATTTTGTTAGAATGGAATAGAATAGCTGCATGAAGCTCTCGGGCCGGGGCTTTGCTTGCAGGTTTAAAACCAGACTGCCTCGTCTGCCCTGCCATACATTGGCTTTTAATGTGCCTGTACTAAAATGGAGTTAGCAACTATATTTCTATTGATACAGATTCACTAGAAAAGCACTTCAGATAGTTAAATACAAAGACCTCAGGGAGTGGGAATGGTCATGATAATTAGCTTAATGTTATGTTGATGGCTAATGCAGTATTTGTATAAATAGGCCCAGTATCAAAGAGAAAATAAGCAGTATTGCTGTTGTAATTGTTGTTTTGCTTTTTTTGGTTTGGGTTTTTGTTTGTTTGGGGGTTTTTTGAGTAGCTGCTGCTGGGGTACTAAGTTTATACTTAGTTTCAGAAGACGAGATGGATATGGAAAGAAAGCTAGATAGATTTGAAAGAAGAACCATGACCAAGAAATGTTCATCAGTCTTGAAACACGCTCAAAGAAGTAGGTTGATGAGTTTCACCAGAAATACGGCTCTGGGCTGCAACAGTGACAGAAATTTGATAAGGGGGACGCTTCAGTCTAGCAGATAAAGCCATAATGCTATTGATGGCCAAACTGAACACTTCAAATCCAATTTTGAAGTGGAACACACGGTTTAACAGTAAAGGCAAATAAACATTCAGAACTGCCTTTTTAGACCGAAAGGGAACATGCATTTCTGGGCAGTGCAAAGCAACATTTAAACAAATCTCTTTCCCAAGGGAGGTATTTCAAACAGGAGCTGAAGGAATTCTAGTAGCCAGAATAACCCTGAAAGTTTCTTCTTCACAGATAAAATGCTGGTTTTTAATGTCCCAGTTGGTGTTAATTACTTCATATAGTTTATTTGTTGCACTTTCCAAGACAATTTCAGGTAGAAATGTTTGATATATATGCTCTTAAAAAATGTTAACACATTTATTAGTGGCTCTGTTCCAAGTCCAGACTAATGAAACCATAATAAGCAGCTTTTTACACTTTAGCCACTATCTAATTGATTTTACAGGAACAGGAATTTTGAGCCTTAGTTCTGGCCCTGGTCAGAGAGAGAGAGAGGAAATTTGAGCTCTTAAATAATACATGCATGGCCTTATATTAGTGTTGTATCTTGTGCAAGGACACAGTGTTGTGTTCTGAAGAAAGGCAGGATGTTCCGTTTAGGATTTACTTATAATGGGCTGGTGCATAGGGTTGTTACATGCAAATAGTTTTCTGGCCTTATTACATATTTTTTGCTTGAAAGTACTTAGCAATAAATAAGAAGGTGACATTTATAACATAGAAAGCACTTTGTTTCTCAGTATTTTTCATTAATAAAAGTGTTAGAGCTTTTTAAAATTTACATAAACTAGGCTTAATGTAAAAGTAAGGTTAGGTGATCATGTTCTTGTCTGCACAAAGTCAAAAAGATCAGCTTCCTGTCAGCCATGGCTCTATAATGTGCTGTTCCCTTTAGCTGGAGAGCAACCTTCAGTTCATGAACCCTGGAGCATCCTATTGAGAGTGTGCAGTTTGATACCCACAGGAGCTGAGGGACCCTTTGTGCTGTCTGTGCTGCACAGATACACTGTAAAGATGTTCCCATCCCCAAAGAACTAATGCTACCAGTGAACATGGAATATCCAAGAGCCTATACTGAGTGAAAGGAAAGATTTTAAATCTGATCTGTTTGGTTTTGTTTGTTTGTTTGTTTGTTTATTTACATCAGTATTGTATCTTACTGGAAGAAAATGACTGGGTGCTGCAATACTTGCCCAAGTTCATGCAGGAATTCTGTGGGTCAGCCAGAAATTAATCCTGATATATCCTGGTAACTATGGTGGCCCTGATAATGTGGGAGGCTGCTGAAAAACACACAGAGTGAGCAGTAGTGAAATACAGAAGACATCTGCAAAGGAAAAGAAAAGTTTTGCCCAGTTAGTGGCTGATACATTGTTACTGTTTATTTGGCTATTGCATTAGCGGCTTTCTAACTCTGCTTTCAGTGACTAGTAAAGCAGATTGAAATACTGAATCTGAAAAGTGCTACGTGAGACATCAGCAAGAAAATACCGAGCTCTGTTCTGAATCCCTCAAAATCAATGCAAATTCTTCATTTACTTCAGGAGGAATGGAATTGAGACTTAGAATTGACACTTTAAAAATGCATTTAAATTTTTTTTTTTATTTACGGCTATGTAGTTTAGAATTATAAGCACTTCAACTTTACGTTACTCAGGCTGAAGTAACTATATTAAGCAGAAAGCAAAATAGATTTCCAAAGACAGGCTATAATTGAAAGGTTAATCCGTTTTTAATATTGATATACTCATTGTAAAGACTTTTAAGCATGCAGACTAGCGGAAGGATGTCAGAATCCTTGTTCTAAATTTGCCCTAATTTTTCAATCATAATCAAAATCCCTTGTAAACAGTGGTGATCCTCCGGAAATACACATCTAAGGACAGATATATATTTTTTACACAGTATGTTTTTTCCTATTGAAATGCAGCCACCTGCAGGCAACTATATAATAGTACATAGCAACACTACCACAATTACGTATAATACATGGCCATATTTAAAACTTCTCACTGATCAGCACTGATTGATATTAATGTGAATACTGCTCAGGACAGGAAAGGAAAAATTAACTACTCTTATGGGGAACTTTAAGTAGACTGACTGTAATTAACCACTTTAAAGGATTTGGGTGTGATCTTCTATGGGAATGACTTTTCTAGAAAAGTTGGATTCAAGACTTTCATTTCAGAAAGCATGGGAGATTCAGAGTCATTGAAACGGAATGAGGTTTGTTCTTCTAAGTTATTGCAGCATTGTGAAACTTGCAGTGGACTTTCATTTAAAACAGTAATGTTTTCATATTAATTTAAAATATTTTTAAAATCCTATTTATTCAGATGCAAGATCGCTGGGAAGAGCTGACCTGATTTTTTACAGTAGTTGAGATGTGTTTTGGTCAGAGAGCTGACTTGCTAAGTGTCTGCAGATGGGTTACCTGGGCTCCCTCTCTCCACTGCAGGTAAATCTCTGTCAAGGCCACCTTGGCCCCAGAGCAGAGGTACTACTTACAAACCCATAGAGAATGTCTTGCTGTGCAGTCTTGTATCAAATTGATAGTGGCATTAACACGCACACCAAAAAAAAAAAAAATCGCCTACCATGCTGTTGAATTTCAAAAGACAGAGTTTGTACCTGCTGAACCGAAAGGGAAGCTGGTGCTGGCGTCTGCAGCTCATAAGGTGGAACTGTAGCTGCTGGGGGACACTGTTCAGTTTGGCCAAGGCAAAAGCCACCTACACCTGCCTGCAGCCTCGTGTGAGTTAAACAAATCCTTTCTACAACATGTATTTTGTCAAAAGCAAATCTTCTTTTACAAGTGGTAGAAACACTAATATGACAGGTTGTGGTGTATCTTCTTGGAGATGTTCTTCCCTCTCTCACACCTTATTAATGGGTTCAGCCTTAGGTGGGTGTTGGTAGAATATCCAGGAACAGCATGTGTTACAAACAGGTGCTTCTAATAGGGAATACTTACCATAGAGTTATCAATAGCAACCAAAGGAATCAGACTGCAATTAAAGAGTTGAAATATGTTCTCTTCCAAATGTAGGTTTAACAATCATGAGTTACATTTCTGTTTTGCACTGAGTGGATCGTACAATATTCCTTTCCTTTTTGTATGGGCATGTGGCTGCATGGATATATATGCACATTTAGTATATTTTTGCACCTGATTTTGAGAAGTCACTTTTTTCTTAGTAGAGGGGGAAGAGTCTTCTGGGAATACACACACTGAAATTAGGATTTATTATAGGCTTTATATACAACAGACTTGGTTAAAAGCTGCCTTGTTGTGCAGTAACATATCAAATTAAAAATGACAAAATAAATAGATGAAGTTAATGTCTATGCTGTGTAATACGGGAATAAAGCATTTGACTCATGCTAAAACAAATGGGAAACCTGAAGATTTACAGTATATTAACCCATGTTTGGTCAAAGATACTGTTACAGAACTAGGGCTTTGGGTGGCAATTGATTTCTAGTGCTACCTGAATAGTTCTCTATAATGCCTATGTTGAGACGATTAGCTGTAATGAAGAGAGGCTAGGGATTAAACAGTAAAAATAACCACCATTATACTTCTTAGAAGGAATTCTCTGAGGATGTGCGCCTGTGGTTCACTGACACCTGCTTTAGTACATAATACACTCAGCTATTCAGAGCTTTGTTGAAAAAGGCTGCGAATCACAGGTGTTAAAACCAGAAAATTTTGGTCGACTTTTTTTCTTTTCATGATTCTTATTCTTTCTTTTTAAGAATGAGCTATTTAATGGCCACCTCATCTTTCTAAAGACAAGATTTTGTTATAATATTGTATATATTGATAATATATATGTTTGGCAACTCTAGATTGTAGCATTCATGTAATAGAAACTTAAAATGCAAAGGAAAAAAGAAAACATACTTTATTAATCATCCAGTTAATACCAGCATTTAATCATATTGAATATTTTAGTACTTCTACAGCAGTTTATGTGGTTACAAAGTAGATGTGCTTTTGTTGTATCTGTGTATTCAAAACTGCAGGCAGTCAGGACTAAATACGAGGCTATGCACCATTTCAAAGGATACCAGCTACCTGAAAATGTTCATTAAGAAATACCACAGCTTCTGTTATGCACACTGATGTAAATCTTCGATCAGTTTAGAAAAACAAAAAATATTTTACTTCTGTTTTGCAGATAAATGCAACGTCTTTTTTTTTGGTGCATACTGAGGTATTCCCTAGGTTGTACCTTTCTTATAGAATGAAAAAAACCAAAAAGTTAGCTGTCATGAAGTTCATATTTGTGAAGAAAGGATGATGGGGAAATGAACATATAGCCTGATAAATCCCTTCCCTTTTCCCTATTAAAAGAGAAGAGGATCCAAGTATCTGTATATCTTTGGAACTAGGGTATAATTGAGCACAGGAGATTGCAAGGTCTGCTGTTTCTCACTAGAAAGCAGCTCTCTTTAACGACAGAGTAGGACTTTGAATCTTGAATGTGGTCTTTTCTTTAGAGGCAGAAATTGGACAGGACCAGCTACTAACCAAAGGAGAAGATACTGGAATCAGTGAGTTATACACTGTGTAAGATGAAATGGGCACTTCATTACTCATCCCGGTGATGCTCTAGTATGATATTTGTCAGTGAAGATACCAAAATTTCTCCTGCATTAGTATATTCTTTTAAATGCTCAAGGGCAAAATAACTGAAGGTTTTCCTAGCTGTCTGTAGATTTCTTCGTGGTGTTGTACCTTCCCTGCACACTCTCAATCCATCAAAGTTGCTCGAAGTGAGGTTAAGATAACTAAAGGACATTTAAATTAAGAATTAAATTGGTCCTTTTTGTTGTTGTTGTTGTTGTTGTTTAATCCAGTGCCCCACAAGTTTCTTGAAGGTTTTTTTTCTTCTTCCCACTCTGTTGTTGAAAGTTTTGTTTTAAAATCAGATGTCATCTTGAACATGTATAAACAGCAGATCTCTTATTGTATGAAGATTAATTAATGCAATAATTCACATATGTATGTCAACAAAAGTTAAAAAAGACAAATATATTGCTGGCTTTTAACTTGCTAATTGTGTATATTGCCAACCATCGTGTTAGCTAAGCAATGTTTCAAGCAAGCAAAGTATTATGCTAATCAGATATCCAAATTTAGCTCTTACTAAAATAAACAAGACTGGCTGATCAGTGTTCTCAGCTGCGTCCAGCAGAAAAATCTTTTCAGGTTAACTTAGTGACATTAGCAGAAGTACCAAATAATAAGGGAATAATCTAAATATCATACCTTTTAAAAGTGATATATTGCAAAATTCATATGGAACTGAACATATATCAACATTCTGAAGCTTCTCAAGCCTTGTTTAAAAGAAGAGAGATTCATAAAGTAAATAACCTTTGTGGTAAGATGAGAAACTATTTACATTTGAAGAATAAAGGAATGTTGATAAAAATCTCAGAGATGGATGAAATTTTGATAGATCATCTGAACTATCTAATTCTCCATGGCATTATTCCTAATACCTGGATATTCCTTATAGAAGCTTGTATTGCCTCCTCTTAAAAACCCCCTGACGACGATTGTACAGATGATCTGTTTCAGTGCTCTTGTAAAGTTTTAATGTCTACTTTTCTGCAAGTTATTACTACCTGTTCTATCCCTCTTGAGCACTAAAAGCATTCTCTTTGCAGGAGATACTGCATATTTTGAAGTATTTTATTTGCTAAGGCTGAAAGACTAATTTTTCCACCTTTTTCCTAAATTCCATCTAGGTTTTTGAGCCATCACTGCTCTCCTCTAGACTTTGTTTAGGTGATTCACTTTTTTTCCAAGTATAGACCTGGGTTCTGAAGCGTGGCAGCTGTGGCCTTACAATCCTGTGTAGTGAAAGGATTATCTCCTGTATGCCTCACATGCCATGATGGCACTTGCCTTTATCTGAAATAGAATGACAGTCTTGATTTATCGTTTTTTAATCTAATGTAATCCCCAATGTACTGCTATCTAGACAGTTATTCTTTGTCCTGTGTTGATTTCTTGATCTATCCTACTATTGACCCATCCTAGATCATAGATTAGCTATATAAAATGTAACATCCTGTATTTGTTCCTATTAAATTCCATCTTGTACTTTTTTTTGCAATCTGTTGCAATCATTGTAATGTTAAAATACGTGAAGAACTGTAGCAGATCGTCTTTGAGTCATTTAGTTTAAGTTTTCGTGGATGAATTCCAGCAGAGAGTTGAATCCTGCACTAGGATAGGGAGAGTAGTAGCGGATTGGTTTTGAATCTCTTCCAGTCCTGTGTTTTTGTGATCATGTAGTGATTTTTCAGTGGTTTCCTTTGCAGTTAACAAAATCAGCAGGAAACTGACTGAAGCTCGGTATTGAGCTGTGTGAAATGTATTTTGTTTGTTTTAAGCCATGTTGTTAAATTCTAATTCCATTGTGGAAGATATACTGGGTAATCTCCTTCCGTGAGAGGTACATCTGACTTCTGCACTCAATACAGAATATCATGGTATCTTCTGATTAATATATTGGGGAAAACCAGGGAAATGCAAGCAGGAAACCGCAGATACTGTCATATGTTGAAAATGTGCTAATATTCCTTTTCTTTTTAGGAAAGTCAGAATTACATAATTTATTTGTTCACCAGGAGCAGTATTTCTTGGAAGTGTATCTCAGAAGCATATCTCTTCTTATACCTGTGACTGATGCAAGTGCATTAAAACAGTGGAGAGGAATAAATGTGCATTAACTGTGGAGAGGAATAGATGGCACGTGTTAAAAGCCAGATAGCTGATATTACCTTGATGAGTTTTTGTAAGCATTTGCTTAAATATACATAGACCTAAGAAAAAGGATATTAGGAATACCAAGGCAAGAGATTCAATGTTAGAAGAGACCGCAATTACATTTCCCTTTGCAACATACTCATGTCTTTTTAGGTATATTTGCTGTGAGTTTTGCCCTTATTTGCATCCTAATTTCTTTGTCTTTGGAGATTTTATCTTAAGCTTTTTGTGAAGGAATCACTGTTCTCCATATCTGTTTGGCTTTGAGTTTTTTTAGGGGGAGGGAGGTGCAAATTGCTGAAGTCACTACTATAGCCTTTAGTGTTTAATTCTGTATTCTTAGTATGAACAATTAAATAGGGACAGATGTAAGTATGAGTAAGTGCTTAACTACAAACACTAGGTTAATTTTTAGGTGTTTTTTTTTTCTAGGGTTTAATATGTTGCAAATTTTGAAATGTTCCGTAATACCTGGAGTGTTTGTGTGTCCACAAGCTTGGGTGGCCTTTTCTCCAATTATATCACTTTGCCTAATAAACAATACTAACGTTCCCTAAATCCTTGCTGTATTTAACAATTTGTAAGGTCCTTCAGAAAGGCCTTTAAGGAGCTCTTGCAAATAGAGAAACAGAGCGATGAAACAGAGTGATAGAAAATGGCAAACGTGAAGCCTGAGGCAAGGTAGCAATTCAGTCCTGATACGTCTCCCCAAAAAACTCAGTGCCTTTTTGTGTATGAGAAGAGTTGATGTGGCTCATTGGGCTCACTACTCTGTCCTGCTTAAGGGGAATATGGATTGCCTAGCTGCTTTTCTTTACTCTGTTAGATTCATTTTTCACTTGCATTGTTCTCTGTTTATATGTCTCAGCTACAAATCTTCACCATATATTCAGGTAACTGTCAGGGTTTCCTTTCTCCTTTAGAAAGCATTTCACTCAAGATCTTTATGGCTTCTGATGACTCACCTTCTTTTATTAGCGGATTCCAACTCTAGTTAGAGTATGTTAGAGCTCAGTTTAGAGGTGTTACATGCAAATCTGAGCAGATAAGAAGACAACCCTGGTCCTGTCATTGTGAAGAAAGAGACATCACTACAGAACAAAGCAGCTCAGACTGAAATTCGCAAGTAACTCCCTTCAATATTGACACGGAAAACTCCAAAGGGAAAAGAGGGGATGAATGCTGTATCTCTAGAAACAAAGTTCCTTTATAACAGAGCTATAGGGGCTAAAAGTTAAACACAGCTTGTCTTCTTTCATCCCCTGAGAGCGTTTGAGGCTGGAAAGTAAGAGGACAAAGAGATATCTGTACACCTATGAAGTGGACCTGCAATGAGAGCTACCAAGCAGAGACACCTGTATTAAATGCACTTGCAGAGTCCCATCACATAAAAAAGTATTTCTTATCTGTAGAATCAGGATATGCCAGAAGTCTTAAAAGCATTACCTGCGTAGTTGTTTCTGTTTGGTGTAGTCTCTCTGTAAACTTTGATGGCAATTTTCCCCTTTCAGCAAATACTGTGTCTGAATTAACTTGTTACTTGGTGGATACTAGCTTCTAGCTTTACCAAATACTTTTGGTCTTTAACATTCTCCTTCCTTTTTTTTTTTTTTTTAAATTAAAGCAGCGAATGAAACAATCACCTATTTTGTTGGACATATAAATGGTGAGGGGTGGGGTTGGTTTTGGGCTTTGTGGTTGGTTTTTTTTGTTTTCAGGTCTCTTTATAGAACAAGGGCACCCTATAGGAAAGCAGTACTCTGTAGAACTTCTCTTATAACATTTAAGTGATTTTTTTTCCCTTATGCAGGCTAAGGTAACTAACTTGACAGTGCATTTCATGCAATCACATGCATTATATCCATACTGTAGATCACAACCATTGTGTCCATCAAGCAGCTTGCATTTTGACCCCGTCGCTTTCAGTAGATTCAATGAATATTCACCAAATAGATTTGGTAACTGGGAAAAAAAAAAAAAAAAAGAGTCGAGAAACTTCCAGAGGGAACATCCTGTGTTTCAGTTTGTGTGCATTGCCTCCTGGGCACCACTGAGAAGAGTCTACCTTCTTTACATCCTCCCATCAGATATTTATAAGCATTGATAAGATATCACTGAATCTTCTGTTCTCCAGGCTGAACTGCTTCAGTTCTCTCAGCTTCTCGTCGTATAAAACATGTTCTGGTCTCATCTTTGTGGCTATTCACTTGAGAACCCAGAGTTGGACCCAGCACTCCAGATGTGGCCTCACCAGTGCTGAGTAGAGGGGAAGGATCATCTCCCTCCACCTGGCAGCCACACTCCTCCCAGTGCAGCCCAGGGTACCACGAACCACCTTTGCCTCAGCAGCTCATTGCTGGCTCGTGGTCGTCTTGTCCACCACAGCCCCCAGGCCTTATTCTGCAAATTCGCTTTTCAGATGGTTGGCCTGTGCTCTGTACTGGTTACTGTGGGCTACTGGACCCCAGCTTTTACTGGTTAGTGTGGTTATTCCTTCCCAAGTGCAAGACTTGACTCTACTTTCATAACACTTGAGTTTTCAGCTTTGCTTATTATTGCCATAATTTGTTTTAATCCTGGTATTTTTATAAATATGTCTAGGTACGCTAACAAGATTACTTTAAAACACACAGATTTATTTCTGTTCAGTGTTAAAAGAACCCATGGTACTACAATACTGATTCTTCTCCAGCACTGCTGGATACATACAAAATCCTCAGTGACTGACTCTTCAAAATCAGAAAATTGTAACTGTATGAGTAGAAATGTAACAAAGAAATGATTAAAGAAAGGATTTTAAAAAATGGCATGCACGAAAATAAGAGAAATAAAATTGTAATGCATGTCTTTTCAGATTCCAGGCTTCTTTAGTGTAGGTTAAGTGTCTTTGCAAGTGTTTTTTACAACTTTGGAGTGTGGGCTATCAAAGCTGCTGTGTAACTTTCTATTCTGTTGCTGAATCTATCTGGGAATAGTAGGATTAGAAAGCTTTTGGACATGCATATTAAAAACTATGTGAAAGGCAAATTTTGACTTATAAAACAGAATGCGTAACCATCAATCTCTTCAGCTGTAGAGAGGATCTGTAAGTGTGAAGATGCACTTGGTGCTTTAACTTAGCATATTAGAAATAATCTGACTGAACATAGCCCTGCTATTTGGGAGGGAAAGAAAATGAAGGATTAGAAGACGGTTTGAGGGGTAGGGATTGAAAAGCATCTGTAGTAGAGGGAAGCTTGCTAATTCCATAGGCAACAGCTCTTTCTGCATCACGCTCCATCTGTAAGCGGGAAGTTGCTGGGGAAGGCTGTTCTTTGGTGGCTGCGCCCGTGAGGGCTCCTGCTCCTGTCTGTGATCTCCACCTTTTGTTGACCATGTTGTTCTCGGTGTCCACCCTCTGGCCTTATTTGCTGGGAGTGCATGTTCCAGTGGCTAAGTGTTGCTCTGTATTGCTCTTCTTTCCTTATTGTTCAATGAAATTTTCCGTTTCAACCTACGAGTCTTTCCTCCTTTCCCCTTCCCTCCTCCTGGGGAAGGAAAAGGCTAGAGAGACCAGTTGTTATACTGTTTTAGCCACCACCCAGGGTTAAACAGTAACACCCAGTTACCAATGTAACACTTTTCATAGAAACAAAGAACTAATAATGTTTTTTTGTGTTTACTGAATGATGGTTTTCAAGTCTGAACTACTGTGAAAGAAATCAACTATTATTAATTCTCTTGTACTGTCATTTATCTCCTCAAGCTAAGCAGCTTTTATTCAGTTTTAGGAATCAACATTTTGAGCTGGAAACAGATCTTCCGGCTCTCAAGTTACTTAGAACTTCTTTTTAAAGAGTGAAATTTCAGACACACGTCTTAATGCTTTTTCAGTTTCATCTGCAGATACTGAACGATAATAAACCATTTTTCTGCAACTATTCTTCTCTTTTATTATTACTAAAGTTACAGCCACAAATCAAATTTAAGATTACAAAAGCTTTTAAGACCTTTTAAGACTTCTGAGAGTCTTCCTGTGAATTAATGCCAGGCTGTTCAGAACAAGGAGAAAAGAAACTTGACGCTTTTTAATAGACTTCACTTATCTAATATAAGCTCATGTCTTTTTAAAGTATCAGAAATACTCTCTCAGGTTGATTGGTTTTTCAAAGTCCAGTTGTTCAGGAGTGTGATCTCAAATAGCGCGTGTCCATCAAGGTGATTTCCTTTTCCTGCTTTCATAGTTGGACCCAAGATGCAGTCTATAGTGAATCAGCTATAATTTGCCTCACCAAACCTACAGTTTTCTTTCTTCTGGGGCAATTAAACTGGCAAGCAGTTATCAAATATTCTCCTAATCACAGGGCATTGTTAACTAAACAATTGTAAGAAGCTGTATTTCTGAAACAACGAAACACAGACATCTTTCTTACCAGTTGTCTCCCCATCTTCCATTCTAGGAGGGTATACCAAGCTCCCTGCCAGCTCTTCCTGCAGGCTTCTCTCTCTGGATTTCTCATCCCACCAAACACTGCTTGATCCCTAGTAACTAATTTCGATCAAGAAATACCATTTCTGAAGAAATGGAGTAATTTTAAAAATATTCATTGCTCTTTCATATGCTTGTTGCCTTTTAAGCAGCTAAAATGTCTCTGTTTATAAAACTACTCAGTTCTTTCCAGCTCCCAAATGTTTAAACAGTTGTTATTTGAGCCCGCAGGCTGAAATCTGCCTGTCATTTGTTTGTTCATGATGTTTCTTTATGAGACTGTTGGTCTGAAACTGTTGCTGAATCATTCTTTTCTTTACACAGCTTAACTTAAGCCAACTCAACACATTAATACTGGAAAACTTAACACCTTGACAAGGCCAGGACATGTAGCATTCATATAGAACAGGATCCACAGCCATGTCACACTGACTGTTCACATGTACACAAAGATGAACACAGCAGGGGTGTGCTGCTATCCTGAATATTCCACCTCTCCGATTCCAGAGTGTTTTGCAGATGTATGACAGTTATTTATCTCTTTCCCAAAGTCTTGCAATATTTTCCTCTTCCAAGGGTTTTACTGCACAACATTTTGTTGTTCATTTCTAATCAAAACACACAAAAAATTAACATATGGGGGAAAGTAAATCATAAGGGTCTGTGGCTGTCTTAGACTTACCTAAGACTTACCTAAGCTTGACTTAACAGAGACGTTCAACCTAATTCTAGGAATAATGCAGGAATACAGTCACATAAAGAGAAAAGAAGTGCATGAGACTCAAAGAGGATAAGTGCATGGATGAGAAGGTATGACAAAATATTCATCTTGGAAATACCAATCCACCTGGGAAAAAAAGCAGTCTGAGTCATAAATCCTTAATAAGAAACAGTAATACTAGAATGACCCAGAGCATATAGTAGAACAATTACGACCCCACAACACAGTGAGGAAAGAAAAAAGTGTTTATTGTGTACAATCTGCCAAACCAAAGAATTTGCTAGCATCTGACTCAGCACTAATGGTGTGAGTATTTCCTGCATCCTGGCCAGCCCAAAATTCTGGTAAACCAAATACTGATGGATGAAGAACTGAGTACAAAGAAAAAAAAAATAGAATTAAGTTTTGCAGGGAATTAGGATGGACGGGGCAAGAAATACATGCCAGAAGTTACTGAAGAAAAGTATGAGGAAGATGATTGCATGTCCATGTAGTTTGTGCTACTGACACTCCACCACTAGTGACACTCAACTAAAGCTGCCTCCTGCTTTTTAGGCACCATTCCTGAAGAAGGATAGTGGTAGAAAAAATATTTTATTTGCATTAGAATACATCACTGAATAGTGTGAAAGAAAGATAAAATTCAGGTATGTATGTATGTCGTATTTCACTATGTCCTCTATGTCTTGTAGATGCCAACTATTAACTTACTATATCTAGATAAGGATATATATAAAGAAGTGCAGAACGGCATGTTCTTGAGAGTGCAGTTGCATACTTTCTCTCTCTTTCTTTTTTTTTTTTTAAATTTTTCGCACTGTGAAAAGTAATTTAGAGTTCTTCATCACCTTTCATTTCTGTTGAAGGATTTCATGTATAAAATTGTGCAGCTTTAGTGAAGAACAATTTTGTCACAAGGAACAATGGTATCATTAAAAGGGAACGGCCGCTATTTATGACCTGTACCTGATCTGGTATCCTGAGTGTTATACCGACCCTCATTCAAAATTTGGCTGAAGATGTTTTTCTACATATATTCTTAACTGTTTTGCATTCTAAAAAGTATTCAAAAAAAAAAAAAAAAAAAAAAGGGAGGAAAAAAAGAAAGAAAAAGTATTCTATAAGTAAAATAAGGACATTAATGCAGCACCTCAGATTGGACAATGTTAGGTCTACGATAATAAATACCTGACTTCAGCAACTTGGGGATATTTATTATCACTACAAGGTTTGTTATTTATTTGTTTATCTGTTTATCATAATTAGATCCTCTATTTCAGTGAATTAATTACATCATTATTAGGCATTTCTAGTGAAGCCTATTTATGCCTATTTAGTTGAGAATGTGCCTTAGATATTTAATCGTGGGTTTGTGTATGATGGTTTGAAGTTGTAGTGATCTTCTGCAGCCGTAATTTTCTTGTACTTGAATGATTTCTTCCACTGAAACAGAATGTGTCTTAATATCATTAGACTATTCAAGAATGTAGAAGGCAGTACAGTTTCTACTTCTGCACACAACATTGCCTATTGAAATAATATTTTAGACTTTTTTTAAGCAAACTGAAAAAGAATGGAAAACATAACTCATGCTCTTTTTAAAAAATAAGTTTCGCAACTTTTTTATCTTAGATATTTGTGTTCAAAGGCTTTTCTTCCAATAACCTATTAGAAACATATTAAAACTAAAACTGGTATTAAATTGCACATTAAGCATAATTTTTCAGGTTTATGGATTTTTCATACATACTCAGATAAAACTAGCAGTTATGTTTCATCAGCTCTTACAATAAAGGCAGTAACTTGAAATCACCTTACATTGTCCTTAACCTGAACCAAATGGAATATCCTATTTCAACCAACGCTATAAATTATTTTTCTCTGCAACTTCAACTTCTATACAACTATGGTAGAAGAAAATAATGCTTGTGCTACTATCATCTTTTCCTACATCAGTTTTTCCTTTATGCCGAGTTTAAGCATTTTGGAATAAAGTGAAAACAGGCAGTTTATGTAATTACACATGTTGCAATAGGTTGAAAATTCAGAATGGACAAGAAAGGATTCTGACCAGTTCTGGTTTCTGAGGTTACAGTGAAATGGTTTAGAAATACTTACGAAATGTCATGTATGTACACCTCTACATGGGGGAGCAGGAAAAATTAATTTACTTGCATAGGATTTGTGTCAATTTTTAAATGATGGGTTTACTGTCAGAACATAGTTTTGCTGATTGAAAATGTGCAAAAGAACTGTGTGTAAAGTATACAAGATGCTCCCAGCTCTTAAAAACCACCATAGGTTGTATTGTATGAGCAGAAACAGGCATTTGTTCTAAACTGTTTCCTCCATGTGAGAATGTTTGAGTGTTATCTCCACCTCTTTCCTTAGGACTTGACTAACTGGATGCTGTCCTCTTCATTCCTTGTGAAGACCATTTCGGGGCACTCAAATCTTGTCAGGTGTTATCACAGAGAACTCAAGAAAACAACTGAGTGCCTTGCATGCTTGTGCGTGACAAGACACTGAAGAGTCAGGTAACTGTTGTTTTGAGATACCACAATGGTTATATCTTGTGGTTTCCTCAGACATGCCCTCTTTTTCTTCCTGGAAACTTTTCTAGGAGAAATTTGAGGATTTTTCTCACTGGTCAAGGACTTTTTACAAGCTGTCAGACCAATAACCGGGCTGCAATAAATCTGGAAGCCCAGAGCATGTGGATCTCATATTGCTGGTTTAAGCAGGTGCACAGGTCTGCAGGTGGAGTTTGTGATGTGTCGTACAGTGACTGTTGACCATGCACAGCAAGTCCACCACTCCCGGCAAATGGGAGCTTTACAGTGCTTGTGTGCAGATATTTTCTCCTCCAGCAATACAGGATCGGAATACAGCTGTTGTACACCACTTACAGAAATACATCTAGATTAAAAGTCTAAAAAGAGCATTGAATTTGTAGATAAAGGTGTGAATTTGATCAGTCTAACTTTGAGCTAAAATTGTGAGACCTCTGTGAGGTTTAAGCTCCCACTAGTAAATTAGCATTTCCCACCATCTGTGCTCTGCGGTTTCATCAAAAGGAAAATTTTAACAATTTCAGCTTCAAAGGAACCAAGTGGAACATGTTACTTGTATTTATAACGAAATAGGTTTTAAGAAACTAACAATGGATATTGCCTGGCACTCTGCAGTCTGTTCCCAAATACAAATGACTTTTTTTTAAGTGCTTGTCCCTTGAGAGTTCAGGAAAATCACATTTTCTATCACCTTCACTTTATTATACATCACAATTTTTCCCCCTCTAATTAGCATAACACATAAAGTACATCTCTACCAACTACAATACAGTAAATTCTTTAAAGAACTAAGAGTGTTATTGCCACCTGGTGGCAGCCTCATATGTATAACTTAGTAATTATAGACGGGATTGTGAAGATGTTGAAGTGGCTCAAACTGACCAACACCATCCTGTGAGAGAATACAGACTAACTACATTTGGCACCATGAGAATAATTAGGTGATTGCATTTGCTATGACAAAACAGCATTACTAAAGAGCTACAACCTGGCCTTATACCCCTTTTCATGTCAGGTAAAGTCGCTGTCAAAGTTAGTAGATACCACTGCTTTTGATGTTAATCAACAGAACTGGAATACTGACATGCAAAAAACAAAATCTGAACAAGCATAGTGAAATATATAATAAAAAAGTGAAACATAATGGAAAAGCTGTATGTAAAAGGTTTTGGAAATATAAAAGCTGAATGGACAAAGAACAGAGGTTTAAATCTGCATTTCAAATTGTCTGAACCCTTTCTCTTTATTATTTTATGTAATTGACGATGAATAATGTGAACTTTGCAAATAATAGTTGTGAAATTCTCTATCTGATAATTCCTTAACACTTCACTTTCTTTTCTGTCAAAGTGCTTGTATTCAAAGCTTTGAAATATGTGGCCAGTTTTTCAGGCAGGAAGCAGTGAGATTTGGAGATAGCAATGTTGACATAAATATTATTCGAAATGTTTAATGACTAACTAAAAAACTGAAAGCCACAACATGACAGAATTTGATCTGACATGTAGGACGAACAGCATAGATTTCCTGTCAGAAATTTATCTTTCAATGTGAGTTTTGCACATTTAAAAAAACTTAATTAGGTTCTACACAATCTCTATTACAGAGTCCTTCACACTAAACATCAATGAAACTGAGATATAGCAACTCAGTTTTTCAGAGAGCAATTTATACATAACAACATGTCTATGTTTGCTGCTGAGTAGTAGATGGAATCCTGGAAAGGCCTGAAGGTAGTTTATAGAAAACTTTTTGTAGTATCCTTTGCAAATTCTTAATGCTTTATATTTCAAGCCACATAAACTTGTCTGTTTGGCAAAGAAATGGCCGTTTCTATTAATCCAAAGTGGCCAGAAATTATTTCCTCCTGAAATATGGGAAGATGCTTATAGCATAAATTCAGGGATTGAAATAACTAATTCCAAAGCTAAATTTCCTTTAACCATTACGTTCCAGATTTAACACTGTCAACCATCACAAATTTTTCTTGCTAACTTTCTTGCTATAATGATATGCTCCTGCAATTTGGGAGGAACTGAAGAGAAAAATCTTGGCTTTAGAGATTTTTTTCTTTTTTTAATCCATTCAAGTTGTTCTGCAAAAGAGAGAGGGGATATGGTTACTCCAATATGCTTAGGTGATAAAAATGTATATAGTATATTGAGGGGTTAATGCATAATCATATTGGGGTCAGGGTTTGGAGAACCTGTACATTTTACAGCAGGCCTTGTAGAAAACCTGGCATCACTGCCTTCTGATCTGTGTCTCATACAAAATCCAGTACAATGATGTACTTCAGAAAGCAAAAGCAATCTCTGGCACTTGGGAGCACTGGAAATTACCTGATTCACGCATGGGGGTTTTGATAAAGAAAAATCTAAACAAAATTACAGAAATCATGAAAGATTTTTAAATTCTTTATTGATTTAGTATTGCCTGAGGGAATGTTTTTGGTTTATAGTTTCCTGTTCATGCCTTGCAAGCTTGTTTAATCCATAAAGCAGTCTGTCATACAGTCAAACAGATGGTACACGTGTCCCCTTAAACAGGTATGAGTATGAACACGTATAATGTTCTACATGCATCACCTTGGATGGCACTGATCTGTTTCATTCATTCACACTAGAGGTCACTGTGAGCAAAAGATTATGTTCAAGTTGCAAAGGAAAGAACATCAACGGATCAGTCCACAGGACGAAATTCGTGTCGCTTTGCAACTTGAAAGGTTGATGCAGACTCATCTGTGTTAACTACATTGTTTGGGGGAGCCCATGGTACTTCTTAATGCAACCTCATTTACTTACAAACTATTTACAAACTTCAGAGTAAGAAGTTACTTCTATCGAGAAATTCTCAGTGCTTAAATATATCCAGTTTCATTTTAGACAAAACTTCATGTCTGGCAACACCGAACTGATACAAGGTAAGAGTTCCAGAGTTTGTTGATACTTGTTGCTGTTTTTTCATGGATTAGCATTTAGGTAATATTCCTCTCCTCTAGGAAAACTGCCCTGCTCTCTCTAGACTGCAGCAGAACAGGACAAGTACAACCTTGATTGAGGCGCAGCTTTTGTTAGGCAGCCAAGTCCCATTTACATTGTGGATTAGCAATAAAAGCAGTAGCTGTCTCAGAGTGAAGTTGTGAAAAGAATCAAGAACATTCAAAGTGAAAGAGGGGCATAATTCCCTTCACCTGCTCCAGGGAACATATCCAACCCAGGACTTCTCTTCCAATAGCTGCTGTGTCAGACCTTTGCAGCTTTGCTTAATTATCACCAGTGTCAATCTGGTTGTACCTGTGCCTGTTTCCAAAATCTTTTCCTCTTTCAGAGTGCATGTCCATGATTAGAAAAGACAGCTGAGAATTAAGTGCAAACTGAACATCTGATGCCACATAAGTCACCTACAGTGTTGGCGTTCATGAAAAGGAAAATGTTGACCCTTTCCTCACAGCTGAGAGAGCTCGTGGGAGAATGACAGTTTGCTTTTCACATAAAGCAACCATGATGAATACAGTTTGCGTGCTGCCGTCCAAAGAGTATTGGGCACAAGGACAGTGGAATAAAGAGAGGATAAAGGAGCAGTGGACAGGGAAAGACGCTCACAATTACCCTACATACTTTAGTGCACGAAAAAGCCACTCAAACCCTGAGGTGACAGAGGAGTATTTAATACGTACATCTTGGAAAAAGAGTCTTCATTGCCAATCTTCACAAAACTCCTCCATTCCTATTTTTACATGCTTGTCGTGCCCACTTTCTTGTATTTTTCTTTGTGCTTTAGATTTACAAACCACCTTCCAACAAAATTGAAAAAAAAAAATTTAAAAATCTGTTTTCAGCTTGGTCCTTAGTCTGACACAATGGTACCCAGCTGCTCATGAGGTGTGCTGGAGCTTTTATTGCACTAATTTTAGGCTGATGTAATGCTTCCATCATTTAAGTGATACTGTTAAAATGGGTGTAACAGAGTAAACAACAAAACGTATTATTTTGAAATAACAGCTGTTCTCTTAATTAGCAAGGTGGGGCAAAAAAAAAAACAGATGACCTTTGAGACAGCTTTTAGTACAGGTTATTTAGCATCACTCAAACATTTTCATTTCCATAATGTACTTCCTTTCATAACTATTCAAGATGCACATGGCATTTCTCTCTTAATTTCTCAGCTTTTCTCACTCTTATAACCAGAGCACTGCTGACAATATTTTTGCTAGGATTAACATGTTACAGAAACACCCAGAGTGATTACATCAAATCTGTTTCTGAATGCATGAGGGACTGAAGAAATGGACTCTTAAGTCGAAGGCTCTTTGTTGGAATGATTCATACTTCATGCAGGTCTATTTTCCTGGAGGATCACTGCTTTCTCTCTTCATTTTAGGAACTGTTTGATTAAATAGTTTTTCCTCTGGACTGCTGAGAAACTACTTGTATGCCAGCAATGTTACAAATGTGATTTCATTTCAGTAATATGATAGGTAAATCAGTCTGAATTGATTTAGTAACAAAGTGTTGTATTTAAACGTTGGTTAGCATGATCTTGTCTTCTGATGTTTCAAATTAAATTTTCTAAGAGACAGACTTTTCTTAAAACATTTCAATACTACACACATGCCTAGATGCTGAAATATAAATTTCACAAGAAAATGTGAAAATGTCACTTTGTATCCTATGCAGTTTAACAGAGGTGACATAGGAGTTGCTCAGATCATTAGATGTCCCGGCTGAGGTATATTTCTTGAACTCGTTGATGATTATATGGAAAAGCAGTTAATTTCAACCTCTACCTCAGTACCGCACCTGAGATGTTCAGGCAATCTGCTACTACATTTTATCCTATCTTGAGTAAACAATGTTTACAGAAATCAGCTAAAGTCAACAAACACCACTCTGTAAACTTACAAAATACTTGTAAAAGGGTTGATTCTCGAATACAAAAAGAAGTTGGCTGAACTGCAACCTTTTTTATTTTGCTCCTATTGCAATAAGTTGGTTTTTGTTTGTTTTTTTTTTAATCTGGGCTGGCAGGAACCTAATGCAGTTCAACAAGGAGAAGGGCAAAGTCCTGCAGCAGGGAGGAACAACCCCAGGCACCCGGATGTGCTGGGGGCCACCCAGCTGGAAAGCAGCTCAGCAGAAAAGGATGTGGGGGACCTGGTGAACACTGCACTGAACACGAGCCAGTAATGCGGCCTTGTTGGAAAGAAGGTAACAGAATGCTGAGCTGTGTTAGAAGTGCTGCCAACAGGTGGAGGGAGATGATCCTTCCTCTCTACTCTGCACTGGTGAGGCCAAACCTGGAGTGCTGGGTCCAGTTCTGGGCTCCCCAGTACAAGACACATGGACAGATTGAAGAGAGTCCAGCAAAGGGCCACAAAGATGATGAAGGGACTGGAGAATCTTGACTATGAGGAAAGAGCTGGGGCTGTTCAGCCTGGAGAAGAGAAGGCTCAAGGGGATCTTTTCAGTGTGTATAAATAGCTGAAGGGAGGGTGCACAGAGGATGGAGCCAGGCTCTTTCCAGTGGTGCCCAGTGACAGGACCAGAGGCAACAACCACATACAAAAGGCTCCATCTGAACACCATGAAAAGCTTTTTTACTGTGATGGTGACTGAGCACTGGCTCAAGTTGCCCAGGGAAGCTGTGGAGTCTCTGTCCTCAAAGGTAGTTAAAAGCCATCTAGACATGGTCCTGGGCAACCAGCTGTAGGTGGCCCTGCATGAGCACGGGGTTGGAGCTGATGACCTCCAGAGGTCTCTTCCAACCTCCGCCATTCTATTGATTCTATGAGTAATAGTATATAACTGAAATTTAAAAAGATGTTCTGACAAATTGTTGCAGCACTTCCACGTTTCTTCTCTGTAGCTGTAACAATTAGCAACTGTGATAATGCCAAACGGGCACTAATCATTTATGATAAAGTGTAAGCCAAAGTGAAATTAGTGGAGTTGATAATGGAAGCTGCCATCACGTTTGAGCTTGGTTTACTCTCAGTAATGCTATATGTATGTATATAACATGTACATGACAATCCATTTACTGCAAAGGTTCAGTTGTCCTTTTCTTAAGGACGGACCTGATTGAGTTCAGCAACAGCACTAATGTGTGTCTTCAATTTAAGATGGGCCACAAGCAGCCACAGAATATATTCTACATTGAGTCTCTCTATTAAGTGGGTTAGTAGTCAGTGTGGCAGCTTTAACCTCGAACTGAGCTCCCCTGGAACAGATCGCGCTGTGTGACTGTGCCTTGGGTTGGACAGGAGCGGGTACGAGCAGCAGGGGAGACTTCATTTTACACTTGTTACTTTTCCAGCTACCACCCTCATTTCCACCTGTTCCCTGAGCGAGTTACATCCGTTAAACACACCCACTAAATATCAAATCAACCGTATAGAATAGTATCTTGAAGCAAATGCGAATAGCAGGGGGAGCAGATTGCAGCAGAAGTTTGTCATATCTGAGTTAAGTCACACTGTCAGCCTAAAGAAACAACTACACAGATGACACAAGGCGGGCATTGTATATTCCTGACAAAAGCATATTAGACTCAGACTTCAAGTGATCTTCCCCAAAATAACTGTTTTTCTCCAAATTTTATTTCATTTTGAAGTAAACAGAAGATTAACTTCACGTTCGTTGAAACTTATTTTAGGTGAAAGGAAGAATTTTGTTATGACTTCTAAGGCAAGAAAATAGTAAAGATACTTGGGACCACATTTTTGTTTAGGGATTAAAAAGTACCCATGCAGCAACACCAAGTAGGATCTAACTGATGTTTTAAAAATGAAACACGTAGTAGCTCCCAGTGATCTGCTGCAAACTTGGAACTGGTGAAAAATCAACCTGACTAAATTACTCACATGAATGGCTGAAGTTTAAATTTAAATCTCCTATTTTGAGTTTGTGAGGTTGTTTTTTTTCGTTTGTTTTGGTTTTTGTTTTAAATTAGAAGCTATCCACAGTACCCTGTAGGGACCATGGTTTATTTGTTTATTTTAAAGTTGCACAAAACTAAAAACAAAGGTATTGATTCTAAGTTTACCAGCAGTACAACACTTGCAGATAAGTTTCCCAGCGCAGGAGCTTTCCGTGTACTCGGCAGAAGTACAAGAGTATGTAGCAGTAACTCAGAGGACTATCAGGAATAACCGTATCCTCGGTTACCACCCTTTTTTCCCCACTCCAGAGGACGCTGCGTCAGGTGTTGCCCAGGCCCGGGGAGGCGGTGCCGCCCAGCCCGGCTGACAGGGCACGGCCGCTGACCGGAGGCACTCGGGCAGAGCTGGCCCCAGCCGCCCCTTCTGCTCCCAAAGCACGAGTTAAGGGCCCTACTTCAGAGGAGCTTTGCCGCACGCCGGACAGCTGGGGGCCGATTCCGGGGCATTCGGGCACCGCTCGGAGCGGCTCCCCGCCCGCCGCTGGCTGCCCGGCGGTGCCCGCGGCCCAGCCCCTCCGGCCCCGGGCCCCCCGCCCCCCCCGGCCCGCCCGCCGCCGCTCCGCGGGCCCTCTCCCGAGGGCTGGCACCGCCCCCGCGAACCCGCGCTGCCATTTTGTAGTTGCCCAAGCCCGCCCCGGCCGCCTCCATCGAGACACCCTCTCCCATCCTCCACGGGCAGGCAGCCGCCCCCCGCCCGCTACCGCAGCGCGGGAAGGGCCGCACACAAAGCGCTGCCTCCACCGCCCCGGCACCTCCCGTCCCCGCTACCGGGACCGCCAGCCGGCCGGCCAGCCCGCCCCCCTCTCCTCCTCCTCCCACCGGCCCGCNCGGGGAGCGGCGGGCGGTGAGTGGCAGCGGCGCTGCCCCCTCAGCGGGGAGGGGACCGCGGCGGGTGGGCGGGCCGGGCCGGGGCCGGCCCATAGGGCTGCGGGCTGCCGGCGGGACGCCACTTGGCACCCAGCTGCCCGCGGAATCACGGGCGAAGTTGTTGCCGGGAGTGTGCGCTGGTGATTTCGCCCTGCCGGGCTCGGTGAGCGTCTGGGGCGGGGACCCCGGGCAGGACGGCCTGAGCTGCCGGCCCCCCGCCTGGCTCCGGCTGCGCGCTGGGGCTTCCCGGCCTTCCGGGGCGGCGGTGCCCACCAGGGCCCCCTCCGGCCTCACGGGGAACGAGGCCGAGCAAACTGCGGCTCAACCGTCCCGTGCTGCCCGCCGGGAGCGGCTGGGCGGCCATAGGTGCAGAGTCACCGCCGGAGCGCGCTCGGCCGGGCGGGCGTCCCGGGGCGGCGGGTCCCCGGCTCCTCCTGCAGCCCGACCGGCTTCCGAGCAACCCGGGCTCCCGAAAGGCTTACCCTGCCCCCCATCCACGGGCTTTTCAGTAAGTCCCGAAGTCCAATCGAAGGGCCAGCTTCCGTTCACTTCTAATCCTGCAGTAGAGAAACTTAGTGGTGCCCTTTGTAGGATAAGTGCAGACTGACTTTTGGGACGGGAGTATTTTTTTGCTAGCTAGCTCACACCGAGGTAAGTGTTTTGCTGTTCATCGCATGTGTACTGGAGAAATGCCTTTGTTGCCCGGCTCCCATTTCTGGGAGGGCTCAGCTTCCCAGAGCCGGAGTCTCCGCTGCGGCGCATCCTCCGCCCGGGCTGCAGCCCCAGCGCCTCCTCGTCCTGCTGGGCTCCCTGTCAAAGCGCTAAGGTCAAGTTTAAAACCAGATGCAAAGTAACTTTTGCGATTGTACAGTGGTTAAAAATACTCGTGCTGGTTTACTGGGAAAGTATTTTAATCTCTGTATTTTTCTTAGGACTGTTTGAAGGTTGAACTGGACTGTGTTGGTTTATTTATAACTTGATGTAGAAACATAATACAGAGATGCATTTATTTATATAAGTAAAATATTTTCTGGTTTAAGGAAGCTTAACTTTGGCAAGCAAGTTGTCTAAATTACAGTGAATGTTTTACGGTGGTAGTATTGCTGGTAGTTTTAGCATCCTGTTGTGATTTTTGCATCCTTTAAGTTGTTGGTTGAGTTAGGTAGTGTATCTTTGGTTTTGATTATACTACTTTCATTTTTACTAGGGCATCTTCAGGGCAGTACTCTGAACATACAGAATTAAAAAGTATTGTTTGTAGTCAAGACACCTTCTACAATGTATATCGTTTAACTTCAGGCAAGTTGCTCTTAAGCAGCAAGAGTTACTCTGGGTTATACTGTGGTAGTATATGCACACCTTGCTAATTTCCGTCTTGTAAAAGCTAAGCTTTCAGTAAGCACTTACTGAAAGTTCACTGATTAAGGAACTCTTTGCATCATTTAGGGAAGTGCTTACAGTGGAAGTAAACGGCCTTCTCCCATAAGGAATTAAAAGGCCTTTCCCTACCTGCCTTAGTGTTTTGGTTTTTTTTGGTTGGTTGATTTGGGGGGAGAGGGGGGTGCTAATAACTATTATTTCTATAAAATTGAACAGTAGTAAATAAAGTCAGCTTAGTTTAGATCGTGTGTATTTCGAATGGAAACATCTATGAAGAGCATCTTTGGTGGTGTCCCTCTCCTCATTTCCAGTTGGCAGAGTTCTACATCTTCTCCTTTGCTTTCTTACCTTTCTTGTCTTTCTCTGTTACCCAATTAGGTGGTGACTGTGAACCAGGCTCTTGATATGAAATGTATTTTTCTATCATTATAGACTTGTCAGTACTGTTCCATAAAAAGTCAGGGGCTAGTCTTTATTTCTTGCAAGTGTAAGTAGAACATTAGATTCAAAGAAGTTCTTTATATGCAGTACTTCAAGGATTGATTAGGTAATTTTAGCATTTATCTACACTGGAGAGTCAGTTCTTATTTAGTTAAGAAGAAAGGCAGTTGCTATTCTGGCACAATGCTATATATGGTCAGTCTTATTCAACAATCGCTGCTCATGCTTGGAATTATTGAAGAGTGTATAAATACATCTTGAAGTTGCTATCAGCCTTCTTGCCCTTTTCCAGGCTTTTTGTTCAACTATTTATACAAATATACTTGGATTTAAAACTTTGGTTTTATGTTTTAAACCTATCTAATAATTAATCATTATTCTCTTCTTTTGCAGCTAAAATGAATTCAGATCCTCATCCCCCCTCCAGTCCCTCTCAGCCCCAGCTGCATCTTGGAAGGTCCCAGCTAAACGCTGCTGCTGTGGACGATAGTGAGAACAATCAGAAATCTCGACCATCCTCAGGAGAAACTGCAACTTCTTCTTCAGTTCCTGGCTACTCCCATAGCAGGGAGAAAGCTGAAAAAAATGGTAAGTGTGAAATTTTCATGCAAAATTGGCTTATGTTAAACATTGGGAGATTATTGTGTGTATATGTATTCTTTCAAGAGACGCTGTAAAGTCAAAAATAAACTTTTCCAATTTCTTTTAACCTGGTGATGTAGAAGAGACTTTTCTTCTGCAGCTTACTCTATTTTTTAGGTTTTTTCCATCCAATTTTTCCTATGTGCACAGCGCAACAGGAAAGAAGTTTCTTTGAAAAATTGACAGGAAGAATTAAATGTAATTTAGCATAATATTAAGGTTTTGATTTAATTTCTTTACTTGGCTTGATCTCATGCTAACTATAGCTTTAGTATGGATTCTAGTGTGGATGAATAGGCACTACTGTAATGAAGACTGAGGGAATAACAAACTGATACATGAAACCAGAGCGACAGCAGTGAAGTTAAGATCAGCAGGCAGATAAGAAGTTGGAGTAAGAATCATGATGCATTTTGAAAGGCAGAATGATGGTTCCCTCACCCCAGTGTGAACCGATTGAGTTTCAAAGACTTTGAAAAGTGATGGAACGAGATGCTTCGTGCAAAAGGTAGAAAGCAAAATACCTGGCTCCTGTATTCAGCTGCTGAGTTCCAGTTTTAAATTCAGTTTGTAATCTAACACTTATGCAAGATGGTCTTGTGTTTGAGGTCTTGCAAAATTACTGATCTTTGACTTTCTTTAGAATTGGACTTCTGATTCTGAAACCGCTTGTGTTCATGCCCTTACATTCATAAATAAGAGTCGCTCTGTGGAAGGTAATAAGGCTATCCAAGACTTTAAAATGGTTAAATCTGTGAAAAACTACATGGCATGTATGAGATGCAGCTGAGCTCTGCACATAGTTCAGGCCAGTATTTGGCTGTGTTAGCACATCTACTGTTTGCATCTAATTCAAAACTGACTGTTGGAACCTTCTGGGTTCTGTGTTACTAAAAGGCGCATTCCAGATAGAGGGGAAATTTTTTTGGTACCTGAGTTTATAACATGCCTCGGTGTATCATTACCAACTTTGTCATCTCACCCACCCATAAAAGAATTCAGAGACGATGGAAAATTGATACTTCTAGCATTAATTACATTATTATTAATTTAGAATCAGTGCTAACAGGTATGTTTTATTGCTTCAGTCTCCAGTTTTAGTATGCTTCAACAGGGAAAGAATAGCAACAATATGAGGAATACAGTATGTTGTTATCTTAGACTTTGCTATAATATGATTTGAAAGAGGAAAACAGAGGTTACTGTTGTTGGTGCCCACATTCATGTAAGATGTTGAAGATGAATACGAACTATTGATCTACTAGTGTTTTACACAGATTCTCTCAGGAATTCTTCTTCGGCTAATTTGGAGATATTCTGTATAAATATTGGACTTTTCAAATCGTATCAAGTTTTGTCTTAGTTCTCTTTCCAGGCCTGTGTATTTACTAATTATCCCTATGCAGTTTTGTATCATAGATGCTTTTGGTTTTGCCTGTATAAAGAGGACTTTTAGGCTTTGTACTTCCTCCGCTTCAGTTGTGACTCATTCCTGATTACTTCAAATCTCTTCCCTTGAAAATCTTCTCAGTGCCTGGTGTCACTGTCATCGCCCTTTCCATCCCCATCTTCGTATATCTTGAAAGGCAGTTCTACCTCAAGCCTGTCTACCATGTGCCCATTTGCCCTTCCTGCAAAGAAGGTTGCTGGTATCCTGGGCTGCATTAAACAAAGCATTGCCAACAAGTGGAGGGAGATGATCCATCCCCTCTACTCTGCACTGGTGAGGCCACACCTGGAGTGCTGGCTCCAGTTCTGGGTTCCCCAGTACAAGATAGACATGGACAGGTTGAAGAGAGTCCAGCAAAGGACAACTAAGATGAAGGAGGGATGGGAGCATTTCTCCTCCAAGTAAAGGCTGAAAGAGCTGGGGCTGTTCAGCCTGTGGAAGGAAGGGATCTTTTCAATGTCTATAAATACCTGAAGGGAGGGTACACAGAGGATGGAGCCAGGCTCTTTCCAGTGGTGCCCAGTGACAGGACCAGAGGCAATGTGCACAGGCTGAAGCACGGTAGGTTCCCTCTGAACATCAGGAAACAGTTTTTCTTGTTTGGTTGGTTTTGTGTGGTGGGGTTTTTTTTGGTGTTTTGTTTGTTTTTTGTTTTGTTTTTTACTGTGAGGGTCACCTAGCTCTGGTGCAGGTTGCCCAGAGACATTGTGGAGTCTCCATCCTTGAAGATCCTCAAAAACCATCAGGAAGTGGTCCTGGGCACCCAGCTGTAGGTGGCCATGCATGAGCAGGGGGGTTGGAGCAGATGATCTTCAGAGGTCTCTTCCAACTTCAACCATTTGGTGATTCTTGAAATATTCTTGCCATTGTATCCGTATTCGTGATCTGTGCTTTTTCTTCCAATCTCTACTTATATATGCCGTGTTTAAGGCTATAGCATCAACATGAAGGTTAAGTAATTTATTTCCTGGAAACACTCATCTCCTACTCATGCAGCATTATCCATATCTTCCAGTGTAATCCAGCAAATTAATGAATGCCCTGGCTCTGACTCAGTAAAGCACTTAAGCACACACACACATCCTCAGCTGCACAGGTACTTCATTTGTATTGAATTCCTATACTAGGGTTTTTTTGTCAGCAGTTTTTTCAATCTGTCTTCTACTAATGTATCATTAGGTAGTATTCTTATTATTTCTTGTATAATTCATTTCACAGTGGGAGGTCACAGTGCTCTGAGAATTTATTGTGCAAATCAAATCTGGATTTAATGAAAAAACAATATTTCATTGTTGATCTTGAGATGATTTGTGGATATTTTTGTTGCTTTAAAAAAGGAGGGTATTCTGATTTCTACCCAAAGCTGTTCCATTCTTAGAAAACTTCCTGTATACATTACTGGGTTTTGTGTATGTGGTAGGAATTGAATGAATATCAGTACATCAACTCTGTTTAAAAACAAAACAAACAAACAAAAAAACCCCAACCAAACAACAACAAAGAAGTCATTACTCTTTCATGGATGTTCCTGGACAGGAAGTTTATTAGGGAGCAAAGCGTATACACTACTAATTAGAGCTTATGAAATTTTAAAACCATTGAGTCACCAGTATCCATGTAAGCAAATTACAGGAGAGTTGCTATTGGCTGAAACAAAAAAGTTCTGCCATGATGCTAGTGGTCTGTGCCAAGAGGAGCATGGTGTATAGCAAGGAAGACCAGTGGCTGCTTGCTAGTGAAGTCTGGTGGAGTTTGTTGAAACAGACTGACTCAAGTCCCCCAGCTTTTTTGCCTCCCAGGTGCACAGGCCCCTCAGTTTGTGTCCAGCTGCTACAGACCCCTTTTTGGCATCTGTGTTTCATCCACTCTGTGCATTCTCCTTCCTTCAGATACTGCCCTAAAGCGATGCGAAAAGAAATAGCTCAGATGAGAGCTCTGAAGGTCCCAACATTGAATTCTCAAAATAGGCTTAAAAATATCATTCTTCCTGGTGGAATCATCTCCTCTGCTTACAGAGAGCAGAGCTAGGAAAAAAAGCACCTTCAACATGTTCACTTACTTAGCGTATATATGAATACTGCTGCTATTAATGTAATGTTTTGGGAAGAGATGCATGAATGCACACTCCAGTAAAGTGGTCTATATTGCTGTGCTAAAAGGTGGCTTTCTGTGGCCCAGTGGATACTTCACTTTTCATTCAGGTGAAAAAGAGAGCAGAGTTGAAACATCGCACAATACAATAGTGATCAAATACTTACCTGTGATGTGGATTCAAGTAAATGCTTCAATTTGGTTATAATGGTAACTTGAATGGGACTGACTCTCACCCCAGGTAAATATTTATTGTGCTGCAGGTTGTCTGGAGGGGTTACCATTTCTTGTAATGCTTGAGTACCTTCAAGCAGGTAAAGTGTCTTTTTAAAAAATTTGCTGTCTGCCAGTCAGCAGATAAAAGAGGACATCCTAGGATAACAGAGAGACCAGGAGACAGTGTCAAGGTGATAATTTTTCATATGTGGATGAAGCAGTTTTGTGGTGTTTTGTTTGTTGTTGTTTTTCTGTGTTTCTTTTTAATATCATTCACGTACATTTGCTAGCCAATATGGTTGGAGAGGAGGAACCAGGTAGGAATTCAAAGGTGAGAGTTCAGTAAGTTCTGAGAATTTTGCAAAGCTAAGTTGCAGTGCTTGAAGAAACATCTCTTTGGTTAAGGAACTAATTTTTGTTTTGTCTGTGTTTTTGCTGTTAAGGAAATATGCACAAATCTCTTGTTCTAGAATTGAGAACATATGGGGAAGGTATTTGTACTGAAAGCTTTGCAGACAGGAATCAATTTCTTATGTTTTGTTTGGAGATGTGTGGAGTTCTGCTTGTACTTAAGGTTATGAGGCTTTTTAATATCTCTTGGAAGAGAACTATTTTATAAATTGCATTACTTAGAATTTATAAATAGTACAAAAATATTCTAAACAGTTTACAGGACATTGTAACAATGCACAACAGTGTGTCTCCAATGCATTGCTAAATGATAGCTAACAAATAGGGAACCTCTCTAATTTACAAATATTTTCCGAGCGTTACCCTCTTCCACTTAAGGTTACAAAGAACCTTCACTTCAAAGCTTTATTTTAGCACTTCTGTGTCTTCATTTTCTGGCAGTTTGCTTGTACAGACTAACTCTTGAGGTAAAGTGAAATGTTTGTGCAAAGCTTGAAGAAATCTCAGAAAAATCTTTGATTGTTAGAAGGGGAGGATTATGCCTTGAAGTGTTAATTGCTTAACAATTTATCTGTCAGTTTATTAATGCCCCTTCAAACTTTACCTGTAATTACTCAGGCTCCTGGAAAGCTCGTTTGTCAAGCATTGCTGTGGGGGAGAAAGGATTCTATCCAAACAAAAGTTAATGATTATTTTCAGA
The DNA here is from genome assembly GCA_013399365.1 of Pampusana beccarii. Taxonomy (NCBI): domain Eukaryota; kingdom Metazoa; phylum Chordata; class Aves; order Columbiformes; family Columbidae; genus Pampusana; species Pampusana beccarii. The sequence continues at coordinate 161,351 of VWYH01008161.1, read as the reverse complement.
TAAAATTCTGGGACGTAGTCATGGTACAGAACAATGGGAATTAGCTTTTTCAGGTCTGCTGCTATTGTTGTCAATAACCTGCTGGTGCTTTTAGTATTTGTGGGAATAGGATTGGACAGCCATTTGTTTCTGGAAAGATCCTCTATCTTTGCCTCTTTCACCATTTGAAATACATAAATGTTTTCTTCAGCTGGTAGCAAAGTGATTATTACTGACAACAATTTTTACCTTTGCACAATGAACCAGATGAAGGAAAGTGCCCTAGCTCAATATTCCTTTGTTGTTTTTCAGGTGGATCAATTTCCTGACCTGTGTTTGTTTATGATAGCAAAATGTTTGTTCTAGCATAGTCCCAGGGTGTTAGAGGGATCGAAATGAACAGCCAAAGAATAGACAAAGATGAGCTAAATTCACATTAGTAAATCACGTAATGAAATAGGAGTAGCACTGTAAATCGTTCCTATTATACACATTTAAAAATTTAATCTAGTGGTTGGAATACAGTCTTTCAATTTAGTCTTTCCCAAAAGGAATCCAATATGCATGTTCCACTGTGCACACAAAATGCGTTAAATGGGAACAGCTGGAAAGTTAAAAGTACCTTCCGTAACTGAACCAACTCTCAAATATAATGTATCTTTATTCATCAGCAGCAAGAACTGCTAGTCTCTGCAGATATTTTGCAGTGGCTTTGGAGGAAAACATTTGGGAGTCCTTAATGTCTGTACGTCTTCAAATAAAACTGCAACAAATCCCTGTTACACTACAATAATCAAGGAGAGACTTGGAAGTGTTGTGCTGTTAGAGGGCTTCTTCCAGCAGCAGAATGCCACCTTCATTGTGAAAGTTAGAAGGTGATGCTGGACACAAACTGAGAAATAAAACCAGTCCTTTGCAAAATCAGTTGGTTATCAGATCTGCTTGCTAAGCAAGGTCGTAGAGCGCTGTGGACTTGCAAAACAGTTGGGGTGGGCCTTTTTTAAGGGCTACTCTGTTTTGACAGTAAGCTACTGAGCTGCTGGCATGTCTGTCTGATAAAGAGCCTAAACTGCAGAATTGCTGAAATTCCATTGAGTGTTGTGTGCAGGTGGTTGTGATAACTTCAGGTCTTCACCTACAAAAATATGTGGACTTGATGGGGTTTATGATATAAACTTTCCGTGTTTTTTTTTTTTCCTGCAGGTTGCTTGTTTCTTTTTTGTTTTGTTTTGGTGAGGAGGGTTAATAATGACTTTCAACTGAGAAATGACAAAAAGCTTATTTATTTTTAACTCTACAGTTTTAGAACATGTTAAATTTATGCCACCTTATCAATGAAGGTTTTAGTTGGAGATACCTGCATAGAAAAAGCAGCAGGTTTGTCTCATTAGTTGTGTGTAAAATTATTTTAATGACTTTAAATTATCGTTGTACAATAATAGCTATGCTAGAAAGAAATACCTTTTAAGAATAGTTTTCCATCCACTTTTAAATTTTATACTCTATAATATCATTGCTCTTAGTCTTCCACCTACATGTTGGGTTTTTTTTTCTTATTGCTCTCCTGACAATTTGCCTTCATTTTGTGGAGGTGCAGAAGTTGTTCCCTTTTCCATTTAATGCTATTTGATGACTTGCAATTGTGGTGTGACTAAGACTATTATCGTATCTACAAATGCATTGCTGCTTCCAGAGAAAGCAGAGTCGAGTCCTAGTTTTCAAGACCTCTGCAAACAACTGTTATTCCCTTATCTCCCATCCAAGTTATCAACTTTAAAAATAGAATGCCAGGCAATGTATGCTAATATAAATATTTTTAATTGTTCTTGGAGCAAGTATGACCATCTTAAGATCTCACCGAGGAAGTGGAAGTGCATAGAAGAAAAACATGCAATGTGCTCTTAATTGTACTAAGCCCTTACTTTGCAGGTAAGGTAAGAATCTGGGAGTCTTCTGAATGGATGAGAGGATTCAACATTCATGGATGAGCAAATAAGAGTCTAAAGTTAATAAAAACATTTATCAAAACCATGAAGTTTGTTGTACAAAATACTTCTCCCTCTCCAGTCAGTTCCTCTGTTTGTGTCATGAGGTTCTGTATGTACAAATCATGTTTATGATGTGATGCTTAATGCCTGCTTTTAAGTGGAACATCAGTCTTTCCAGAAACTTTACTCCTACCTAGGTACCGCACACAATACCACTGAACTTTTGGAGCTTGTGGAAAGTGAGTAGGAGGATTTCTCTCGAGACAAACTGGCTCCACTGAACACTTAAAGCTCAACAGTACAATCCAGTGACACACAAAAGCTATTAGAACCTTAATTTTTGTTATAAAATGTACAGATCAACTTTTTTTAAAAGCACATTGATAATAGAAAATCTACCTGCAGATGAACGGTTTAAATATCTTTTTCCTGAAAGAAAGTCAGACACCTTTCACTTTGGAGATACGCTTATATAGCATCTTCTAGCAAATGAAAGGATTTTTAAAATTTTGTCACTGATATGTATATGCCTTTCCTCCTAAGTGTGTCTGAGATTCTGGAAAGCTTGTTTCATTATTAAAAACAAAATCTGTAATAAAGAGCTGTGCACTGTTGCCTGAAAATTTTGGATTTGTTGGATTTTGATTAACTTATCAGATTTGTGCTTACAGAAAGAACTTTTCTTGAGGGGGGGGAAATCCTGTGTAACACTGTCAGAATTACCACCATCTACTTCCAAGAGTGACTGGAGGTGTTATATAGGGTGCAACTCCAAAAGAAATACCTTCTAGGGAGATTTTTGAACAAAATGTGTTCTGCTGTTTCTATTTTGTTTGATATCCCTGGGCAGGCATATCTGTAAGCTTTCATTTTCCTACTTTTTCCTTGACTAGTTTTTGCTTGAACAAATATATATTATTTACTTTGTAGGTGCGTGCATTCTTGTTACTTACTTCCTAATGTTATAAAAATCTTCAGACTTCAACATAGTAAAATTTTCTTTATGCTAGCAAGTGAGCTATTGCTGACAATCTGCAAGAAAACTGTGTTCTGTGGCTAGTATATTTAGAGTCATTTAGGTTGGAAGAGATCCTCAAGATCAAGTCCAGCCATAACCTAACTCCAGCACTAAACCATGTCCATAAGAACCTCGTCTAAACAACTTTTAAACCCCTCCAGGGGTGGTGACTCCACCACTTCCCTGGGCAGCCTGTTCCNCTCCAGACCCCTCACCAGCTTCGTTGCCCTAATTTAATATGTGAATTTCTTAAAGCAAATTAATTCTGTCTTCTAACATAAATTAAGTGCTTCACTTTGGTGATGGGCTGTTATTTCTGATGCTTCAGTCATGCTTTGGTTTTTTTGGTGGGGGTTTGTTGGTTTTGGTTTGTTTTTTTGTTTTTTTTTTTTTTAATAGCATTAAAAGAACAGATGATTGCACTACAGTCCTATCATAGTTTTGAACTGTGTAGCAAGACCTTTACTGAGTTCATAAGAAGCTATAACAGCTTCTCTTTCTGACTGTAACCCTGGCAAAGGGGACTCTGGGAGGAATAGAGAACAAGGCTGGTGAAAGCTGAGGAGACAGAATTCCCTTAGAACGGTGGTTTGAGACTCCCGTTCAATTGACCAGAACCAAAAGACACGAATGCTTCAAAGCAGTCTGCAATACGAAGTTTTGCAGGTGGGTTGTCTTTTGCAGCTAGATACTTGGTTTTAAGGAGTCAAAAGCTTTTTATCTTTTAGTTAATTTTAGCTTTATTCTACAGAATGCATTGAGATCCAGGGGACACAGAACACATTTTGGGGCCCTTAAATACAAACTGAGGATGAAAAATGAATGTTAAAAAAAAGATGTTAAAAAATGACTGGTTTCCAGAAAGCTGACTTTCTTTGTGGATGTCTATGGTAATAATTAAGGTGATATGCATCCTTTCTGTGCACCTCCCTACCTTCCTTTGGGACAGGATTTATAGCATGTTTTTGAACTGTTACTAGCTGTTTCTTTTCTAAGCTAAACCGGTGCTGGGTCAGAGAGCTGCAACTTTAGGCACAGAGTGCAGTTATAACTCTTGCGCTTACTGATAGCGGAACAGTACTTAGGCACTTTTGTTATCTTAGATCTAGGATATGTTGCACTTCAGAGGCAAGTTTTTGTGGAAATCTCCAGACATAAAAGTTCAGTTTCAAGTTCATCATCATGAAGGTCATGGAAGAGGCTTTTTCAAATACATAACCAATCCGGTCTCTGTCTTTCCTGTGTCATGTCTTTCTACACCTGCACACTTGTCCAACTTACCTTGTGGAACGCAGTGGGAAGGGTGGAGTTAAGCAGCAAATGTACGTTATTCACACTAGTATCCCCTCAAAGTAAAAGCAAGTAATTCTCTGTGTTATTCAGATGATACTTCCTTTCAGATTCAATTACAGTAAGGCCTTCTTGATAAAGCAGTGATGTATGCCTGAAGCTTCAAGTAAGAACAGAACTGTGCAGTGTGACAAAGATCACGTCTGACATCGCTACATGGTATGTGGAGAATTTGTTCATGTGTGGGAGAAGATGTAATGTCAAAGATGACATTCTTCCCTCCCTGCTCCCACCCCAGTGATTTAGCTGGTGGAAGGACCTGTGGATGAACGCTTCTTCCGTATTACTCTTCATCAAACATGTAAATTACTCTTGTCAGTTCATAACATGGAACTGAGGGAGATAGGTGACATCCTGTGACTTCTTATAAGTAAAAAACTCACTCAAATTAAGTAGAGAGCTTACTGGATAAAGCTAATGAAAACATGAAGTGCAGTTTTTCTCCATCTGGATGTCATCCAGCTTTTTCTTCTCTCCTGCCTGAACGAACACTGGAGTGTTACAGTTTGTGAACTCTGTACGAAGGATCACAGAATTTGCTGTCAATGCTCAGTATTAATACTGGAGAACCTGAAAGGTGACGACTTTTTCAGGTTCGAGATTCTTGCTATGTTTTTCATGAGAATCCTTCACGCTATTATTTACAGCATGCCTGTTAGAGACAGGGAGCTTTTTCTGAATGCAGTGCAGTGCTAGTGTTGTACTCATTTGACTTTATTTGTGTTTTACTGAGATGTTAAAGGTGTTCAACGGCAGCTGTTTACTTCTTAGAATGTTCTTTAGCACTTTGTAGCCTAGAGACTTCCTTGCTCAGTGTGAGATCTTTGGTAGTGCTTTCTGGTTTTTGTTTTTTCTCTTCTACTCTGGGTTTGTCCAGTTGCTATTTAAACTCATAAATATTTGGCATTAGCCAAGTACTTTTAACCAGTTGATACCCCTTGGTTTTTTGCTTTGGTAAGACATTGAGAGTCTCTCTGGTTAACTTCTCTGTTTTGCGAATTCTTCATATATCTTGTGTCATTCTTTTCAGTTTCCTCCCCAGGTTCAAAAGCCCTGATAACAGTGTCTTGCTAGCACTGAGCCCTTTTTTTTTTTCTTCATAAAATGGCGTGTTACAACTCCAAGGTTTTCTTCTGAGTGGTAATAGTTCAGAGCTTATCACTGTGTGTGCAATGATAAGGTGTCTTCTTGTTTTGCATTTGCTGCATTTCATCTGGCCTTTTGTCACTTAATCAGTCATGAAATCCTTCTGTGGGTTTTGTTTGAGTTTGATGTTTGTGTGTTTTTTTTCAGTAATTCTTTCTGAGGTGCTGGGGTTTTTTTTTTGGCCTGAATAACACAATCATCAATAGACTTTGTCATTTTCATGTTAGCCCCTCCCCTTTTTTTTTCATTGACATACAAATGCATTGAATAATATTGGCCTTACTGTATATCTATGCATGTATAAACTGATAATCTTTCCTCTGAGAGAAAGTAACTTGTGTATTTCTAGTCTTTGTTTCTTATTCCTTAATCTCTTACACCCACATAACAGCCCACATTCTAATTTGTTTAGAAGCCTTTCTCCCTGCCTTTGAATATAGAAAGATATAGAAATATATAGAGAGAAATATGAGCTGGATCTGCCTGTCCTCCAGCCCTTTGACTCCTTCAAGGCTGTCTAATGTCAAGGCTTTTTACCCGGTGTATCTTTTTTTCCCCCCTCCACAGGCTTATGAGTTGTTTGTTTGTTTTCTTCTATGTATTTGCCTTTTATGGCTATCAGACTTAATGGTCTCTGTTGCCACAGATCTCTCTGGTGTCGTACTTGCGGATTTCCATTTCTCAGTTTTAAGTGAGTGGCTGCATGCTGCAGTATATAGTTCAATAGAATGCTTGGATAAACAACTAAGAGAATCTACAGTTTTCAACACAACTAAAAGAAATCATAGCGTCTTCTTAAAAGAAGATGTTTGAGACTGTTGCACAGGAGCTTCTCAATGTTATTGCCAGGTGGGGAGAAAAAAACCCCCACCATGCTGTAGGAGATCTATTGTACTGCAGCCTTCTTTTTTTCAAATACTCAATTGCCCTTGAACTGTCTGTAGGCCCCATAATCTGCTAAGCTTGCTGCTGATTGTGTGCTTGAAAAAGGCATAAAATGTAGTAATAAATTCTACTTTGGGTTGTTTGCCAGGCCTTTTTCTCTTCATCTATCACCGTATATGTTTTGAATTCATTGTTTTTTTTCTATTTTTCTTTGGTTTGGCATGACCTTCACTTTACAAGGATGCAGTCTTATTTCTAGAGAACTTTCTTTCTCCTTTTCCAGTGTGGCTTTGCTTTTAAATACCACTGTAGCAGATTTTTGTCTTCTGACACTCATATCTGAGTACTAAGTCTAATGAGCTGTTAGAGTGGCTCACTAACCTCCTAGACTATGTTCTGTACACTGCTCAATTAGAAGCAAGAATTCCATTCTGTATTTCGGTTTCTCTGATTAATTCAGTAAGTCAGTTATTAAATGTATCTGAAATATTATCTTGATATCATTCTTGAATGCAATACTTTCTGGAAGGTAGTTTAGGTCGTTATTGCTGTTTTCTGGCCTTTTTGCTGCTTTTACGTTTCTTAGTATGTCTTGGTTGTGTTTATTCAAACAAGAGATCAAAGGATCTGCATTTAAAATCCCGTGTTTAAAAAACCCTGAAATTTGCAAGATCATTTGTGAGATTAATTACTCATCGTTGCTTGGCCCACTTTGCTGAGCTACCTTGATAGCAATTTTCATCTACAGCAGCTGTCAAATCCTCTCATGAAATGGTAAAAATATTTGTTTACTTTTCTAGGTGTGTGTTTGGTGAGGCTGGAAGTGTTACTCCTGGCTAGGACCGAACGTATCAGATGTATCGTGCATGCGTTTAACTCTCCCTGACTATTCTCAGTTACCTGAGGAACACTTGCTGTACTAACGAAACGGGAAGGCCAATCCGGAAATCTTGTTGTGTATTGTGTCATCGCAGATCCTTTATTCTCCTCAACACATGGGTTTTTTCCTCCTCCTCCTGCACGTCCCTGTCACTTTTTTTTTTCTGAGCCCAAATGAATGCTTGTAGTCGTGATCATATAAAGTGTGTATGCCGTACAGGTTTCCTTTATACACTTAGCGTGGGTGTTGCTTAATGCATTAATACTTTGCTCGGTAGAGTTTGCATGCAGCTTTAATATTCACTTGTAAAACCTGTAATTTCTTTTAAACTTATATATTTCAAATTAATACTTTGTCTTCGTTATTGCTACCTGTCTGAGAAACTGCTTTCAGTTTTCCTTCTATCCTGTTCTTATTAGGTTTCCACTGTTCAAAGCACTTGGAAGTTCCAGGCTTGCGTTTGTGTAAAAAAAAATATGTATTGTGCATGGTAACATAACTGTCTTGTGGCTGGCCTCTAATAACTGTGTGAACAAGAATGGTTTGGATTGGAAGGGACCTTAAACATCATCTACTTCCACCTTCCCTGCCATGGGCAGGGACACCTTCCGCTAGACCAGGTGCTCAAAGCGCCATCCAGCCTGGCCTTCAACACTTCAGGGATGGGGCATCCACAGCTTCTCTGGGCAGCCTGTTCCAGGGCCTCACCACCCTCATGGGGAAGAATTTCTTCCTATATCTAATCCAGATGTACCCTCTTTCAGTTTAAAGCCATTAGCCCTTGTCCTTTCACTAGATGCCCTTGTATTAATAAAAAGTCCGTCTCCAGCTTTCCTGTAGGTCACCTTTCGGTACTGGAAGGCTGCTATAAGGTCTCCCAAGAGCCTTCTCCAGGCTGAGCAACCCCAGCTCTCTCAGCTTGTCTTCACAGGAGAGGTGTTCCGGCCCTCTGATCATCTTCCTGGCCTCCTCTGGACTTGCTCCAACAGGTCCAGTCTTAAGCTTGAAAGGCATAAGAGATGGAGATAATGTAAAATACCAGTCTTTGGCTTGGGTGCTCTTTGATCATGATCTTTCTCCTTTTTTTTTTTATTTGGAGAATTAAGGTGCTGTAGCTGTGACCTTACAAAAGTGAGCTGTGAGCACCTGACCAGCAGGTCATTATAGCAGGCGAGGCACTAAAACTCCCTTGTTCTGGGTAAATCCACTTTGCTGAGGGTTCAATGTGTTTGTGTTGGTAGGAAAGTACATCAGCAAGCACTTTTATTATTCAAAATGCACTCTATTGACTCTTTCTGCATGAAATAACTTTAATGGATTTGTTTTAAATTTCCACTTAAGCCTATATCAGCGAAGCTGGAATCTTACTTATGTAATCAATCCGCAAAGTAATATGTAGAGTTTCAGAAAGTAAATAGTAGTCTTTGGTTTTCATTGGCTTGTCTACAACCTACCTGTGTAAACAGCTGTGTTTAGACTTCTGTGTTCTGAGTATTTTTCTGGAGTTGCAAAACATAGTTTTTTGTAGTAAACAAAAGTGACTAGTGATGTTTTGATAGCATCTTTGAAGTCTATCAGCTAATACTGCACAGCTTTAGTTTGCTCTTGCAAATGCTGTATATGACTGTGAAATGCATACAGACCTTTATAAATCTAAGTGTATTGAGTCTTTTTTAATATTTGTTTAAATAAAATGGAGTTGTCGTGGCAGCTTTAACCTGTTAAATGAAAAACTTGAATTTCAAAAGTGGATATTTCTGTAGCCCTTCAGAGGTTTAAATGTTTTCTGTAGTGTGAGGACATAAATGCAGCAGACTCAAAAATACATCTGCATCATCCTTTGCAGATCACAAATCTTTGTTTCCTCCCTATTTTTTTAAGTGGAACTGAGAAAATTAAAGGACACCATGTTATTTCATGCGTTAAGCCTAAGACCTAATCACACAGAATAATAAAAACATTAAAATTTTATTCATAATGTCATTGTTCCAATATGCCCTGAAGGATTTGTGTTGAGTGACCTGTCTCTGTGAAGACAGAATTAACTAAATTGGGAACTGAGCCCCGGAGTAGCCTGGTGGTGAACTAAGGTTTACACAGGGTCTTGATGGCAGGGTAGGAACTACAGCCAAATACAAAGTACTAACCATGCTTCCATGTTCCTGTCTTAATTTGTTTCTTATATGAATGCTCCATGCCACCTAAAACTTGTGTGGTTTCACTTGTTTGCCTTCGTCTGAATGACTGCAGTGCTTGTGAATCTTGAATAAGTGATAGACTTCATTGGCTTATATAAATGTGCCTGACACACAACAGCTAGTGAAGTCTATTTTAATTGCCATAAAAGATACATGAAGTATTGCAAGATGAATGTTCCTCTCTTCTGTAAATTTTTATATTCAAGACAGAGTAAAATTTGACATTAAAAAGACATGAGTTTTTAGAAAAGCTGGAAAATAAAAGCTGCTGCTGACAGCATTTCCATTGAAGTACTCTTATGTGGGAGGAATACACATCAAGCCTTTTTCTGACTAAAAACAGGCTTAAGAATAAGGAGGATAAGTTATAGATCACCACTTTTTATGGTATTTGTATGGTGGGTGTGTTTACTCTTGCATAGTATTTGTTTCAGCACTGAGCTGAATTGAAATAAGGTGTGTATTGTCCATCCTTATTCTAAAACACACTTTGACTGTGTTTTGGACCTTTTACCTTCAGAGACTGACCTAAATATTTAATGAGAAAGCAAGTCGATGTGGCAGCCATGAAACTTGAGTTGTTCATGCTTTATCCTCTTGCTTATCCTTTAAGCGAAGGAAAAATATTGCTAGCTATGGGAACACTATGATACTAAGCTGTTCTAAATTTGGTCTCCAAAACATGCCACAACCTGCTCTTCCACCCTTGCCCTACAACTACAGAAGCAACCTACAGACATAATTTTAATTAACTGTCTTTTATTTATATTTATAGGTCACATGTGAGAGCACATAGAAGTGATAACCAGGTGGGAGGAATTGGACAGCAGGTTGAAAATTAACAGCAGGAATGGTTTCTTTGACAGTCAGCTCTGTTAGCACAAACATTTCAATAAGTCTGCCCGCAGTACCGGCAGATTTTATTTTATTTTCTCAGTGAAGAAGGTGGTAGTTGGAACATAAGGCTGCACATTCTTAGTTTTGCTTTTTTCTTTTTGTACCGTCTTTGCAAAGAACGTTATTTACATGTTATTCTGCACTGTGATTACAATAAAATAGCTTTGTTCTCGTGTTGAAGAAGCTCAATGGGAATGTTCTACAGCTTTCTATTATAATAAGTGTTCTTGTCTAACACATTAATCTGAGCAAGAGATGGAAGTGTTCAGAGCCACACCATGTGTGGCAAGTGGAGCAGGAGAGAAAGGAAGCCACTTTGTGCATATAAGCTACCAGATAATCACTCTTCTTATTAGAGCTAATATCAATTTAGCAAACTACTTTTCATAGTTTGCCTTTTTTGTGGGGGTGTCTAAATTCCATTTAATTATCAAACACTGACTTCTGAATGGTGCCTCCTGTTTCGGTTTATCCAGAGCATCATCAAAATATTTGTGGTGATCTCTTCTCAACATGTAGAAAACCCTGGGAAAGAAACACACACAGACACACATACAAAATGCATAGCCAAGACTCCTGCAGAAATTTTGGTGCAAAATAAGTTAATGAATGTGAAAGCATAGGAAGAAACAGAAAAGAACTGCCTTACCCAACTTTTTTTCATTTGACTGGGGTAGATGGATGAATATTATGTTTATTTAAACAATATGCTTTTTCCTGTAACTTCTTGTTAATTGTAAGCAGAAAGCCCCTGAGTTATGTCTGTTGGTGTGAGTGGTGCCATCTGGAAAACAGGCTTCTGACTTGTTTAGAGTTCAATCCCGTTGCTTATATATCCAAGCAAGGAGATTAAGTGGTTAATTTTGCAGGGATTGTGTTTGCCTATTTTACAATAATATTTTTACAGCTTTCTGAAAAGACCGAGTACTAAATGAAAATTATTTTTCATTATGTGCCTTATTTAGCCAGACAACATGTTATAATCTAGCATTAGTATTTTTCCAAGTGGAGCTTGGCAGATGAAACTGTGGCTTGATGAAGGAGAAAACTTACTTCATGGTTCATGCTTGTTAAAATACATCCATTTTAATGAAAGCCTTGGCTTGTAGCCTGTTCTTGTTTGGAAATAGTCGCAGTACCAGGGATGTTAAAGGATGTAAGTAGCCCTGTTCTTCGGGAGATCAGTTGGAATTGGGTCTATTTCTTTTTCCTCCTACCTTTTGAAAAAGAGCTGGTACTAAACAGCACCTCTGCTAGCAGGGCTGCTTACCAGCTTCTCACATTATTGCTGCCCAAATTAGCTTGAGGCTGAAATCTGTAACTTTTAGTGGATGCCAGAAAGCTTCTCTCAGTCGATTTTCCCCATTTTGAAACTTTGCTTCCTCATTGTACTTTCTCAAGCTGTCTGTGCCCTCTGTACATCACTACCAGGCATTGCGGTGTGTTTGGTGACCTTGTGGAGTAATTTGGTACATATGGGTCAACCTTTGGGTGTTCTGTTGAGTTTGGATCTTCCTTTCTAACCAGGGCTTGAGGCTGGCTGGTAAAACTGTTATTCTGAATCAGTGGTCTATTGCCTTTTCTTACACTTACCCAACAAAGTAAAAGTTGTATTGATTTTTCTCTTTAAAATTCTTCCAAACTAATTTATGAGAAATCTTCTAATAAAAAGTAGCAGTTCTGGTCTTTGTCAGCTTTTCCATTAAACTTATTTTTCATCCATCAAGTAGCATGCAGCATGACATTATTTACGAACACTGGATGTCAGCTGAAGCTCTCAAGATCTTTTTCTTTACGATTGACTGGTGAAGCAATATGATGCTTTTGAATAAGAAAATTGAAAAAAGGCTGTGCGTTTACAATAGATATGAAAGAAGAAAAAATTAGGTCCGAGTGAGGTTTACAAGGTGTAATAATTTTTAGTTTCTGTGTGCTCCAGTGACTAAGGAGCTGAGTTTTCAAATACATTGGACATGTTTTAAAGGCTGATTAATTTTGCAAAGCTCTTGAAAAGGTTTCACTACTAAATAAAGAGGCTGGCAGGTGGAAGACTGAAGTGCTATCAAGAATAAGAATAGTAATAGTACAAAAGCTGATCCATACTACGTTTCACATGTGCTTATATTTATCATAAGGAATCTTCTTCTATTGAGAAATGAATCCTTTGGAAGTAGATGAGAAACTGTAAGCTGTATGTGTCATTCTGTGACAGATACCAAATACCAAGCAATGGTAAATATGCTGAAGTACAATACTGAGAGGGAGTGTAAATACTGTAATTAATTAATTTCCACTGTTCTTGCTAAACAGTCATGTTGGATTTTTTTTATACAATACAAACTAGTAAACAGTTTTCTTTACCAAATTACTTTATAGAGGGCATGAAGGAAGAACCTGAAGTGCACTTTGAGGAACTGCTTGAGAGGGCCAAAGCTGGAGAACCAAAAGCACAAACGGAGGTAATTTTACATACTCTTTGTCCAGTCTTGTTTGCTCTTAATTCCAAAAATAGCAGTGCTTGCTGTAGAGCTATTATATTATCTCTTTAGTTGAACTGTATCTGTTTTGCACTTAAACTGTTCAAAGAAAGGTGATGCCAGATGGGTTTTCTGCCTTGAGAAGTGCTGCTTGCTTGGGAGTGTTACTAGTTTCAGATCCAGCTCTTGAGTAAGCCTTTGGGCTTTGGCATTCCATTGTCTGGTGTACTGGTCTAGTAAAAATAGCTTAAAATTGTTTAGAAGGGTTTTAATTTGTGTTTAACTTAGTTGGTGTTTTACTCGAGCATTCTTTTCCAGCTCCAGCTTTGATGGCAAAACAGAGGGTTTATGGTCTCCTACGTGCTCATTGGTGGTTCGGGTTATTCCCCACGGATCACCACTCTGTATGCAAATAAAAATAAAAGGTGAGAGTGGGAAAGAAATCCTTTTAAAGCTGGTAAAAAAAAAATGGCAATAGCAAGCTGGCTTCCTACTCTATCTCAATTTGTTTGAGGGGCAGAGTGTCCTTGGAGTTGTAACCAGAGACAGTAATAAATTCCTCAACCTTGAAACAGCTGGTGGCTTTGCAGAGGATAAAGCTTTAGCCTTGAGGGAATCACTCCTTTAAAATCCACATTTTGGCTCTGTTCCTCCACACAAAAGAAAGCAAACCCCATAAACGTGCTTTCAGGACATAACTTCCAGTTGACTAAGCAATACCTAGTGTAATCTAAGCCTATGATGTGTGCGCATATATGTATATAAATAATAATTTCTTATCCTTCTCAATTCGTTCCAACTTCACTCCCTTCCTTTAGCTCTTTAACTGTGAACACTTTCTATTCCCACACTATAATAGAATTATTGTTGTGAAGAGATCCAGCCTACAATTTTGCTTCAGTGTGCACTCAGGATGAATTGACTGCCTGAAAAAGAACCCCAAATACAGTCTTTTTTATGCTATCAAATTACTTGTGACTTTTGGAGAGGGAATTAACTTTTAGTTTTTAAAACTGTGAAAAAAAAATTCTTTGTTGTTGCATATGTCCCTTTAGAATCAGTTAGAAAAATCCTATTTTTATTTCTTACCTCTGTAGGAGTATGAATGAGAATCTGAGACAGCAGTGTTGCGCTGCTTGCTAAGAATTGTGAAGTCGAACACAAGAAATCACTCAGTTCACTGGCTTGTAGTTACTACTCTGAGTTTATTCAAAAATAACCCTGCAATGACTGTGGAAATAAATGCACCCTGAGTGGCTGTCAAGCTGTATTACTGTAGCTTTATGTAGTTTCTTTATTGAGAAATAACTGTACAGCAATTATGTAAAGGAGACACCCACAGCTGGAATTCTGTCACGGAGAGGAGGCAGCTGTGTGTCTCTAACCAGAGGATCTCTGCAGGGGAACTGCTCCAGGTAACCGCCTCGCTTAGCAAACCCACAGGTGAGAGCAGCCTTTGGAGAAGTTCAGCGTGAACGTCTGTGTGAAGTCGTCACCAGCTATGACTTCACGTCGCAGTTTTAGCTCATGGGAGAGAGAATCCCGGACTGCTAAAATGACGAATCTGAGGCTAACACCTTGTCCCGGCAGTTCTTCCTCCTTCAATTGCTGCAGGACAGAGCTTTGCAGCCGTTTTCAGGTGGTTCGTGCAGGAGCTTTGCTATGACAGGGAAAGGTGGCTGTTACACGGGGCTTGTTCAGAGGGAGCTGATAGGCCTTCCAGTAGTATTTCGTGTTTGTTATGAGACTCAAAGGTGTTTGGTTTGGGGGTTTTTGATTTTTTGGGGGTGTTTGTTTGTTTGTTTGTTTGTTTTTCCCTACCAAAACTTATACACAAAGGCTTGTAAAATAAAGGGAAAATATTTTCTGGTTGCTCAGATTTTGAGGGTGGGTTCTGTACATATTTTTGGATGGGTAGATGATTAAATCTTAATGCTGAAATTAAAAAAAAAAAAAAAAACAAGAACAAAACACCAAAACCAAACAAAACAACAAACAACAAAACAAACAACTGCCAAACAATTAAAAACAAACCACAGGCATGCAAAAAAACACTTATATCATGAATCAGGTGTTGTGCTGTCATTTTGCTTGTGCAGTTGCCTTGTGCAATATGACTAATTCTAAACTCTGCAATATGAGGTTCTATGTCCAAGAGAGCCTTATAAACTTAAGAGCTGCATCATTAAGTGCTTCTACGCTTGAAGCTTTGCTCAAAATCTCAAACAGCTGCTCTTGTCACAGGGTGTTATTTTCCATGTAACTTGTTCAAGCAATTCCTTTCTGAAGTAAACAGCTGAAGGTACATCTGCAGTTGGGGTGATAAACTACTAGGCAATTGTGAAATCTTTCAATTTTTTTCCATCTCTCTTCTTGGTTTGCCACTGTATCTATGCACTGCCTGTTGGGCTCTGGCATGACTTTGTAATCATTGTTTAGTTCTGACTCTTGGGTTACTTAGGCCATTTTTTTTTCTTATTTCTGTATGGTTTTGGACAGCTTCACTGTGGGTGCTATGCTTTTAATCACTATGATGTCAACCCAATAACTATCTATGTAGAAGTTGTTGGAGCACTCACTCAGGTGTATGAAACCAGTTGAAAGGCTTTAGACCTAACCTTTACTGGAAGAAACAGATCTTTTTGATATATCACTGTGTTTAACCTACATGGGAATAATGTGAATTATTAACCTTTCAAAGGTATTTCTTTAGTCGTCTTTAGTAGTCATACCAAAAGCAAAGTTTCAGAGACACTGTCGAGCAGGTTTTTTTCAGGAGATAACACTGTGGACTTATGGAGCTATACTCTTAAGGTATTGTATTAATTACTCCTAGAATGTAACTGAATTAACAGAAGGGACAGGAGGAGTGCAGTGAGCCAAGCAAAAGCATTTCCCAGATTCTCCAGGTGTGCAGATAAAATGTCCAGCAGCTTTGGCCACATTCTGCCATGTAATGTTTTGTTGACTTGTGGTATGATAAGCGGAAGTGTTTCATGCTATTGCATAAGTATATTTGCTAGTGTATTATCATATATTTCATTTTTATAGAAGGAAATAAAAAAAGCGGTGTTTTTTTCTTATCTGTAAAACAGTAATAGGCAACTGCTTGATAATTTATGTGATCCTGAATAGGAGAGTTTTTACAGGCTATTTCACTGAATTTGCTTGATGCTTAAGCAGTATTATTCTGTTCACTAACTAATTATGAGTTAGCTTTGACCTTCAGTGGCTGAACTGCTGTGGGTCAGGGATTTCATTGCTGAAGCCTCCTTCTACATTGAGGCCCTTTGTCAATAACTTCATCTGAATTTCTGAATATCACTGGGCACCAGGTTATTACACTTAATTTTTGTGTTTCTAAAATGACGCTAGCAGTGTTGTCTGACCATAGTTGTAGGAGGAAAATAATTCAAGAAATCTTTTAACACCGGCAGTGTTACCTGCTCCTGCTGGACACCCAAAGACCCACGACAACTAATTCATTGACCTGGCTAAATGTGTTGTGATTCCTTCTTGCTTCCAGTTCTAGAGACTGATCTTTCCCTGCAGAAGATCGACTTACAGCTATGTTCTTTAATGCTATGAGCAACTGTTTTGACCTTTTGTTATTCTAGCTGAGTTCCAGGGAGTAGGAGGGAAGAAACAGAGACAGAGTGTATTTCAGTAACTGAAGGAATTCTGTTCCCTACTTGTTCTAGGTGGGGAAACACTTCTTAAGATTAGCAGAAGAGGAGGATGAAGAACTTAACAACTGTAGTGCAGTTGACTGGTTCATCCTTGCTGCTAAGCAAGGACGAAGAGAAGCCGTCAAACTGTTGCGTAGATGCCTGGCAGACAGAAGAGGTATGGGTTCCCTTGAGACTTTTTGCTTGCACTTCCCACTTGATCTGAAATAATGCGGTATTCATTTTAACACTGAAAAGAGGGGTGAAAATACGATAGGAATGTTCATGGCAAAATTATGTGAGTAGTTGCTGGCAGTCTGTTCGGATAGGTAATTTTAAAAGCATTGATTGCTGATACTGCTCATAAAAGCATTTATATTAATTATTTGCTTGAATTCCTTCATGGAATTCATGCTTGTTCTTCCCCTTCCTACCTTTCCTTGAAGCTTCTTTTCTTTGACCATGAAGGTCATATATAACCACACACCACCTACATATCCACTGTTGTTTCATTCTTTTGTCCCTCTCCAACCTCTATTCTAATTGGTCTTTTTCACTGTCTCCTCCCAACTTTAAGATTCACATCTTCCTTCATGCTACTTCCCACACTTGGAATGGTCTCCTATCATATGCGAACTGTCTGAACTCTTATTTATAGGGGAAAAAAAAGAAAAACAAAACAAAAACAAAACAAAAAAAAACCTAAACAAACAAACAAAAAAAAACAAACCAACAAACTTTTTGTTAAATTCTTGCTGCCTTTTACATATCACCCATGCATATCTGCACCACCTTTTACCTGCTGTACTAAAAATTTGAAGCAAGACATAACGATAGTGCATGTCTTGCACAGTCTTTGAAGTACAGTTTAAGTTTTAGCCAAGCAATTAGATTTTTATAAGCAATGGGCACAGATGGGCATTCGAGTAATTTACTTAGGTAGTCAAGATGTGAATGAAACTTGAGAAGTTTCAGACTAAACTGATAAAAATAAATTGTGGGCAAATCTGTCATTTCTGCATGGATGTGGGATAATAGTTTGTAATGTATTTTTCTTTTCTTGAGGCATCACTTCTGAGAATGAGCAAGAAGTGAAAAAGTTGTCATCTGAGACTGACTTGGAGAGAGCTGTGAGGAAAGCGGCCTTAGTCATGTACTGGAAATTAAACCCAAAAAAGAAGAAGCAGTTAGCAGTTTCCGAACTGTTGGAAAATGTTGGACAAGTTGATAATGAAGGTTTGTTTATGAACTGATTTATGGTATTGATAAAATACAGACTTACAGGCGGAATACAGCTAGAAACATAAAGGTGTTTATAAACAGTCAGGCACGAGGTAACAGTAAAATTGTATGATCTACTTAAGAAAAAGTGTTCATGACTCCAGCTCTCTTTTAATAGCTGTGTTCTCTGGACCAATAAAATCGGTTCACAACAGCCTGACAACTCTTGGTCTAGGTTGTGATTCAATTAAGCGCTCATTCAAGTGACCAAATATTAAAAATATCTTCATTCAACACTCTCTATCCTTGGAAAATAAATCTTGTATAGATTTGCTGGGTTTGATATTTTTTTTTCCTTGACAGTCATTCTGATTATGTTTTCGTAGATATTTCAATTTACAAACCGAGTCTTCAAGACATCTGGCTCACTCTGCCATTACAGCAGTATATGTTAGCTATGCCAATGCCATTCCCTTTTCTAATACAGTAACAGGAATATAGGAATCAATATAGCCACTTCTTAGCTGTTTATATGTGTGTTTGTCTTTTCCTGAATTTGAGGAAATTGAGATTTTTCCGAAATTCAGAAATTTCAGATTTCTGATTCAGAAATTCAATCAGCTCCAGATATTGTCGCTTGAAGAACATTCTGGTTGTTGTTTGATCACTTTAACTGACTGCTTTGACTTTCCTTAAACTTCTGTTACTGAACCAGGTGGTGAGAAGCAACCTGGCCCTGTCCCCAAATCGGTGCAGAAGCAGAGACGAATGCTGGAGCGATTAGTGAGCAGTGAATGTGAGTGCATGCTGCTGCTTTCCACCTTTGCCTGTCGTTTTGGTTTCTGTTTTTTTTAAGCAATTTTGTGCTGCCACAGTAAGAATGTATAGTAAGTTTTCATGGCTATAAACTGCTAGTGCTAGTTTATTATATGTGCAAGGTAAATCCCCACGTGAAGTCACAGAAGACATCACCATTACAGTCAACTTGTTGGTGATTGGTATAGTAAGAGGAGTTTGCATGTCATTTGTTATTTTTATATTCTTGCCCTTTCAACACTTACAAGTCTATTTTTAGTTCTAAACTATAGTAAGCTTTCTGATTTCACTAAGATAATTAATTATGCAACCGTTTAATGCCAGCAGGTCCCCCATTCTATTTGCCTTGCTTCTGTTTGACATTCCCTTATAATTAATGCTTGTCTTTTCATATTTGTTCAAGAATTGATATAGGAAGGATGCATCAAGATATTTCTTTCATAACTTAGAAGGAGCTTCGTTCGTGTAGTGGGGAGAATTAACTCACACAGGGTCAGATTTGTAGACCAAATCTTTCAGTTTTATAAGGTATGGCGGGGTGACGGGTTGGAATTAAGATAAGTTCTCCCTAGCCTTGCATACCTAAGAAATGCTGCTATCCTGTTGGGCCTTCAGGAGGAAAGTCAAATTGTAAAATTAAGAAAATGAATTATAAACAATGCAGCATGTGTCATTTTTCAAGAATCTTACCTAATATAAGGTTTGATTAGTCACTGTCAGGAAAATCTCACGTTCTTGAAATGCAATAAGTCATATTGGGCATTGGTCTAGATGACCTTTAAAGGTCCTTTCCAACCCAAATCCCAAATTGTTCTATGAATACTACGTAGAACATAGAACAAAAATACTTCAAGTTCAATCTAGATCAGTTCTTGAGGAGCACTTTTAAATGTCGCAAACCGTATCACTTACTAATACATCTATGGTTGAGATTATGTTTAATTGCAGTGTCATATGTGGATTAGTGAGCCACATCTGGGGGTTTGCACTTTAAACTCCTTAAAATATTAGATTTACATTTCTTTAGGTCAGTTTGGCCTTCAAGGATTGTGTTCACTACGTGGGTCACTTCTAAAAATAACGTTCCTAAGAGGAGTGGAGTGTTTCAGTTTTACGTTGACTTTCAAAGAAGTAAAAGAGGAAGAGGGACATGTGCCTGTGTACAGGACTGAGGGAGTAGGTGGTAGAGAAATAGGATTTTGGCGACCAAGCTTCTGGTCCTATCAAAGGCTCTATGAGGGCAGGTCAGCTGCTCTTGTTACTTGTCTGCCACTTCTGGAAAGCTGGGCATAGTCCTTCAAGGATGAGACTATTATGGTTCATCTGTCTGGTCATCGCAAGGCAGATGTGTTAGGGTGCATTGGATCCTTGTTTCATTGGTGCTTACTGGATGACACTGGTGTCCTTTCCATCCCTTAGCTGAACTGGCACATGCCGATAGAGCGTGAGCACAAAGCAAGTAATTTTGTTCTGGATTATTCAGTAATTCAAAGAATGTCAGACAAGGAACTGGCTTTTTTTTTTTTTTGAAGGCCTAAATGGCAGATGAAATAACAGGAGAGTAAATGAACCTATATGTAAGCGTAGGCAGAAATTGATGTGCATATTTTTCTTTTTCTACGGCAGATGGGGGAGGCAGGGGAATTTGTCATAACCAAATTGAAGAAAAAAATCTATGAATAATAAAGTAGAATCTACAACATACGCTTTTTATATCAATTTAAGAGACACTTGGGTGACAAAATACTAATAACGTTTAAAAACGAAAAGTTTTCATCAAACACTTACAGTGGGAGTTAAGCTGTTACCTCTTCTCTAGAGAGCTTTTATCTTTTCACAGATGAGTAAGACAGCTGTTACTCTCCAGCGTTTACTTCTCTAATCCACTGAGTTTCTACATGTATCTTGCAAGCCGGAGGTTGTTCCTTTGGTTTTAATACCTTGCCAATACTTGGGAGATAATTTTTAAGCTAGATATGTGTTTGCAGATATCTGATCTGGGCCATCCTTAACGGAGGTTTAAACAGAAGATTAAAGCTGACATTTTCAATGGACAGTTGTTGCGTGCCTGAGAGTATACATGTCATTACATTTGATAGGCCATCTATACATAGTAAGTTAATGATTCCTTCCCTCTCAGGATGTCCCTTGGTCCTGTAAAAGTGCCGTTAAGGAATTTTTTTGAGGTTCTAACCATGTTTGCTTGCTGATGCCACGCCAAAAAAACTGTGTTACTACTGTATTTTTTGTCCCAATAGGACAATACGTTTAGATGACACATTTGGTATCAGGCTTGATCTGAACCGCACCAAGACAGCTAACGGGTCTCACTGACTTTTTTGTGCAAGTGATGTCAACTTACAGTCTGTGAATTATAAGAACAGTTAGCAAAAATAACTCTTGTTTCTTGGGAGGCAAGCCAGATGGTATTTTGTGGGACATACAGGTTCATGGAGGGGTGGGGGCAGGTGGGAGAAGTAAAAGACCAAGCAAAGAGCAACATCCATGTTGTAAGATTAAAGCGAAAGATAGATTGTTAGCTGAACTCTTTCAACGCCCCTCTTCCTGTAGCAAGTATCTTGACAAGAATCCTTACTTTTTTTTCTGTATCTACAGTGTTTTCGGTATTAAATAGTGATATATTTATATGTAACTTCTACAAATATAGCATTTATAAATTAAAAATTGGTAGTCTCAAACCCACTAATCCTCTGATTTTAAATTTACTGAAGCAGTTCAGTTTTCTTTCTCTTTAAAATCTCAAACTAGTATTAAGCAGGCCAGCTTTCGTATCTTTGTATCAGCTGACTAAACTTACTGTGTAGGAGGTGTGTTACAGATTTTTGTCATTCAAAACTCTTTCATACCTACAGCAATGTCATTTGCTTTAGTGTATGGAAAAATTTGCTGTTAGTTGTCCTTCTTTACGAACAGCATCAAGCTCATCTACCATGGAGACTAGCTAATCTATGCTAACGTAAGGAACTGGCTGTGAGAAGAGTTTGAAGCAGCATGTAAATAATCTTCTGTCTTGCAGCACCCCTAGAGTTTTCAGAAGTAACCTCTTGCTTCCCTTCTGCTCACAGGAGTGGATAAGAATCTTACAGCAGAGTGATAAATTTTGCCTCTGTGCACAACTGAGCAAAGTATATTTTGTTGCTGGCTTTCTGTTTTAGGTCACAGTTGCTATAGTTTGGGGAAGGCCCTTTGTATAGTCACACAGAGTGTTAAATCAATACATTGTAAGTAATCTGTGTTTAGTCTTGTAGATATGAATAACTGGGCATTTCCCATAATTTTATGTCTGACTTACGAACTCAGAAAAAGGACTGTTAAATGCCAAATCAATATTGCTGGCACAAGCAGCTTGTTTTCAGCACAGATCATGGAACAAGTTGCAATGTAAGCCTGTGTTACCAGTAGTTCAGTTCTTGAAGCCCAGAGTAGATCTTCTTTAATATCAGGAAAGAAAATTAATATTCCAACTCATAACCAGTACAATTTTGTAGTGATACTATTAACTCTAAGTCTTCGTTTTATCTTTTAGCAAAAAAATTTATTGCTTTGGATGACTTCGTTGAAATTACAAAGAAGTATGCAAAGGGAATTATCCCATCTAACCTGATTGTGCAGGAGGAGGAAGATGATGAATTGGCAGGGAAGACTCCTGAAGAGTTACCCCTGCGGCTGAAGGTAAAAAGGAAATACTGAACAGGTTATGTTGAAGGGCTCTTAACTTACACATTTCAGACACATTATTAAAGCTGATGTTTAGTTTATACAGGTCAGTATAAGAATCATTGCTATAATGTTTTTTTTTTTACTTGTCTTCATATATGTTTACAGTTTCACATATGTGAGTCATATATTTAAGAGAAAGGGATAATGGTTTTCCCTGGAAGAAGGCAATCTACCTTCATTACATCTCAGTGAGGATGTAAATGTTCCTATTATAACTACCATATTTTTATTATAGATGTTATTAAATGCTTCATATCTTTCTTATTTAAACAGGAGCAAGCAAGTGGGAAAAATTATCCATAGCCTTGAGGTGTGAAAGGGTTCTAATGGTAGAACTTGTTAGTGGTTTGCTATACTGTTAATTCTGTAGGTGGTGAAAGAAGAAGGGAAAATTAAGGTGCATGCATTCTTTACTGGTATGAATTTTGAGCAAGGTAGGGGATCTCTAGCTGCTGATATGAGAGATTTTGTTGTAATCGTTGTCATTTTGTTATCCATTATCATATGGTGGGGTGGAAAAAATGGGGAGGGGATGAGGAGTATCTCTTTCCAATCTTTTGAATAACTAATATTCTGGAAGAGGTGCATTTATGAAAAAGAACAGGAATACCTAATAAATATGCTTATGCCCAAGTCATCATGTGTGTTGTTCCAGCTCACCACAATGCATATATATTTTAAGCATTCTTGGCCTTTCCCTTGAACTAATTAACACAAAATTGTAAGTTCCAGGGAAACATAGAAACTATGGTTTTATGAGAGAAGGAGGGTTGTTTGCAGCATCTAATGTGCAGATGCAATATTTGAATACGTGTTTGAAAAATCTTGTACCTTTGTCTTGATCCTGTGTAAAGCATGTGGTTGCGCATAGGGAGAGGATTTGATCCAGCAGTGCCTGTGTTTGGTGACTGTGTTGGAAACTGCCACGTAACATAAGTAGAACTTTAAGATCCTGGACAGTCACTGTTGTGGAGTTAAAAGAATCCCTAAACATGTAGTAATTGTAGTTAAAGATATTTCTGCTGCTTCGAAACTGGATTTTGACAGCTGCATCTCTAGGTGCCTTAAAGGCAAACCAAAACTGTAAAGACTTCCTGTAAGTGCGTATGAGTCATATGCACTACTTCCTGTAGTCTATATGCAGTTCAGAATGTATATATAATCCTTGCAGAACACTGGTAGATTCAAGTGCTTTAAAGCTGCAGTACTCACAGCTCAAGTAATGACTTAAGACAGTACAGGACTCCAGCCGTGTAGTTTATCTTCAGTATGAAGTTAGCAGAGCAGAATATTTGACTAGGAAGCCATTTAATTATATGTGTCAAAGGTAATGAAATACATGTTTCCTGAAATCAAAATCGCCTCTGAGCTTCCTCTGACTGAATTAATCAAAACAGAGCTAATAATATCAGACAAAGTAATCTCGTTTTATTGGCAACATTTGTCTGAAATATAAACCTTTCCATCTCAGCTGAGGTTAGACGACTGACTGCTACTGCTTCAGCTAAGAGTATCTGTGATATAAGGCTACAAAACTGCTCATAAATAAAATGCTTCTTTCTCTCTTTCCAGGTTGTAAAATATCCACTTCATGCCATTATGGAAATTAAAGAATACCTTATAGATATTGCATCAAAGGCAGGAATGCATTGGCTGTCTACCATTGTTCCAACACACCATATCAATGCTCTCATCTTTTTCTTCATCATCAGTAATCTGACAATTGATTTTTTTGCCTTCATTATTCCATTAGTCATATTCTATTTGTCCTTCATTTCTATGGTGATTTGCACACTGAAAGTTTTTCAGGACAGTAAGGCTTGGGAAAACTTCCGTGCTTTGACTGACTTACTGCTTCGTTTTGAGCCAAACCTAGACGTTGAGCAAGCTGAGGTGAACTTTGGATGGAATCACTTAGAGCCATATATTTATTTTTTACTGTCAGTATTCTTTGTCATTTTTTCTTTCCCTATAGCAAGCAAAGACTGTATACCATGCTCAGAGTTAGCTACCATCTCAGTTTTCTTCACAGTGACAAGTTACATGAGTTTAAGCACATGTGCAGAACCTTACACACGAAGAGCATTAATGACCGAGATAGCAGCAGGTTGCTTATCCCTGTTGCAGGTGTTACCTGGGAATTTTGGCTACTTGAAATTCTTGGGTAAAACCTTCTTTACTGTTCCTGTAGGCCATTTCTTTGTGATAAATGTAAGCATCCCATGCCTTCTGTTCTTGTACTTGTTCTATCTTTTCTTTAGAATGGCACAACTACGGAACTTTAAAGGCACCTACTGCTACCTAGTCCCGTATCTGGTCTGCTTTATGTGGTGCGAGCTCTCTGTGGTCATTCTGCGGGAGTCCTCTGGCATTGGGCTCGTTCGTGCGTCAATCGGTTATTTTCTGTTCCTCTTTGCGCTCCCAGTGCTGGGTGTGGGCATTGCACTGATGTGTCTTATCCATTTCGTTAAGTGGTTTGTGTCTCTGGAGCTCATGAAAATTGTAGTGACTCTGGTTTTGTGTACCGTTCCTTTGCTGTTCCGATGGTGGACGAAAGTGAACGTCTCTGTAGTCGACGTGGTTAAATCCCTCACTCGAAGCTCAATCGTGAAACTCATTCTGGTGTGGATTACAGCTGTAGTGTTGTTCTGTTGGTTCTATGTGTATCGGTCAGAGGGAATGAAAGTTTACAACTCCACCTTGACGTGGAATCAGTATGCTTTCCTCTGCGGACCCCGGTCGTGGAAGGAGACTAACATGGCACGTACTCAGATTTTATGTAGTCACCTGGAAGGACACAGAGTGACGTGGACTGGGCGGTTCAAGTATGTGCGTGTTACAGAAATCGACAATAGCGCAGAATCTGCGATAAACATGCTTCCACTTTTTATTGGTGATTGGATGAGGTGCTTGTATGGTGAATCCTACCCTCTTTGTGACCCCAAAAATGTCACGTTGGAGGAGGAAGAATTGTGTCGTCTGAAGTATTTGACAAAGCATAACTGCCACATGAAAATGTTTGATCGGTACAAATTTGAAATAACTGTGGGCATGCCTTTCAGTAGCAAAAATGGAACCAAGTCTATAGAGGAGGATGATATAACCAAAGATATTGTGCTGAAGGCAAGCAATGAGTTTAAAAAGGTGCTGTTGAACTTGAGGCAAGGAAGTATAATTGAATTCAGCACAATTCTGGAGGGTCGTCTTGGCAGTAAATGGCCTGTCTTTGAACTGAAAGCAATCACTTGCTTGAATTGCATGTCTAAACTCTTACCTGCAGGGAGGCATGTGAAAATAGAGCATGACTGGAGGAGCACAGTGCATAAAGCCATTAAATTCGCTTTTGATTTTTTCTTCTTCCCATTCCTGTCAGCTGCATAATGAGCTCTCGTATTGGTCCGGTGGTATCTTCAGTGTACACGGCATTTACACTGCCAAAGGTTTGGCTTCTTGAAAGTGAAGAAAATAAGAAAAAAAGAATACCACCTCGCTGTAGCAATGCTCGAAATGTATGCTAATGTAGAGCATTGGTTGAGTTTTGTAAGTGTACACTGTATCCTGACTTTAAACCCTGTATGACTGAAGTAATATACACTAGTTTTAATATTATAAATGAATGCAGGGGATTGCTGCTGACTAATTGCATGGAGACTATTTTGTCCAAAATGAGTATGTATTTGCCTGTGGTACAACACTAGATGCATTCACTGGCTCGATGTTAAAAGCACTTTACTCTTTAAATATTCACAACGTACCCATTTGTATTTTCACAGATATGATATAGAATAGGTAGCTGACAACAGCTTATGTTGCATATATTGCTAGTATTTATTTGGTGTTTTCTAGGAAAAAGTGATCTTGTAGTCAGTACCTGGTGGTGATATCTGTGTACAGAACTTATTGTTTCAGTATTTGTCCAGAAGATAGCGACTTCAATGTTTTTTTGAAAGGGCGTATCATTTCACACCCCAGCAAGGCTGTAAAAAGTCCTCAAGCATCCATTTTGCATTAAATATTGTGTACAAAGTATGCTATTTGTTCTGTTTGGTTATGATAGCTACACATGACATTAAGGTATAATCCCTGCTGGTGTTTGGAGGATGAACACCAGAGAGTGAGGCTGGTATTGAGATGGTGCCAGTAACACACAAGCCAAAGCAACTGAAAATAGTACCTAAAAGTCTACAGTGGAAACTGAAATAGTACATTTGTTTCATGATTTGTATTGTGCAAATAAACATAAAATACAAACTTGAATTAAATGGGTACAACATTTGTTCGTTGTGCTTTGATTTTGTGAGCAGTTGTTTATGTTGTGCTAATAACAGCTTTCACTGCAAAATACCATTTAGAATGTCTAAAATTTTGGGGTGTGAGATACTTGTAGTTTTACTTCATGTTATTTCAAGCTAGCAGTGAAATTGGAGTACGCCGGGTGAAGTTTTTGTAGCTCAAAAATCTAGATATGGTCCTTACCCCTGTTTTCATTGTGACATAGTATCTTTTTTAACCATTGGATGACTGTATTCCACAGATGCATCGTGCTATTAATATTTCCCTCACTACATTTCCACTGATGGTGCATTAGATCCTATTTGCCTTTGCGTATCAGTCCTCAGTGGGGGGCTAGGGCAGGGGGGCAGTGTTATCAGTGAAAACTCTTGATAGGAAAAGGGAAATCTTGGGGAAAACAAGGCATGTGGCTGCCCGCCAGCTGTGATCACCCTCCTGAACATCCCCCTGGGCTGCAGTTGGGAAGAAGCCAAAGGCACCTCCAGGCGAGCTGGAGCCAAGCCCCACATCACAGAGCAGAAGCCTCCACCATCCGAAGCCATCGAGTCATGTTTGAGCCCATCAGAAAATCTGTGAGGTAGGATCACGTCTTCCAGGTGCTTTATAGTTTGGAAAACTGTCAACCGTGTCTCCATTTCCATCTGGGGAAAAGAAATGGTGTAAGGTAGCAGGTAAATGCACATTTTGACATGTTTTTGCTTACCTGGTCCCATTTGGGCTGGAAATAAGCCAAACTTAGACTTTTCACCTCTTCTGAGAACATCCATAGGCTCTTTTCAAATACTTGAACTTTCTTCCTGGCTCTGAAATTTAAGCACAAAAGGTGCAGATTTTTGTTTTCCTTATGTACATGTAACTGTGAAACTTCATATGTTTGTCAGGAGAAAAAAAAAGGCAACAGTCTTGGTATTCAATGTTAAAAATGATTCCGGTTTTAGCTTTTACTCTTTGTAAGGATGTCAATTTACCGACTAATGGTGGTGCATTTTGAAGAAGTTACTACAAATCCTGAAAAGGACAAATTGACTGAAGTCAGATGTGGGAAGTCTTGCAAGAAGAGGGAGCAAGAAGAGGAAGAGTTGGGGGTTTTATTTATTTTTTCCTTTATGATGCCTCTTTTATTATTGTCTATAGCCGTCTAATGGCAATATCTTACAGAAGACATATACGTTAATTTACATTCTTCAGTCTGATGGAGGAAAAACCTCACAGCTGCAGCCTCCCAGAATGGCCAAAAGTATATTTATGGGGAGGGGTATTTCCCATCTCGCTATGGATGCTGTGTCATAAAATAGCCTTGAGGAGAAAAAAGTGGAAAATGGCGTTGTAGCTTTTCTTCCATATGAGTACAAGACACTTAAGGGTCCTTAGATGAGTTTCTCTTCCAAGTTATTTCCAAGGTCGGGTTTTTGTGTTTGTGTTCAAAGACTCCTGAATGCACGATGCTCAAAGGGCTGTTTTGAATTCAGGCCCACAGAACTGTCTCCGTCATGAGGAGATAACTGTTAATTTCCTCTTTTCCAAGCAAGCAGCCTCAGTGCCCTCTCCCAGCTTCCCAGTCCCAACAGAAAGTAGAGAAAAACACATGGATTCAGATGTCACCCATCTTGGCTTCCAGATTTCTGTGTATTTTACTGTTGCTGCCTGGGTTGCAAGGAGAAAGCGACTGCAACCTAATTTTAGGGGTTGTTCCTGGCTGTGCTAGGCCTGGACCATGCCTGTTGGATGGGGTAGGAAACCAAGCTGCCACAGCACTCCACCTCTCGGAACCAGTGAGGATGAAAAGGCAGCTTAGATGGCATCCAGTAGCAGACAGATGTTCACCAGAGCTCTCAGGGCATCATCTGTTTTCCAAATAAAATTTGGAAAATCTTTTTTAACAAAAATTTTAACAAAAATTTTTAACAAAAAAGTTATTTTATTGAATTCTTTGGAAGGAATTGCTTTTTAAGATGAGATGAAAGGGTTAATGCAGGTACCTCAGTTCCATCTATAACATAATGTTGTTATGAGGCTTAACTCTGACACCTCTGAGACTTGTACTTCAGCCTTTTCTGAGGAAATTATTGTGGGATAATGGCATATAACTGTTACTACATTTGCAGACTTATTAGCTAAAATTCTTTAGTTCCTTGAAGGATGGGAGCTCCCTCAGGGATATTGGTACCAATATTGGTCAGATTCCGAATTACACAATTCCCCTTTATGCGCTTAAGTGAAAAATAACTTGTGAATTAGCTGGATCCTGGGAAAAATAATTCACGTGCTCTTTATGACAGGTTGATGGGAACAGCTGAGTTTGTCACGTTGTTCTTTTCCAACAGCGTGGAAAGTTTTGAATGCTAGCACATTGGAGGCAATTTTCCATACATTTTCAGCTCTTCTGTGTATCTGAAAGGGGAAGAGGAGGTAAATTTGACTTCAAGACCTTTAAATAATGCCCTTTAATGCTACTTCTCAAGTGTTCCTTTTTGATGCTTTTATATTTTTATTGAAAAAGAGGATACATTAACAGTAACATGATGGATAGGTACTCCATTTCCTTGTCGGTCTGCTGTTCAGTGTTCTGAAACCTTTAGCAAATAAATCTTTTTTTTTCTAAATTGTATCTTAGCTGACAAGCACAAAATCACTAACAATAAGCAATGGCAGTTCCAGGCAAGGTATTTTTGCAGAGGGTGTTTTTATCTGCTTTACATCTTGCAAGCAAACAGAGCACAAAATAACTTGGCTCCACTCATGTGCTTCAGCTCTGTATTCCAAACCAGTCCATCTTCCAGACTGGAAAGGAGAGAGACAGAATGTGGCAGCTGCTGTTAATTATTCAATTAATCCTACATTTATTATTTTCTTACTCAGTTTTGAAGACATGATTAATTATAAACACTTCCAAAGATAGGTGCCCTTTCTCTAGGCTGATAATTCAATCTTTGGAATTAGTATTAATTAACTGAAGAGGAGGAGGAGGATATTGCATGGCTATTGACACATCTAAATTAGGTTCAGCTGTTCTCCCATAAGCTCAGCTTTAGCATTTAGGATATATGGAATTTAGAGTAAATGTTCATTATTTGAATTTCATCCTCAAAGGAACATTAAAAAGTACTGCTTGTTCTCCAAACTGGTACATTCTTCTATAAGCACAGAAAAACAACAAAATACATATAGGAATTCTGAATAATATAAGAGCCCACTCTGGAATGACTAACAGCCTCTTGCAGTAGGCAAGAGTGCAGAGTTTATACTTTGCACGTTTCCCAATTCTTTCAGAGAAGGAAATCAGTAGATCTGTAGTAATTACATGTGGTTTTATTTCTAGAACTAACTGGTCTTCTCTTAAACACCATAAAATAGCTATTATTAATTGTAAATTTGCTTGCAATTTTTTTATAATACAGGGTAATAAGAACATTACCATTGGGGTAGCTCAGCGCTTTCTTCTTATACATTCCTTCCCAGCCAGTGAACTTGAGCCTTTGACATAAAATACTATGTGACCTTCCAGAGCACACGTGTCTGCCTTTTGGCTCCTCTCTTTCCACTGAAAAAGGAAAAGAAGTTTTCAAGACTGCGAATACTTTCTTAATACTTTTGAAATCCACTGCAGCCTTTGGGGTAAGGGTCAGATTAAGTAACAAATGAAATCAGGCTGTGCTCTGATCTCAGCTTCACAGTTGCAATTGTGATAGCAGATAATTGTGAAGGAAAACCAGCTACTCAATCATTAAGTTAGAAAAACAGCAATCCATGCAGCAAAAATTAGGTGGAATTTCCCACCTGGTAAAGAGATATATATATATACCTGCTCTAGCAACTTCTACATACACACAAATGTTACTTAAATGCAAATAGGATGCCTAGAAACCAAACAACCAAATCACATTACTGTTTATATGCATTAATTAAGATGGTTCATTTGTTTTCATATTATTGCTCAAAAGATTTAATTAGCTTTCCTGGGAAAATCATTAGCATCCTGCAACTTCCTCTTATAAATTATACCCTGATGTGGAAAATATGAGAATCACCTTTCCACTGAAGAGGCATGTTCAGCATGGAGAAAACTTGTGTTTTCATCACCTCTAATAAACTTGAACTTTGGGGTTTGAAGCAGGACAGGAACATAGAACCAAGGATCTTTGCAATGCTACTGAAAAATGTCTGTGTTTATATACAACCACACTTCCCAAAACACAACAGAAACAAAAGAGCAGGAGGTTATTGATTCTTAGCCAAGCAGCAGTTACATGCCCAGCACATGTGTAATATGCGGAATTTCTGTGTATAATATATACAGCGAGTGCATACATTGTTTTTGCATCAGAGCCACCCAGCACTTTGCTTTGCCCCCACTCACGTAAATGTGCTCCTGGAGTTTCCCTGCTGAAGCACAATGTCCTCGGGTGTAGACATCAGCTGTCCCTCGCCAACCTTTGCCACCTGGTCGGCTCTTTTAGCCCTAACTTCCCTCTCCCTGTTTCCCAGGTGACCTGTGGGTTGGGATGCGAATTCCTCCTTAACTGTCTCACTTTGCAACAAGGAAAATAAAGCAGTGAAATTCTGGTGTCTTCCAGTACATTCCCACTACTTCTGAAGAATATGCAGATTTTCTATGGTTGTCTTCAAACCCAAAAATTAAAAGTAGACACAATGCTAGGGCAGTGACCGTACTGATAACACAAGTACGACTTGGCAGCCCAGACGTTCACAGCCTGACTTGGGTTGACGGGTGGAGTTCTGGAGAGTGGTGGCACTGAGTGCTTGATCATGGATTGCTTCTCTCCACATGAGCTGCAGCAGGAACAATGTTCCCGTGGTGGTTGTGGCTGGGTCGTGTGCCCCAACACGTTGTCAGTCTGCTGCCTCCTCCTCCCCATGCAGACCCCCACTACAAACAGAAAAGAGAGGGCTCCACCCAAAGGTTTGCCCCTGCTCTGGTGTGATGGGGATGGATTTACCAGGGGAGGCTGTGCTCAATTAGTGTTGAACTTTCCCACCTGCTACCAGTAATAAGAGTCAGGCCAGGTCACATGCAGGGATGGCTGCTCCAGAGCCACAGTGTGCTGAGGGCTCTGCTGCCCTGGGTCCAGCGCTGGCAGGAGCTCTCTGCTGGGAAATGGTACATGTTTTGATGGCAGAGGGTGGGTGGGATTGCTGCTCCGAGTCTCAGCACTGAAAAGGCACCTTGTACAGCCACAGTGAGGTGACAGCAGCTTCTGCCCTGGACAGCAAAGTGCTTTAATGGTGCTGGGTTGTTCAAAAGGATCCCAAACTCCCGGAGAAGGTGCTGGGCTGTACTGCACCACCCAGAGGTCTTCGATCCTGGCCAGGAGCCCTGTTGCTGCTGCGGGCAGAAGGGAGGTCCAGGCATGGACCGTTCCCGTCCCCAGGCAGCGCAGGGGGCTCGCTCCTGGCAACGTTTTTCTGTTGCAGCTTTTGTTCTAATCACGCCATCTTTATTAAGGTATTTATATCTTTTTGTATCTAGATAACGTGTGACAGGTGAGGGTTTTTTTCAGGGGCCATGTGTAGAGGAAATTCTCAGACGGCTGGAGTTTTCCCAACATCACCTGTCTTCTTCTACAGACTCTATAGACAGAGTCTTAATTGAGGATACTCTGTAGGGCTTGAAGTAAGTTAGCAAGAATACTCCTCTTAGTACTTACCTTTATTGCTTGAGTGGTGTGAATGTTGTAGATTTGTGAAACAGAAGCATCACACCTCCAAAGCTGCTTTAGTCCATGCACAACACAAGTCTGGGAGTTAGAAAGAGTGTGCCTGATAAACAGACACACGCTTGGCAGTGAGAAATATAATAATAATATATATATTTTTAATATATATATAAAATAATAAAAGCAGAGAGAATGGCGCGGTGGGTTGCTCTTGGGAAGCTCCTATTTGACACCGTGACCCGTGACACAAAGGTCAGGTAATGTTTTATTGCCAGCTTTCAGGTGCATCCTCTGCTCATGAGGTCAGACTGCAAAGTCCACTCCGCTTGAACAGGCAGGAATTTAAATGCTTGCATTAGATTTTAAGAATAACTTGAAGCATATTTGCACATAACTAGTTGTGTGGGTGTATAGTAGTCACAATGCAATCTTAAAATCTAGTATCCTGCGTCTTAATGCCAGTGGGAAGCGGTGTTTTTAAGCTCCCTTGCATCCCCTGTGGCTCTGGCCATGGCACAGGGCGGCAGCTCCACAGGTGCTGCAGCAGCTGCTGCATTCCCAGGTGAGTTCCTGTGGTGCTGCCAGTGCAGCTGGTTTTATTCCCACTCTCGTGACAGGTGATATTTCTCTTAACCCTGTTCCTGAATCTTATAATTACACGTCAGTGTACATTTTAGGAAAATAAATTAGTTTTAAGAGGAAGTGCACTTTATGGGCTACTAACCTAAGATTGACTTAAAATCCCTTAATTTTATAGCTGAGTTTGTAACTTCGTTTTGGTTGGTATTTCATTAGTTATGAGGCTGGATTAGTCAGAGCTAGTGACATCTGCATTGGCTTTATGGAGGTATCGCTGAATGATGTATAAAGATAATTAACAATTCTTGTTTCCATTCTTAATTATTGGCAGAGATTTACTTGTCATCTGCAGTTTGATGTACGACAGCAAAAGCACCGCAGTGCAAGTCATCCCCCGGCTGCTTATGAGTTATAGTTCTTCGCTATGTTCTTTAAAAAGTCGGAAAACACAGTCCTAAGGAGTCCAGCTGATCTCTTTCCCCCTGGGGCAGTGCCTAGCAGGGAGATGTGGCTGATTACCCTCCAGAGAGAGGCTGCTTTCCCTCGCCAGGCCGCCTTGCCGCCGGTCCCAGCAGCCTGGCTGGGCTGCGGTTTGCCGCCGGTGCCATCGGAGGGCACTGCCGGCTCACGGCCGGGGACACCGCCGAGGAACAAAAGAACCCGGTTCTGGTTTTACTCCATTTCGGAGAGCAAATGCAGTTAGGAAAAAAAAAAGACAACCTTTTATGAAAAATAGATAAGCGTTTTTAGACCGCAGCTCAACAAATGGCTAGCAAAGTCATCGTTGCAGAGCGTATCTGCAATCCAAGACTGTTAGAAATGGAGAAAAATGTGGTTTTCCTTGTTATAAAACACTGTGTAGTGATAAACTAACAGGATCTGAACGCTGCATGGCTAACTTGTGAGTGTGCAGTTTGGCTGCTTGGCAGCTCAGCAGCTTTTTGGGATGGTTCCCATCTCTAAGGTCTTTTAACATAAATCTGACGGTGTTGATCTGCATTGTTTGCTTCTGTTGTAGCATTAAGTGGTGACAACATTCGGTCCTGATGACCCTTCTGGTGGAAACTCTGTTTTGTCCTCTCTTCCTCTGTTAGATTAAAAAAAAAAAAAAAAGGCAGAGCTTAAACCTTTTCCTTAACATTATTGTCTTTCTGTTACCTGAACAGAAAAGAGAGAGAGAGAAAAAACCTGTGACAGAATTTAATTAAAACTTAGGTAGTTAATATGTTTCTTTTAAGGGAAACTACAACCACAGGTCTTGCTTGAGATGTCCATACATTATAAATTAATGCACGGATTTGGGGAAAGCAGAAAGCTTGTGTCAGGAGCACACGCCAGGCAAAGGCTGGTAGGAGAAAGCCTGAAAGACTGAATTTTCACCTTTTACAAATCAAATAGAGAGATGACAGCAAGTTGTTACAAAGTTTTTGTTCTATTTTTGAAGATGGCACGATTTTTCTGCAATAATAGCAAGTTTGGCATCAGGAAGGGCCTTGCAAATGTTGCTGTTAACCACAGGAGATGGCAGCGCTTGACAGCAGGAACTGTGTCGTGCTAAATTAGAAAGGGCTTGAACCAAGCCCAGAGGCCCCCTTGTATCTCAGAAATCGGTGTGTGTTGATCTCAGTGTGGCCTGTCTTTATCTGAAATAATTTCTTCACTTGAAAGGGTGAGGCATTTCAACAAAGCATCTCTTTTGTAGTCCCCTCTCCTGTTCCTCCCTCCCTATTCAGTGCTGGTGACAGCAGGGATGTTTCCACGACAACAAGCCATGCTGTTGCCTCAGGTGACAAACTATAAATTCAATAAATAATCACTGAAAATAGCTTCAAACAATTAATTAGGTAATGGAAATGTTATTTTAATAGGGCTTAGATGCTTTGGAAGTAGTGTACAGATCAAATTCTGACCAAGAATTTGTCTACAATCAAAGCTGAAGCCACCATGTGAAGGTCAGGATGGATATCACTGCCTGAACATTCTAATAGCTCTCTATTTTTAAAAAATCTTCAAGTTCAAAACATAGTCAATCAAAAGGATGCAATGCAAAGCAAGTTTATTTTCTTTTGGTGCTAAATTTTGCCCAAAGGAAATACGTTCAAGGAATTTACCAACTTCATCACCCAACATAGGCCATGGCTAGCGCACAGCTTGTGTGCTGCTCCTGCAGCAGCATGGGAGACAGACAATGAGCCCAGCAAATGGTTTTGCAATAAATGGATTTTTCAGTTTTCTCTTTACAGAAGATGCTTTCCTAGAGTTATAAATGGATGATTCATAAATCTCTCCTAATGCTGCTTCTAGTAACAGTTCAATTGATCTTTAATCATTGTTTAAAAAGTGAATCTCTATGGGAGTGTTTCAGTTCTGTAGCCTGAAGTTTCTCTAGCCCAGGGCAGCTCTCCTGTCTTGCAGCTCAGAGGTGGCGTAGTCTTCAAGCACAGATGGGTACACTGAGTACATGCACACACAGAGCACAGTTTTCATGTAGCACAAGCACTCTTTGGGACCAGTAGACATCCTGGCAGAATTTTTTTTGCTTTTATTATTATATTAAGTTTCTCCGATACAGTGCATCTATGAGGCAAGAGCAAGAAGGACAGCAGCTGCCACCGTTCTCCATCCTGTTAAGCCTGTGGGTTACACAAACACCTGCCTTTGCAATGCCAGTTGTGCACCTACTCGCTTCATAGGCTGGTTATGGATTATGGTTATGGGTTAAAACCTAACTGTCCAAAAAAACCCCTCAGTTTGTGGATGAGGGACTCTGCAGTGCTCCTACTGAATGTTCTTTTCAAGCGGCTCCCTTTTAAGGGATTATTCACAGCCCTTTGTTTTCAGAAAATGAAGATGCCCTAGTAGCTCCCTTTGCACTATGCTGGGATTCATCCCGCTGTTGCAGTGTGTCATCGCACAACATGGATCAGGTAGCTGAGAATAATATAAAATGAAATACAAGGTGCACTAAATACTGGCGAGGCTTCTTTTACAGAAAGTTTTTGAGGCAGAAAATGGTGGTTTATCTAAAGTAAGTTTTGGAGAAGCCCTGTTGTTTTTGTTATAACTATCAGGTCAACAATGAAATCCAGGTTTGCTGCCAGCACGGTAAGAAGTATCTCACAAGAGCTGTTGTTTGGGGTGTTCACATAATGCAGAGAGAAGCCTCGCTCTGGCCTGCCATCTGGCCCAATTCTGTGGGACAGCTGGGGGAAAGGTGTATCCGAAGGCTGATAATGGAAGGGAAAAGATTGCATTTCTAATCTATACGAATAGGGACTAGATGCTGCATCAGGGCCATCACAGCTGTGTGCCTATTTTACTCCAAGTTTTCATTGTGGGACTTCTCTGTTTCCCCTTGGAAACTCTTGAAGATCTTGTTTTGACTCCTACGGGATGAGACCAATATCCAAAACCTCAGGGTTTCTCTGCAAAAAGATGCCTTTTCTCCACTTTGTTTTCTGCGAGAGAGCAAATGATGTAGGTATGGGCCATAACCTGACCTGTGTATGTTGGGAAGGGACAAGATTCACAGGGGTCACTGTGGCAAGTGGTTGTGACCCTCCTTGTGAATCGCTAGAAGGGCTTTGTGTCTCATACATGACAGTTGCCTCTTTGTGGTGGATTTTTTAATTCAAGGTTTAAATCGTTAAACTGCTTTCTTAATGCATTGGTGGTTGCTAAGATACAATCTCTCAGATTCTGTAAATCCTCCATTTGAAATACAGTATATTGGCAAATGGGGTTTTCCTCTCTGACAGCTCGCGAGAGAAGATTACAGGGCACTTACCGTGATGTGGATGAGGAACTGCTCCTGCACCCTGCAGAGGTTGCTGCTGGTGGTCCAGTGGTTGGGAGTCAATGGGATTTTAGCGGCTCCTGGCCACTGGATGTGGCCCAAGGAGGCAGCTAAGGGGAGGATGAGGGGAGTCATAGGGTGAGGTGGCAAGACAGACAAGGGAAATATTTCTGTCCCCACTTTAGATAGCGTCAGGCTGCAGTTCTTCCCGAGCAAGAACCATCTTCTCTGCTCTTTCATAATGAATGGTGGCACTCAGGAGAGTCTGGGTTTGGGACTGGTTTCACAGGACCTTGGGAAAAGCTGTGCAAGGAGAGATTTTTAGCAGCTCCACAAAGTGATTAGGAAATACCAGATTGAAAAGTGGTACTGGATTCCCGGGTATTCATCATCAATATGACAGCAGCAGCTCAAAATAGACAAACTTTTAAAAAAAGAAGCCTAGCTGAGCCCTACTTGTTCACAAAGTATGTGGAAGAAGGTGGTATAAAATAGTGCACCTTATCTCTTATTTCATACTGAACTAAGTCTTTACCTGCTAAGGTTGCAGAGAATATTGTTAACATGTTGACAGAGTGCAACTGATGCAGCAACTTCTGTCTGGGTTTGCAGATCAATAGGTGTGAGAAACAGAGAGTGCAGCTGTTCAGCTCAGAGAGGTGTTGGGAGAGATGTCAGAGGATGACAATTGAACCAGCAATGTTCTCCTTCCCACCTCTTCCAAGAGACAGTCCGAGATGTGTGTAAATTTAACGAGCATTGTCTCCCATGTCACAAAGAGATCACAGTGCCGGTAGCTGTCCTATGTGAGGGAAACGTTTGCTTCCTTCTGCATCTTCCCACCAAAGGGAGAAGGAGCCTTGTCCAGGGCACCTGGCAGAGCTGTTTGGAGTGTTCAAGCCTTGCCAAGGAGAAATGAAAGCGAGAGCCTGGTGGGGCTCACACTTCGGCATGAGATATGGAAAGTGGGGTCTCACTCTGGTGTCCTGCTTGGGCAGCATTTATTTTGTAGGTGGAGGAGGGAAGAATGCCAATGTCTTTGCCCACCACCTCTGCCTGGGTATCTAACACCCTAATTCCTCTTTCAATTACTTATTATTTATCACTTACAGTGAATTTTCCCCCAGCATTGTTCCTTCTATTGCAGAAATGATGATGAAGCCACAGAGGGTGGTGATGTGGTTTCTGGAGTTCTCCAAGGTAAGTACTCTTCTCTCTGGAGCACTTTCAATTTATTACCAGGTGAAGAATTTGGTCCTGTATTTAAAGTTTATCTGCTTGGGGATCTGTTGCGGTGTCTTGGCTCTCGGGCTGCTGCTTGAGACATGGTACAATTAGTACTAGTTTTAAAACAAGGAGTGGCTGTCCAGAAAACCACCCCACATCCTTTGATAGAGTCACTAGTGTAGGTTTTATTCTTTTTAGAGGCCGTGTTATAAAAAGAATATATAGGGTCACCATGATAATTAAAATTAATTTTTAGTCAAATTGTTGGTTTAAGGATTTTGTCCTACTCATTGAGTGTCTCCACTTGGCAAATGACGAGACAAGTAATTAACTGTACCTCGCCTGGCTGACCTGTATTCATGGCAGCTTTTATAGCTGAGGGAACTAAGGAGTTCGCTCAGTCAGGTGCTTCACATGAAATGCTTGGCATCACGAGGCAGATTTAGGATCTCTAAATGCCTCAAGAGTTGTGCTCACTTTCACATGAAAAAAAAGTTTGATCTTCATCCAACTTTAAAGAGGAGGAAAAAAAAATCACTTCTAAGAAAAGCTTTCTCATGGTGTACTCCGAAAGCCAACCTTTCCAGCACCCATGGCAAACTGTCCTGTACAGAATATCCAGATGGTTTCATGGCTTCACAAAACCAAAGAAACATACCTTGTCCAAATATCATATAAAATCAGGCCCAAGTTCTTGAATTTCAACCCGCTTTGGTAACCCTGTTGCCTTCTGAGGTTCTACCACATGAGCAAGATAAGTGAATTCGTGCTCTAATTTTAGACTTAATGCGACTTGCTGAGAAAACTGCAAATGGAAAAGGATTTCTATTGAGAATGGGAACAAATTGATTATAATAATGTTACTGAGAATTGGACATAGAATGCGAACAATCCTTATACTTGCCCTCTCGTTAGGGATTAATAACCACAACCTTGGAAGGCTCCAGAGGACTTAACTCTGCCTGAAAGCAAGATGACTTGCTGGCTGCAAACAGAAGCAGGTGGCTCATGCCAATATCTCCCCAAACCATACAGGGTTAAATTGCCGTATGGGGCTACTAAGTATGCGTGTGAAAATTTCAAAAGCATGAGAGTTGGCCATCTGGCTCCTGCTCCTACTGGGTATTTAAGGATGAAAAGGGAAACTGGGAAAGTAAATAGTGTATTGCTTGATGTGTTGATTTTCAGCTGAGATTTCTCTCTTCAGTGCCTAGTCATATTTGTCGATCTAAATGAGTGGGATTGACTGTGTCTTCCCAAAAAGAGGGGAAAAAAAAATTAGCATGTAAGCTCTGGGAGAGCTGTGCAAAGCAACACACTGCCTAATCTAACAGCTGAGGCAAATTTATTCTGGTCTGTATCCAGAAAAACGACTTAGCCTTTCAGTGCCTAACTCGCTTGTGCTGATGCCCAGGCGGTTTCTCACACCTCGGGGCTCTGTGTGGAACGGGCAGGCAGGGTTTGCTGCCTTACACTGGGATTACAAAGAAGAGCCCAAGCTCTGTGGCAAGCATCACAATGACCGTGGAGGGTCAGGCATCAGTTTGGACTGGGAAGTGAACACTTTCCTAGCTTAAAGTGTGTACGCCAAGCCAGCTTGGTTTTTTTTCCTTCCTTTTTTTTTGTTTTGTTTTTTGTTTGTTTGCTTGCTTGTTTCATATTTTCTCTTGGGGCAGAGGTAGAAATAGAGTGTCGGGGGTAAAGACAGGAGCTGCTCTGCTGGTAGGCCTCTGGTTTGTCACCTGGACCAATGTCTGTCTCATACGGGAGACCAGGCCAGAACAGACACCAGACATGTGGTTTTCTGTGCTGGAAGGTCTCCCAGCCTGGCCAGTGATGACACTAATGCCATTTTTTACCCTGTGACTCTGTGTGTCCCTTGACATCGCACGTGTCTCTTATTCCATCTGTAGGAGACTGAGACTCCAAGTTCCTAAAGCCTAACCTGGGCTATGAGCGGAAGAAAAAGCTGGTGCAGGGTGTGAACCAGGAGCACACCTCCAGCTCTGCTGGAACTGCGCACACATCAGCCTGAACCCCACGTCAGCCCCATCCACAGCACCACGTTCACTTCTCTACCTGCAACACCGCTTCAGGTTCACACAGTAGCTTGCCCTGGAAGTCCCAACCTGTGACTCTTCCTCCTTTGTAAAAGGACCTAAACATCTCTTTCATCTCTAGCTTCAAAATAAGCTGTGCCTTGAAGTCATCTATTTATGCCTTTTTGGTTGTAGTTTTATTGAAAAAGCTGGTATTAACATATTTATATTTTTATTCAACAACAGTTAGCTAATTTGTGCAACACAAAGAATGCAGCCATGAACAACAGCTTTCAAAACAATCAGATTTACCAACTTTACCATCACTTACTCTACACCACTGAAAGCTCAAACTAAAGAGAGAAAGAAAATTGGAAACGTTCACAATGACGATGTTAACTTTCCATACATTCAAGAAACAGATCCGTAGTAGTGATGTCAAAGACAGAAATGGAATACTGGTCTTTGAAAGGTTTCTATTGATTTCCTCTATAATCACTTTGTGGCATTTTGGTTGGGCATTTCATTAATTTTATAAAGCTCCAAAGATATATTTCTTTATTTAATTTTAACACAATATTTTTTTGGTACCCAAAGCTGTAACAGAGTAAGGTACTTCAAATTAAAAACAAAAAAAATTGTTGTATTAAGATCTGCTTTATATTAAGTTATTTATAGAATCTTACTTGAGAATGTTAAAAGCTAAATATATGTTTTACAGTACTTCTAGCTGTAAATGCCAATATGAGCTAATAGCTTTTTTTTTTTTTGAGCTGCAAAGGTTAATGGAGGAGGCCAAAAGTCAAAGAAATTGTATGACACCCTTGAAGCAGTAGTTTGGCATTAACAAGTTCGCTATACAATTTACCACATTCTTAAACCTTTTTACAAGGAAAAAAAAAAGAAAAAAGAAAAGCAATTTTGTTAAATTTCATTAGAATAAATATGTACATATACTGTCCATGCCTGCTACAGCATACAGTATTTTATAAACAAACATTCCTCATTCCCTTCAAAATCAACCTACACATTTCATACCATATGTGTTTAGTGTGGCTGGAAACTGATGCACATGCGTTTGTGCTTCTACGCACAAAATATACAGCATTGATCTAGAAAACTTCAAACATACGGATTTCATGTGCTGTGTTAAGATGTCATACAAA
Source organism: Pampusana beccarii (assembly GCA_013399365.1). Taxonomy (NCBI): domain Eukaryota; kingdom Metazoa; phylum Chordata; class Aves; order Columbiformes; family Columbidae; genus Pampusana; species Pampusana beccarii. Next base: position 120,312 of record VWYH01008161.1, on the reverse strand, counting down.
AGCTGTAGGCTTTGTTTTCTTTTTTTAGTTCTTGTAAGCATATTTTCATCCGCCCTTTCCCTCAAAAGCATGCAGATCCCTTCATCAGAACATTCTCCACTTACCAAGATATCAGTGCATAATAGCTTCAAGACTCTTTTTTTTTTTTCTGAGGAGTTTTAATATGAGCAGATTAACAGGTCATGTGAGTTGCGCTCTTTTATTCATGGTTTGAGGAGAAATCCCTTGGGATATTTTTTCTGCCAGAGCTATTAGAGATGCAACAGAACTTAAGAGGACTCTTGCATGTGGTACAGCACTCGCATGTACCTTTTTTTTTTTCCATTTACATCACTATTTATTTGAATAAAGGTATTTATGTTGAAAAAGCTTTTGTTTGGTTTGGAGTTTTTGATTTTTCATATTCTTCCAAGAATAATTTTGTCACCTAGCAATGGACTCATTTAAATTCACTGAGCAGTGCTGCATCTCACAGCACCATTCTTCTACAGATCCCGTGGCATCACCTGTATTCCCCTAATGCCAGGATTAAAATAACCACGCTGCAGTAAATAAATGAGGGACTTTCTGAAGTGTCTAGCAGTGATGTAACTTTATTCCCACTTAAGTCGATTGTTGCCTGCAAGGACAGCACTTCTAGCCAAGGTTTCCATAACTCCAACCCCAAAGTGGTAGGATGGGTTTGTGTGTTAATTGCCAGGCTACGTCTGACCAGTCAGTCCCTCTAGAGTGGCAATACCAATATTTTTTTATAGTCCTCCACATGATGAACATACTAGTTATTGTTTCAAACAGAAAAAAGAGATTTATGGAGAATTAACTTCTCAAAATAAGCTGGCTGAGTATCTATACCAGTCTGTCACTCATTAAGTTGTAGCACAAGGTTAGTAATGTGAATAAATAAATAAATAAGAGGATGCTGTAAAGAAGGGAATAGGATGGGTGAGACAGGGCAGCTTTTCAGCAGCAGAGATTCTGCTTCCAGTTATAATTGTCATGAGGCCCCTCCATTGTGCCACGTGCTCAAAGGGATGTGGCTACTCAGTTGCTCCAACAGGCTTGGCCTGGTTGAAAGACAGGAAAATGTTGCTGAAAAATAAAAAAAAAAAATTAAGCAAAAAGCTCTAACAATGTGGTAAATGCTGTGGACTGCAAAAGCAGGCAGCACACCAGAACAGCACGATCCTGCAAACCTCTGAGACCCTCGAAAGCACTGATGGACATTAAGAAGTCTCAGCCCTCCTCAGGAACACTCCCAAAGTGAATAAATACCCCTGTTTGGGTAAAAGAACCAATACAGACCACAGTACTGGATTTGCAGTCGTGCCTTTTACTCATACAGTTGCAGTGATGGAAAATAGTTGGCTTGCCACCAATAATGATACAGGCTGAGGGATGAAAGGATGCAACCTACAAATCCCACCACAGAAGCCACAATTTTTGTGAAGATAACATCCTTCTACAACTCTCAAGAGGCTGGTTTGTAAATATAGAGGGATATTGATAAATCTAGTGCATTTCTGAGTTCACTTTATCCTGAAATATGTACAGATTGTTTGTCGCTGCTATAGCAATGATGTTCTCAGTTGGGTGCCACGCTGTGTGCAAGATCTTCTTAGTAAAGTCCAAACTGTCAACACTGATGTCATCTTTCCTCCGTTTGCCTCCGACGCAGACTCTCCGGGGCTTAAGAATAGCTCGTGGTTTACTGCTCTCTCGGGATGCCTCCAGGGTAACATCCCGCTTGGTATTTCGGTCAAACATTCGAAAAAAGTTGTTATATGCACCTGTCATTATCACACTGTAGAGAGAAAGAGAGAGAGAGGGAGAGAGAAAAACCAAGACAAAATTAAACAGCAGCTTGTGGGATGTCTACCAACATGGCTGGATCAGGACAGCTGAGCTCTAACCTAGAGATTACACATCTTCTGGCTTCAGCTGAAAAAGACTATAAAACAGGATTTTCCCCAGTACTCCCCAGAGTGAATAATTTTCTTCCAGCAATGTCTTCCCCTTCTCTACTACAGAATTCAATGAAAATTACAGTTACCCCCAAACTAGCACCCTGAAGCATGCACAAATGTCAGAACCCTGACATCACAAGACTGACTTCAAAAGGCAATAGAAGTAACACGTTTCAATAAGTTATTTTAAATTACCTTCCAGCTTTTTATGAGCTTTTAAGGGTCATATATTTCAGGCTTTTTTCTTTCTCCAGAGCTTTACCTTTTCTGACAGCTGAGATTTAACATATTTCCAGAAAAAGTCTTTAAAAAAAAAATTCCAAGCGTTTCAAACCTTGTGATATAATAGCAAGATTTAGTACATAATTACATCTTTTAGTGAGTATTTTGAAGAAAGGTCTTTTAAAAGGTTCTGAAAAAAAATCACACTGAGTTTGCACAAGTAAATTTATATCCAGATTAAACCCTTTTCCCTCCTGAAGCCACAGACCTTGTCTAGACACAGTTACAATTTGTATGTACGATGCTTCTTAGAAATAAACACATTGATAAACAGGATTCTGTCATCTCTTGTATGAAGTTTGAATGAAGATTCAAGTCAGGATATATTTCTGGGTCTGGGAGAAAGGAACAGAAAATCTACCTCGAGCTGTATAAAAATTACCCCATTAATCAGCTTGTAGTTTGAAATAATGGATTGCCAGTTGCTTCATTCCCCCAGTCCCAAGGGGAGGATATTTTGTCACTAACTTTAATGAATTCAGGATTTCATCCATGGCCCTCAGGTTATTGGATTAGCATAATCATGGGTTTCAGAGCCTTGTTCAAAAGCTCATCCCCTGTGAACTTTTTCCATATGTGAAGCCAGAGCCACGATCTGCTCTCCTGTCTCAACCCCAAATAGGGTGTTTTTTCTGAATTTCCATTCTGGAAGGGGAATCCACTGCAAACAGTTCGGTCTCCACAGGGGAAGCTGCACGGTTCTAAGCCTCAGACAATCAGGAACTATTTTCCTTTCTAGTACAGCCCAACAGAGCATATATCACATGTTTTGCATATAATAAACTAACCTCCATCTCAAATGACTGTTACATTTGCTGTTGTTTCCCACTTAGGGGGAATGTGTCGAACAGCACACTGGCAGGAAACCATGGCAGATGCCACTGTGGGAGAATAAGGAATAAACTACATTCTCTGCCATACAGATGCTCACTAACTGATTAGATTAGGAGCTCCTGGATTCAGGAGCTGTCTTACACTACGTGCACAGCCTCCAGCCAGTGCTGCGTTGATCTCATTTGGGGCCATTACAAGCTACTGTAATACAAATGAATAATATACTGCAAAACGCACAAATGGGAGCTGTGCAGCTAACGGCTTTTGTACTACAGCTACCGCCTGACAGCAGCTCTGCTGGCTTCAGAGCCACTGTAGGGTAACTAAGGCGGGTGAGTTGGATCTGTATGCTGCGAATCACCAGCAGCACACCACCAGCTCCATCTTCCTTCCACGTTTGCTGATGGCGCACTGGAATTTGATGACAGCTGATTCCACACCGAGCTTTTTGCAGCTCCTAAAGCGCTAAAGGAAACTGCTGCAGATCAGAGGGGCGTAGCACGGAGGCACGGCGTGCGCTGCCCTCAGCCATAGCCCACCTACGGCCTTCACCCTGTGGGGAGGCGGCTGCTCCCTGAGCTCTGCAGGCCCCACACAGCTGGCAGCACCGCTGCCCTGCTGCTGGGGATGGGCAAGATGCTCTTGTCTATACGGAGCGGCCACCAGCCTCGCTGCGCAGGAGAAGGCAGGAGCAGTAAGCGCCCATGGGTTGTCTGCAGGGAGGTTTCCCATACCTTTCCCACCTGCAAAAGGCCCGGCACAACCCTGCTTGGTAAGGCACAAGTTAACAATCTCACAAGCTAAAAAAAAAAAATCAGTGTGACAGCTTGATAAAACGTATCCCAGAAGCTGCAGAAAACCTATTGATCAAGATTAGTGCCCATTTCAGAAATTGAATCAACAGCACTAAATCTAATGTTTCACTCCTTCCAAATCACCGTGTCTTGTCATTATGGCTCCTGCTGTAATGGTTATTCACAACAGGAGAATGCTGAGGTTATTTCATATCTCAGCGCTAACATACACAATTTGTGATGCAAACAGCCCAGCACAGTACTGTGTTATTTTTTTCCCCCCAGGCAAAATTTTGAAACAGGTTCATAATGCCAGGGCAGCCTGTGCCATGGGCTGCAGAGCTGTGGTCCCCAGGGGAATGAGGAGCATCCCTCCTGATGAAGGCAGAAACTGTCAGGGGAGCAGTTTTCATACAGGCAGAGCACCCGTGTACCAAACCCACAGAGAGATGTTGTCAAGAGTCTGATTTTAGGAGGTTTTGCTTGCAGCAAAACTGCATTTACAGTCCATTTGCTTTTTAATTTAACTCTTGCATATTTTTAAAAGTCTGGGGCTTTTTTTTTGGTTGGATTTACTGCAGTTATTTTTTTAACATATGTAGATGACTACTTTTCATGCTGGCCCTGTTTTTCTGCAGTTTAATGGCTCAGTAAAAAATAGCATTATGTAAATGAGAAAGTGCCCATTCTTGTTCAAGGTCATGAACACAGATGGATTATAACCTTACCTGCTGCTTAAAATAACAATAAAAGAGAGTGAGAACTAGATTGAAGCCTGCAATTTATTCCCATTCAGGATAATATAAAATACAATAATGGAATGTATGTGGTAAGGAGAACTATATACATATATATGTATAAGAACAAAAATTGTAGCTGACTATAGGAAGAGTCCGTTCTATATTTCCAGAGTCGTTGCTCTGCACAGCAGTGTTATTATGAATGCTTGCACAACACCCTTGCAAGTGTGGCTGGTTCAAGAAACCAAATTAAGCCTCCCCCAAAAAACCTCCCACCTCCCCACACTAGTTCATAGGTATGTAAGGGGGCAGCCCTGAAAAGCTCTGTCTAACCACCTCTAATTTCCCTCAGAAAGCAGGTTTACAAGTTGTGCTACCCACAGCCAGAGGTACCGTCACCTCATTCGTGCAGGGGTATTTTGGGTGCAGAACACACACCAGAGCACCCTGAGCACTGATAGCTCAGGCTGGAGCAAAGCTGCTGATGGACTGCACCACAGCTACCGGCAGCAGGATTTACAAAAATAATTTAAAGAAAGGCAAAAAAAAAAGAGGCAGGAAAAAAAGCCAATGGCAGTGACATGGCCACCACTGCCTCCATGTCACACATGGGCAGCCTGGCTGGTGCTCTGGAAGGGGCGGCAACACCCCACATCTGCAGGGCTGTAAATGCATTGGCACGGCTCCATGCTACCCCTGGGCTTCCCCGCGAGGGGAACACGTTTTACCCCCTGCACGGTGCCACCCTGCAGATCACACGGAGCTCTGTGCTCCCCCTGTCAGAGCTGCTCCAAGCAAGGTCCGAGGGTTTCTGACCATTCTTCAAATGTGCGTCAACACAAAACGCTACTAATTCATCCAGCCTGCACTTACGCTGGGGCTTTCTTGCTTATTAAGGACACATCTGAGGCACGCCACTGCCAAACTTCAGTCCTCATGTGGGATCACTATGGCCCAAAGTCTTATCCTTTTTTTGTTTTTTCATTACAAGCAAGGCAAATGTATTTTTACAGAAGGCAAAAGAAGAAACCCCCAGTACAGTCCACTCCTACTTATATGGACTTTTCTTCTTACTCTCTCCCTAGTTGCCATTCTGTTCTTTCTCACTTTCTTCTCCTACAATCTTTACTCTGGTCTTTACCACATTCCCAGTTAGGTTTTCCTTTCCCTCCCCCTCTTCCTCCTCCTCTCCTCTTTTTCCATTTCCCTCTACCCTGCTCTACAGTTTTAAAAAACCACTATATCTGCTTCTCTTTCCTGTTGGTGAATAGTCCTCCTCAGCTTCATCCTCTGTTCCCTGCTCTGTCTTGTCTCTTTTGCTTCACTCTGTCCTTTCCCCTTCTCTGCTCCTTATTTTTCCCTCTCATCCCTTCATTTTACTCTGGGAGGTCTCACTGCTCACCCTTTCTTTGCCATAACGCACTACCTCCAGTCTTGCTTACTCTCACAGACAACTTGCTCAGCCCTTGAGGGCTTTGGGCTTCCATCCTCGTTGTCTCCTTTGGGTTGAACACGACAATCAGTAGTTGTACCACTGATGTTTAATTCAGGGCCGGAGTTTTAGGGTCTACAGCACCACTCTAACAACTGCTTATGGCTTCAGCATCTTGAAGAATCTTAATACCTTAAAATATCTGGCTCTCAATATTTTGGTTTTGGTAATGACTCCTTGTTTAATGAAATGCTTCAGTATGTGGCTTCCTTCTTTAACATTCTGCTTCTGTTGGAAGGTCAACAAATTCCCTACTTCACCAACCTCAACAACATCTGAATAGGACTTCATCATTTGTCCTAAACTTCAATGAGATCTTCTACAATATTTTTTAGACATTAAGATTTCATCAAACATGTCAGTCACTAAGAACTGGCATATCTCCGCCTTTTTCATTTCTGTTATTCGCATACTTCATTCAGATTTCTTTAGTGCAAGCCAAGCTCTTAAATGTCATCCATGTTGTGGCCATCCTTGTATACAATAGCTTTTATCAAAACTGCTCCATGCAGCTGCCTTCCTGGATGTCAGGGTTTGCCCCCAAACTCTGGGAACATCAGCTGCAATTAAAGCTTGCTTAAAAACCAAACCATACTAGCTTCACATTGTTTTCTGTTGATTTTGTTAATGGTGGCATTTTGTTCTGTTTGGTTTTTTAAGACTCTTCCATAATAACTTTTGGGCTAACTCTGAACCAGATTAGTATTCCTAGAGGCACAGAAATTTTTCTTCACCTGCAGATTTCTACTGTCCAGAGAAATCCAGCTCATGGCATAGTTTCCCCCTCAACAGCTGCTCAAGAGCCCATGGAAGCCATGAGATGGTGTGACAGGACTAAGGGTGGGCAGGCTTCAAGGGCCAGTGCAATGCCAGGCTTAAGGATGATAGAAAAACTAAACCAGCACTGCTAACCTGCCCACACTGCAAATGCAGCAGCAAAACTTCATTCCCTGCAGCAAGAGAGGCAGGACATTGAATCCAAGCAAGTGTGAGGGGAGGAGACTCAGAGCAGCTTCCAGAACTGCCTCCAAACTGGTAAATCTCTGCAAAGGAGTCCCTCAGGGCACCCAGCATGAAAAGGGACCATTACTTTGACCTGAAATCATCCCTCCAATTATATTTTGAGCCTCCAAATTTGCAAGATTTCACTAGCATGTGTACCGGTGCAAAACAGCACATCTGCACTCTCCTGGGACTGTCAAGCAAGGCCCGCCAGATCTGGTTTCATGACAAGCTGACCTAACAAAAAGACAGGGTTGGTTTCAGGAAAACTCTTCAAAAACACTTTTCAATGGGAATGAAAAATAAGATTTATTATGACCAAGGGAAAGGAGGAAGGACTGTTGCAAACAGTGAGAGCTTGTTGGCATACTGGGGAATTTTCCTTTATTCTGCACTGTGTGAAGCAACTGACTCCCCATCACAAAGAAGGAACTTCTTTAGAGTTCCTGGGCAGCTCTAATGGGAAAGCTCAAGACATGGGATTCAGGGCTCTGGGACTCTGGTACAGCTGGCTGCGATAAGACCAGGAATTAGAACAGGGGATCCCCAAGTCCTTCCAAGCTAATATTTTACATGTCGAGCCTTAAGAACAAAATGATGTCTTCTAGCTCTCCAGCATGGAGTGTGCTGCCAGACAGGAATAGACTGTTAACGTCTCATCCACTGGGACCTGCCAATTCCGCCTGATTGGAGTGAAGGCTGACAGATACTCAGTGGGATGAATGACAGTTCAGTAGGAAAGGACTGACTGAACAGTTGTATGTGACTTCACTCATCTGCTTACAGCACGTCACTTATCATGACGGTGTTCAGAAGTTTCCCTGGAAGGGTTCCCGTAACACCAATTAGAAATCTTGAAAAAAATAATAGCAATTGAGTTATTCACTTACTACCATGTAAAATTACTACACTATTTTTCTTTTACTGGTTTCTCCTGTTACTCACAAAGAGCTGCAGAAGTGCTAATTTTTGAGGTAAAACTGAAATAACAAATGGGTGTGGTTGACAGTGAGAAGAAAACAGTGTCTTGCAGGTCATTATTAAAAGATCTGGCTTTGGAAGCAAATGGAAGAACTAAATTAAATTCATGTATAAATAGGGCTTACATGTTCTACGTAGTCATGTAATGATGTATAGAGAATCAAGATGGCATGATTTTAGTGTAATATACTCAACTACAGATAATATGTGCTCATCTGCTTGAATTATTGTAAGACCCCTGCTTGACTCCCTCCCTGACCACTGTTGTTGCCAAAGTACATAGTGATTAATGTGCCCTTCAGCAAATGAGATCGGCTCTGTCTGATCATATTAGTTCCTGTTCATTGGAGTAACTGAGCATCAATCACGTTCTAATCAGAGCTCATGTACATTGATTTTTTTTTGTAAACAGCCTCACTATCAGGTTCTATCATAGCCTAGATTAACTCCTTAGTAATGACAAATATCAATAAAAAATATTTTCACCTAAATAATAAGTATGCTTTCATTACTAACCGAACAATTCTGTCACTTTAAATTGTCATTGTAGCTTTAAAACTTTCAAAAGATAAAAATAACATGTTTAGAACTGCAGTCATTACTGTTATGTATACATATCAATAATATAAATACTGTATTGCAGCATCTTTTAGGAGTACCATTGTTAATAAGCATTGCTTACCTTTAGCAGGAGTACTTTTAAAAAAAATACATAAGGATCAGATTAAGTGACCGTACTATTCAAATGAGCTGTTCTTTAAGAGCTACTGGTAGCCTAATATAATTTAAATCATGATCCACTTAAAAAAAAAATATTTGTAGTGTGCAGCAAAAGAGTGGAATACCTATACACAGAAGCAAGAAGCTCAAAAGCGTGATTGTTCATTTTTAAAAAAAATGAACATGAGTGCTGATAGATTTGACTCTTAAAAAGAAACAACTAGATTAAAGAGAACCTTCTTTTGTCAAATGTTGCCAGCTGTTCTACTCAACAGTTTCTTACAATCGAGAGCAGTGTATTCCATTTAGTGATAGATTTGGTAATTGTGCACAACTAACAACGCCCCAGTGTCTGGGCAGTACAATACATGAAGCCCCCACAATCTAATGTTCCCACTTAATAATTACTCACTGCATTGATCTTTGTAATCTGTCAAAGCAAGAACTAAAATATTATGCTCACTTTAAATCCTGATATTGAATAATATTTCTATTATTACCAGGCAGCTACCCAGAGAGTGATCTCACCACACTAATGAGGATGTCAGCATTTCATTCAACTGCAGGAGAAAGACTCTGGGTCCCTCCTGTACTGGGAATCACCATCAAGGATAAGCAAAACGGTTTGAAAGGACTTGAAAAGCCCTGAATCTTTGTCAAAGTTTCACAAAATCTGAACGATTCGATTGCACTCCTCTGCCAGATTTAGGCAGGGACCAGCACTGTCTGTATTTCCAAGAAAGGCTTTAATTTTGGTCTTTCCAATAGGACCAAACCCAAGCAGTAACCAGCCTACTGAGACAACCCTCTGCTAAAGCACCATTCATGGATGGGATTGGCAGGTTCAGAGAAAAGCTCCAAAATCTGAACCTTCCCCTAAAACTTCTGCGGGTAATTCCCACTTTCCGACCATATCAAAGCCATTTCCACAACGGCTGGTGCTCAAGTTGAACTCATAGCAATCTGGGAAGGGTTTTGCCCAGTGTGGTCCACCTATGTCATTTTAAACGGCCAGCAGTTTGTATCACAGGGGATACTCAATGCTGAGTCAAATCCTTGTCAGAGAACACATCACCCTGGCATGTAGACAACAGAGATAATGGAAGCATATAGTTCCATTTGCATAATAAACAATACAAGGTAAAAGTTTTATTTCTCAGTAAAGACAGAATCTCTCCATTGGGCAGGTACAAGAAAAAGTAGTCCAAAGAGAAGACACCCCTTGCACAGTGTACAGCATTACACTGTATCTGCATTTGTGGGACACAGGACTGGAAGAGACCTTGTTCTGCACAAGTTCAAATGCTTGTCATTTTAACCAATGTCACATAGACCTGTTAATTTCCAGGCTATAATTACCTGTTGTCATTCAATACCTATTTGCTGTTGTGTCCTTATCATTCACATTTATCTTAGCTAGATCATCTTCCTTCCTATGTATACCTCCTTGATATACTTCCTAGAAGCAAATATAAACTTGCCTTCTCTTCTGCTAAGCTGATCAAACCCAAAATCCTGCCCTCTCTTTAGAGCAGCTGTCCATTTGCCAATTAGTTCAATCACCTTAGAGATGAAGGACAATAAATGTGTAACTGCAGTCCAAAGGTCTTTGAGTAAGACCCAAACATAATGTCACCACTACTGCTTTCTCTGCTGGATATCCCGGTCTTGCCCATTTGAGGATCATATTTGCCTGTTTCACAGCTGCCCCACACTCTGTTCAGTCTGTTTCATAGTCCCTGTGCAGTCCAGGGGAGCAAGACTGCTTCCAGTACAATGACATGGACCATGAGCTGAAGGCACAGTTCCAGGCTCTCAGCAAGTGCCAAACTTTTGCTGCTTGGCTCCTAGCTCTGCTGAGCCAGGAGTCACTGTGTGCCATTCAAAACTGGCTTCTGTGCTCTTTTTCAAATGCATTTTGTAGATTGCTAATCCTTTCAACAGTCACCTAGCATATGAATGTCCCTGTAAGTTGTTTCTAACTGATAAGATGAAGATTTGTGTTTTCTTTCAACTAAAATCCTCACCTTGCTTTGTACTCTTGTATTTCATTAATTTTTATTATCCCAATCCTCTCGGCTGCTCAGTTCTTCCTGTAAAATATTCCTGCTCCCCGAAGTTTTGCCAACATTTGCTAATATGATGGCATTATCACATTACATCCTCACTCAAACTCTCTGACTTGTTGTGCTAATGTTTCTTATGAAAATATCCAACAAGATATTGTGTCCAAGATGTCCAAGATAAAAACCAGGAGCCCTCCTCCAGTGCATAGGTAAAGGGACTGCTCTGGCAGGGCAGGTGTCAGAAGAAAACATCATTTATGTCAGTGGGAAGGTGGCAGCAATTTATGGAGCATCAGTGGGTGCCTGTGACTGCCTTTCCTCACTCCCTGTTTCCAGTAAATGGATTGGATTGCTGAGGTAGCTCATGTGTAAATACAGGATCACACAAAGTTCCTTAGTGTGTTGGTGGGGCTGTGCAAGCTGGCAGCATCCTTTTAAACTTTTGCAGGCTACTTATGATTTTGGTGCAAATAGACAGAATTTGATGGTTCATTTCCCCCAAGGCATAAGCCAAGATTAACAGCATCATGTCTAATGAGGTCAGAAACACAACTACACCAATACCCAAACACTTTTTATCCACCTGAACACTGATACGTGACAATGTAAATTGATGTGGAAAATAACCATGTGTAACACTTCACTTTTTGATTGTTCCACATCATACGGGAGCTCTTTTGCTATTATAAATGAAGACAGTGATGGACAAAAGGATGGCCTACCTGTCTGATCCATTCCATGCACATTCAAACTTGTCAAAGATGCAGTCATTTTCATACAGGGAACACAACTTGCTCCTAAGGTAATCATGGACCTGTTCCAAAGAAACAACTGTTATTCTTGAAATAAACCAAAATATTGAAATCCATAACCAGCACCCCCCTCTCTGCTTTATCTCTCATGTTCACTTTCAAAATACACTGCACAGATTGGTAGCTTTGCAGAAGATACTGGAGAAAGACTCTAAAGAAGATATCTGTACTTTTCCACAGTCCAATTAACCAGTTGTTACAGAATTATTGTTGCAGGAAGGCATGAAGCATACCTCCCTCAGCAGGCTGCAGACCACCCCTCTTCAACATATTTGTTTCCTGCTTGGGTGATTTTCTCAGTGCTAGCCTAATTCCCAAAGACATTTCACCAGCTGATACCCTAGATGTGCTAATTAATGTGCAAGAAATCTAATTTAAATAGTAACAAAAATGTCATATTCCAAGATGGGTGGACTCTCATTTGTTGTGGCAGAAAGAACGTGGCTCTATTAAAAGAAACTGCGGTGTGTGGTATTACATGTATTTGGGTAAGGTATTTCAGAAGCCAAACACAGTACAAGGTTGCAGTTGAACAGGCTGCAAATTAGAACACTAATTTAGCCCAAGGTTATCTCCTATTTGGCTGAGACTTAAAAACAACATTGTAAATTTGCACTTACATACTTGAAAAGTGGGACTAGCCAGCAGAAGACATATCTCTGCTGAACAAACCTTATCATAAAGATAGAGATCTCAAAAAAACTGTTTCAATCCTTTGCTGAATTTTATGAGTTTTCCTTCTGGATGATTGGTTTAATTCCTCAAGGAAATAATGAGCTAGGAAATCCCTGCCTAGACAAATTTACTAATGTACTTTCACTTCTCATGTTTTCTTCTAGCTGTTGTAAAACTGTAAAGCAAAGATGTGTAGATGGCCTCTCGGAGCACACGTACTAATCCAATAGCCGAGGGGCATAATTTAGCTCTGGCATACAGAGGTACTGGTTCTTGCAAGTTCAGGGAGACTATTTCTGCTCATGGATTCTCAGCATCCTCCCTCCTCTGGCCTGAGGGCATAAACATTTCTTCTAGTAAGATAACTTCTGTCAAGACCAGATGAGGGACAATGACCTTCCACTCATATTTTCTTTAACCAATTTTCAATAACCAAATTGTACAGTATCCTAAGAATATTTGTAATATAAGGTTATGAAGGATTATACATTCTAGTCATGGATAACTTTCATTAATAGATGAGTGAACACTGAGCTGCATATCAAGAGACAACGTCTTATACAGCAAATAATAGGCAAATGGTAAATGCAGTTAAAACATTTCACAATTAAATGCATTTACCCTCACGGCGAGTGATAGGTCAGAACATTTTTAGTACTGATGCAGTTTCTTGTACTGTCTCTAATTAAATCCTTTCATTTTCTCTTTACTTAAAGACTTTATGTTAGCAGTGTAATTTCTTACAGAAATTCTTTCCTTTGTCATCTTCATGAGCTCCCAACACTTGGAAGAAATATAAGAGTCAGGTAAGGCAGAAGGAAGAAGCAGATCACATTTGCCTCATTGACTGTCATTTCTAGGTCTTCCTCGTGTTACCATTTCTAGCAGCCATCTGTCATGACCACTGTCCTGCATACTCCCTTTGCAAAGTGTGTCCAACCTCACAGCCTGGAGCTGTGCCTTTCTGTCAGCTCTGTCTGAAAGCATTTTGAAGTTTCTCTCTCACATAACTCACTGATCTCTTCAAGGTCTCAGCTCCTTTTTCTTAACTAACTGCCTGTGAACTTGCACTACTGCCTTGAACAACCAGCTCACTCTTCACGTGGACCCTTCACCACGTTAGACCACATTCAGACCCTCAGAATGACTATGAAAAACCAGCTAGAATAAACACTTGATTTTTACCTTGTTTGCATGTTCATCTGCCACTACCAACTGAGGGTAAAATCAGATTTGCCTTGTCTGTTACATATTGTTCTTGCCACATATGAATAGCACTTGAATCCCGACCAAATTCATTCCTAACTAACTACCACGGGCTTTCTCCTTTTCTTCGTTGCACTGGTTTAGGTCAGATCTTTGTGGAACTATGCAGCCATTCTGTGCTCCAGACTAACACAGCAACACGACTACATGGGGAGCTGCCTCACTGGGACGGAACAGTCACAGTCAGGAATTGCAGCGGTCACACATCAGTCCCCACTCCTCTGCAGCAGTCCCTGACAAATGGGGATCAAGCTATTATCAGCTATGAACATGTCCAGCTCTGGTTGGTGCTGGTATGGTTCTGCTGGGATAATTCACCTGGCAGAGTATCTCAACAGACAGGGCTGGCTTGCAGCCATTCCACTGTATTGCTCTTTTGTGATACTCTGCCCTTTCTTCATTTACGTGAAGCATAAACAAGGGAAGATAATGCTGAATTATTGTCAGCTGATAACATGTCTCAGCAAGGCTGCTCTGTGCAATAGCATCCTTTTAGCCACAGCATTGATGAGGAAAAAAACTTGCATGAAAAATTCTTTTTTTTTTCTTTTTTTTTGCAATACTAAAATTGTAACCTGACTGTGAAGTAGTACAGTTACACACTTCGCTCTTTCTTACAACCCTGTAGGGAAATCTCCTGTTGTGACCCTATTCATCCATCTCTCAGCTAGACAATATCTAAGCAGCTACCATGCAGTGGATGAAATGGGAAATTCAATCTTTAATAAATGTATTTTAATCTTTTAATGATATACATATCATCATAATTATGTGAATATATAACTAAAAATGTTAGGTTTATTTGGTGCTTTTTGGGTGACCCACCACAAAAACATTTTGAGAGATTTCCAAGTTTATATATAGAGATTTAGGTATGTGTGAGATACCTCTAAGGCAAAGTATTTATTATAAAAGATTAATTTAAACCACTTTTTCTTAAGACCAGAATTCTCTGCTCTCTGCAGTTGAAAAACATAAAGGATTGCCCAGTGCAGTTTGATGGTCAGAATCCTATGGATCAGCTTCCTAAGGCTCCTGAGTTCCAGATTCTCCTTTAGTCCACTGCAACGCTCAGCAGTGCATCTGTATACTCCTTACAAGCCACTGGATAAATATTTGAAAATGAAAGGCAATCCACAGGTTGGATTGCCTATAAGCTTCTATAAGCTTCTGATCGCGATGATCAGTACTGAAAATTTTACATTATAGTAATTTTTCCCATCTCAGCACAGAGAAATATAATTTTTTAATTGGCCCCACTGCTGAGTGTCAGACTGATTTAAAGGTGGCCAGCTTGCTTTACAGCTGCTGAGGTGAGGAAATAAAAGCAGGTGTCAAAGTCAAGACAAACAGGTTGGCTTGACCAAGCTATTCCTCTCCAGGGACAAGGTTGCCTGCTCCATTAGCATAAGTATAAAATATTACCTAAGTTCCCAAAATCCAATATATGCTTCTGTTATATAAAAGAGTCTCACCCTCACCCTCCCACTCCATTTTCACAGCACTTCAACATTTCTAACACATTTAGATTACAAGCGCAGCCATTTTCAGAGCGAAACCAATTCTGTAGTTTTAAAGGTATACAGGCTCACACTTTCCAAAGCTAACAAAAGACACACTGAAGAGTAGCGACCAAAACGTAATGGGTGCACTGGAAAACACTGGGGCCCACTTTGTCTACTAAACACTAACTAATAAACACCTCCAATGTTATGGATGTCAAATTGTATTTGTTTTGACATGTCACACTACCAAACTCTCACTACATGTTATTTTAAAACCAATCTTCATGATAGTTACTGTGAAGTCCTGTACCCCACCTGCCCTTACACAGACACAGAAAGCAAGGGGTTGTTCCAGCAGTGTCACAGGACTGTCTCTATGTAAGCAGTAAAAGCCAGATGAATGACGTTTTTCCTACTTTGTGTCCTCTTCTGCAGATAGCTTAACAGCTTTTTCTCATTGCATTTTCATAACAAGCAGTTTCTGTGTCACAGACATGTTTTCCTTCTTCAAGGCAAAGTCAAAAAACGTAAGCTCAGCCTCCTACTGCCAAACAGAACAGATGTCAGAGAACAAACTCAGCGCTGGCTGGAGCCACTGGCATTTTGTCTGGATAATATCACAATGAATTCAGGCAACCAGATGTGTCTGTCTGGCACTCGCAAACTGCTGTGTCAGTGGTGATGTCAGGGTTTAACACTGATCGCTTCTAGAACTAGGCACAAGGGAGGAACACATAGGTGAAGCTTTTACAAAAAAGTTCGGAAATGTCAAAGGTGTGAACTCTCAGCAGTCCCAATGGGAGCAGAATACCAAACAACTCACAAGATCCTTTCCTCGGTTATTTTTAAATGTTAACAGTGGAATACATCATTTGAAAACAGATGCCAAAGTGAAGATCTTCCTTGTTAGAAGCGTAATTTCTTTCAAGAGCCAAATCCACAGAGAGCGTTACCCTGACAGTTCCTTACTAATGCTGAAATTGCCCTTTTCCAGCTACAAGTATGCCACTGTGAGGATTTTAACCACCTTGATTAGCAGCTCTCTTAACTAGCTGCTTCTCAGATCAAACAATGAGAAGTTTAGGAAAACATTCAGCTTTTGAATAGTGAGATGCTTTTATATTGCTGCATTTCAAGACATAGAAGATACCTACCTGGTACGTTTCTACGGGCTTTGTTTCCATGTTCAGATCCCAAACCTTGACAGTGAGGTAATCTCTTGTTAACATGTATCTACCACTGTGACTGAATTTGACATCTGACACTGAAGAGATAATTTCTGAAAAAAATGATCTGTTACTGGGGTCTTCTGGTTCTTCATAAACTGTTCAAAGAAAATGAAGCGAGCAAGAAATTAGAATTCTATAAAAATGCTCTGTTGTACAATCTGTACTGTACATTTCTTGTGAAACAATACAGTTCAATGTACCAATGAACACGATATAGAATTAATTATATACCCAGTGCTTAATTTATTCTTTTATCTTTATATAAAAATACAACCTGTAAGCTTTAAATGTTACCATAATTAACCATATAGCTGTGGACCCAAAGCATCACTTTGCGAAATTATATAAATACACCAGTTCGTTGACTACAGGTATCTATAGCAAGGCAGTTCATCTACGGTCATCCTTTCTGGGGTCCCCACGTCCCTGTTTCCAGACACATAACCAAAATTCAGGTGTCTCTGTCACATGAAAGATGTACATGTGGTCTCACAATGGTCTTGGCATCTCCAGGAATGGTGGTTACTCAAAGCCTGCCCTGGTTGCCAGAACCAGCGGCCCGGTCTGCAGGCTACTTACTGGTCGTGTCTGAAGGCATCTGAGACTAAGCACGAGAATTTTGAAAAGCCATTGCAAATTGCAATTACCTCTTCCTGAGAGGTGAGTGCAGAAAATAGACAGTGATTTACCATGTGGATACGTGAGCTATTTAGTCGATGTGCAATTGCTGGCAGTTCAGGAAAGCACTAATCTCACTGTTTGTGCTAGTTAGCTGTTCTGTGCACTGCATGATCCAACAAGGCAGGGGATCATGACATATTGGTCACAGCACTGAGGGAAATCCAGCCCCTGTAGCTAGGAGATTGGTCATCCCTTTTCAACAATACATAATGATGATACTGGATGACTCCATTGAATTGCAGGAACTCAAAACAAATGGTACCAGTGGGCTTCTACTTCACCTGTTACAAGTCCACTCATCACCAAGGCCTCTTCATCCTTCCCCGAAATGCCTGTGCTAACTCTGGCCCTGCCTGCCAGGTGCCTACAGCAGCTCCATTGCCTTTCTGCAGGTATCTGTGACCCTGTGATCCAAACGACCACATATGGTGAACTTTAGAAGAAAGCCAGGCCTTTGGGGTCTTTCAGTTCTCAGCAAAGTCAGTAGGGTTTTGGCACCTGGTGCTAGAATATTCTTTGAAATTGGCAGTTTGGTGAGTATCATTTTCAAGTGTCAAAAGCAGGTGAAGAAAAGACATGCGATGAGGCATAAAAATTCAAAGTAGAACAACTTTTTACTGTCAGTCAAAACAGAGTTTTTTGTGACGTCCACTGGAACATTTCTCTCTCGATTAATTTGTCTATGACTATGATTCAGACTGTTGAAAGCAACAAGGTTACAGTTTCCATCAGGTAAAATAATGTTCTGCTGAAAGCTAAGGGTGAATACGTGGGCGAAGTATGTGGGGTAATGCAAAAAATTATGGGCAATTTTCTTTGGGGGAGGGCAGTGGAACGCAGCCATGCGTGCACATGAGAATAAGATCTATATTTAAACATGTGCCACACATCTAAATGGTAATGAACTACTTCAAAAAGGGGGGAAAAAACTTTTCTTTTCAGACAGACTGTAAACGAATGGTTTTAAATAGCTCTTTCAAAATTTGCCTAGACATTCTGCAAAGCAGGTATCTTGTAATTATCCTGTCAGACTTTCAATAGAAGTCTGATGAGCACAAAGCAATTATCATTTCTCATACCTCTTCCCTTTAATCTGTCCAAACTACGTACTTGGCTGGCAGGAATTTCATCCTCCTAATTATGATGTGAAATTGCTATTAAAACCAGGAAAGAAAAAAAAAACACAACAAAACAACACTAACAGAACTACGGCTTCATGTATAGTTGAGATATATTTTATTGGCTGTATGTGTCTTGCCTAATTCCCAAGGATTAGAAGAGGAGTAATATTTATACCTGTATACTCTGTATTCTGTTAATTAATGAGATTAAACCATTTCATCCCTTATCTGCACTGTTTATTGCTTTTCTAGCCTTACCACAGTAAGTATTAGAAAGCTTTAGATTAATTAATTGCAGAAACTAATGCAGGCATGAAAGCCTCACTACAGAAAGAAAGATAGCAGTAGAAATTTCAGCAACAGCAATTCTTTGCAGATAGCTCCTACAGTCAGCATAACCAAGCCAGGAAAATTTTCACAGGAAATTAAGCAGCAGCTCCCAGTGTTACAGAGAAAAGCTTAGCAAATCACAGCATATGCCTGAGCAACCAGAACGAGGCATTGGCCTCAGGAAATGAAGGTGAGATACAGTGTCCTTGGGTCTCAGCTATATCTGGTTTAGCATTAGCATAAGGTTCCGCATACACTGCAAAAAAAGCATGGTCTTCGTTCAGTTTAGCTAATACAAGATGAATAATTGGAGACAGACCAGCAGTGACAGCCATGCAACCTGGACTTCAGCTCAGGCAAGCAATTCACATTCCACCCCAGCCTCTCCAAGCTGACAGGAGAAAACATGGTGCCAGCCCACCGCTTGCTAAGTCTGCACTGAAAACACATTTTCTGTTCATTACAGCTTAAACTTATCTTTTGGAGGGGGGCAATCAGCACCCAAACCACAAGACTTGAAAGCTAGCTTACTTTTCCATATCTAAATAAATCTTGTTGGACCAGGACTTGGAATCAGAAGCTGTAATGAGATTCGATTACAGATTCTATCATACTCTGATTAATTTCTTAATTAACTTCTTAATAACTAACTTTTGCCATTAAAAAGGGTATGCAACTTTCATTGACATTGTTCTTTGTAAGTTTCGCAGAGCTAGTTATATGAAAGACACAAATCTACCTGTCTAGCTGCAAACTAACGACCATAGGAATCACAAATGGTGTGGTGTGGTGAGCTTTCACATTACACTGCTCAGACTTAAATATGACCTTGACGACAGGACTGTGGAATACAGAAGTATCGCGGGATTACAGAGAGAATCTGAGCATCTCTCTGAGTACAGCCAGTGCTGGAGAGGAGCCTCCAAGAAGCTGATCCTGCCCCTTACACCACTGGCATATACACGGGCAAGCTGGGAAGTCTGCTTAGGGGAATAAAAATGTTCAGTCCCTTTCTGCATGGCTTCCTGCTCACAAGTTAAAAAACAGGGTGGCTTTTCACAGAAGTCCAGACTTCAGAGTGAAGGGTGGGTTGAGAGAAGGATACTTGCCAGAGCGCTGTTTTCCTGAATGCTGGAGAATATCTGCAGCCTAGAAATATGCTGTTTCTTTCTCAAAAAGAACTGCCATATGCTGAAAAATAAATCCTCATCACTTGCAGAAAATATCCTTAGTGTTCCTTTAATTTGTTTAACATAGACGTGGAGACTCTCTTCAGAATCAGTGGATAGAAAAAGCATCTCTAAGGTGTGCCTTTATCAGGTAGAAATATATACAGATGTCTGAAGTGCCACTGCAGCTTCTCATTTAATGTGGGCCTAATTACACAAACTTGAAAGCTATGTATTTTGGACAAGATGCATCCAAAAAAGAAAAAGAAAAAACCCAAAACCAAAACAAAAAACCAAACACACAAACAACAACAAAAAAAACAACAAACCAACCAACCAAAAAACCCAAACCAAAACAAAAAAACAACCAACCAAAAAAACCACAAAAACCAAAACCCCAACTCTTCAGCTTCACATGCTACCTTTCACTGCTGTACAATATTTCAGTTCCCCAAATAAGTAATTGTGAAAGAGGGATATCAAACAGTGAGGAACACAGGAAAGTAATAAACCAAACAGCATTACTGTGCACCCTCTGCTGAAAAACAGTGAGCAGATTGTAGCTAAATGATATTTTAGGAGTCAACCAACCATTAACCCAACAATAGCCAAAAATAACTCAGCCTCAGAATACATAAACGCTCATGTTCTTATAAAAAGTTTTTCTCTTTGTTTGTTCCATTTCCAGAGACATATATTTTTCATGAAGTCATTGGTATTCTCCCAACTCCAGTACCACTGAATATTAATATTTTTGTTTGCTGGACAGAGCTTTAATCATTGCAGGGAGTAAATTCTGGCATATGTGAACTTTAAAAAATAATAATAATGCTAAAAATGGCTCATATGGTGGGTGCAGTGTCACAATCCAATATGGCACACAAAATCCTGCATTCTTTCCAAAATCATAACATTTTCAAAAACACAAAGAAGAATGATCTATTTAAAGGCAAAGCAATAACAGCACCTGAGATAATATGGAGCAGGGGTTAGAAAAGCTATCTATCTAATATAATGAAAGTTTATCTGGAGCTACTTTTTATTTTTTACCTGAATTTGTAAGTGTGTAATGGATTGATAGCATAAAAGAAATGTCAACTGTATTCAGTTAAACAAATGTTCCATTGCTTTTAAAAGAGAAAAACATGGAGTATAAGCTTTGGCAAAATTTAGTTATCATGGCCTCAGCATTTGATGATAACTACAAGGGTTTACTGTGAAATCAGTAAATAAAACAAAGAGAAAAGAGAACTAGCAAGGGAGGAGACCCTCAATGATAATGCCATGTACCCCCTTAAAGCACAAAGATGTGAACCTTGAAACTTCCTGTTACTCCCAAGCAAAAGCAGAACTACGGATAAAACCAACTTTTTGCTATTATAAAGCCAGCTATATCTAAAAAGAAAAGCCAAGATGAATCATGCTTACATATATTGCAGAACATGTGATTATCCAGGGGAAAGCAAAACAGACCAGGGAAAACTTGACTATGAAAGCTTACCAGCTGCACAGATTTGCTAAGAAATTCCATAGGATAAAATTATAACCAGCCTTAAAAAGTCATTCACTACAGCAGAAAAACAGGGCTGCCTCCAAAGTTTTATTTCTACTACGAACAAATAATAACTTATTAAAGCTTTCTTTTTTTTTTCTAGAACATACTGTTAATAGTTTGTATCCTGTTCCAGAAACTTTTTTTACAGCAATTGAGTGCTGTAACTTAGATTTATGCCCTTGGAAATCCTGCACCGTGAAATAACTCACTCTCTCCCTCCAAAGACAGCTAATGGATGTAGAAAACTGCCCAGTTCCCATTCAGGGGTCACAGGTACAAATGGGTGAAGATGGTTTTGGCAACACTGGAAAAAGGGGCAGTGGAGTTAATAAGGAGTGACAGGACCACAGAGGCCAGGACCAGCAAAGATGCTGGAACAAGAGAGGGAGAATAATTTTCTATTATCCAAGCATGCAAACAGTCTGAAGCTAGGCTGAATAAAGGACTTACTACAGATAACCTCTGGGTTACACATGTACACATATACCAGGTGTATCTCACCTGGACCTGGAAATACTGGTGGTGGATCAGGTATAATAATCTCTCAGTGAGCTTTAACTTTCGTAACACAGAAAACAGATGCAGTCTCAAGCCAAACAATTTCTTGTCTAAATTAAGTCTCTCTTTCATTTCAGATTCCAAATAAGAATGGCTGCAATACCTAATTAAAATGTACTGCAAAAGAGTACTTTGAAAACGTATGGAATTTCACCCATCTTGACAGACTAGCCACAGCAACTTGCAACAAGAATCAATATGTTCTCCTGATAGCTGACAAAGAAATGCATTTTATTTTTTTTTTTTCTGGTATACATAGTTATATTAATTAAAAGTTTCTCACAAAACACGATCCTAAGCTAAAAATCCTACAAACTATTTAACTATAATATGTTTAGATGGCAAATTAGAACCATTCACCAGGACAGCTGTGATTTTGTCCACAATATATATTTAATAAAGTTTACTATAAAAAACCAAGCTAAATTTCACTGAATTTATATAAAAGTACTAATCATATTCATTTTTTTACATCCACGATGGTTGTTACTATCCTTCAACACAGAAAGCATTATTTTTTTTGTGCCATTTAGTTCAGGATGTGCTCCCATCTTGAGCTATGTGTAGTTCTGGTCTTACCTCTAACGTGGCAGAGGTCTCAAGAAGACACAAAAATGGGCAATAACAATGACCAGAAGTATCAAATTAGCTCCATGCAGGCAATGACTAAATAGACTGGGACTCCTCAGTCTAGGAAAGACTGAGGGGTTCGTAATTAGGAGTGGCATGGAAAGGATGAATGGGCAACGACAGTTCACTTGTACACTGTCTCTTCCAATCAACAAGTCTGGGTCACCAAGTGAAACTAAGAAAAGGGTAAGTACAGAGCAGATGGTTCTGCACACTATGCTTAATTAAGCCACGAAAGACTTTACTGAAAGATATTGTGTATGGTACAAATTATACACAGGTTCAAAAGCAACTGCACAAATTCAAGGGAAAAAATCCCCAAACATCCATTTGAGTATTTTGATATGCATCAAGTTCACCCTCACCAAAGCCCCTGAACCCCAAGTTTCCAGCTGCAGATTGCAGAGGCTGAAGATCATACACTTGCTCTGTTTCTACGTTTTCTGCTGATGTTGCTACTGCCCACTATCAGAGCCAGAACACTGGGTAGGAAGTCTGGTCTGCCCAACTATAGTCATTCTTATGCTCTGCTTAAAATCTACTTTAGGATTTCATACTAAAGAATTCCTGAGTTAATTCAAAGTGAACCAAGGCCAACTGCAAAGCTCCCTTTGAAATTCATGGTCTCTTTACACTGTTTAGCTTCATTGTTTATGGTTATAGTTTGATTTACCATTATTATTTACTCTTTCACTATCTCTGAATGTTTTATTGTTTTGTATTAAGCCAATCCACTCATACACACACCTCTTTCAGAAACTCTCTTTCAAGATCAGGATGTTTAGCTAATGTGACAATCTTGCCTTCACGTTCTACATTGATTAATACGGTTATATGTGCGTGGGAGTTTGAGTCCACCTTCAAAAACAATCTAAAATACAATTATTTTATTAGACATGAAGTATAAACAACTAACCACAATTATTTAGCATTTTATATTAGCATAGTCTGTAGTTGCTTACCCTGTTTTAAACTGAAAAAGTAGTATCCTTTTATATTTCAATTTTCTGTTTGTTTTTATGTAATTCAGACAGCATCTCTTCATGCCTTGGTTACTTACACATCATTTTCCTTCTTTGAGTAAAAGCAAATCTCTGAAGCTACTTCCACACCACGAGACTGAAATTTCACCTACTGCAAAGCATTCCTTTATCCAATGACCCAATATTAAAACCAGGCTTCTCATCAATACCTCTAGAGATTATGGCTTTTAAAAGCGGGGCCTCAAATCAATATTTAAGAATCTGTTTTACCATCTGCAGTGAGTTGCTGCAGCTTGTCGCAAACCACAAGGGATAGTGCATTAGCGCTGAAAGGCAACGCCAGATCAATAGCTACAGATCAGTGGGTGGGAACTTCACTACGCAGCTGCTTATATTAATGTAACTTTGCCAGTGAGTTTGTTAATAAAAAGAAATGGTGCTAAAGAGAGCAAGGAAGTGAAAAAATGCAAAGCTAATCTAGGAGATCAAGCCTCTTTAAACCTTGGTCTCACAAAGACTTATGTGTGTGTTTAACGCCACATGTTGTGAGCAATCCCATGGAGTTAATGGGACATAAAACTACAACTGCTCTACAGGCAAATTCATGCATAAGTCTTTCCAATCTTGATATATAAGGTTAGTGATAAGTGTGGTTTGTTTTTTTTTTTTTTTCTCCGAGACAGGATCTGGAAATAATAATATTGGTTTCACAAGACATTGAAAAGCAGTATTCATTGCTATTAAAAAATTAAGCAAACAAGACAGGAATTTTAATAGACTAAGTAATTAAAGCAATCGTACAGCAATTATTTGCTTTATCTGTGTGTGACTGGGGTAGGGGGGTTAAAGAAACACCTCTTCAATCATAAATCATTTAACATTGCTTCAGGCTTTTTTCTTTCCTCCTGCTATTTGATAGCTAGAAGTACATAAATCAGGTTTTTTCTTTCTCTGATTTAATTTTGACATATATTGCACAACTGGAGGACATACTATACAGACATAACTGTATTTCTCTAGAAAGACTTCTGAATTTTCATTAGTGATGTTTTAAATGTCTCTATTATACATTCATTGAAACTGAGCAGAGTGGAAGCTTTGGAGCCCATGCTAAAGGCAATCTTCTACCAAATTTCAACGGGATTCCTGCACAAGGAGGGATCCCTTCTAGGACCTGCTTTAGCACATGTGAAATTGTAGTAACAGATCTTTAGTGACAGTCATAATTACAAAATTATCAGGATACAGGCACATTTTTTCATTGGGGATACAAAATCAGCAATTAATATATGCCTTTGTAGTGCATGCTTATTTTCATAAATTAAAAAAAAAATATTTTACTTTATAAAATAAATCCAGCACTAGGATAAGGAGAATAAGCCTTTATTAAAGCACAGGGTCAAACTATTACAGAAGCTAAGCTTCATTCCTGTCACATGAAACCTTGCGTATTTTGCCTGAAGTGGGCATTACTTTGACAGTGGTTTCTCAGTGTACAAAGGGAGAACAGTGGCTGTCTCTCTCTCAGATGATAACCTGACATGAGATCAGATGCAGAAATAAGAAAGTGTATCTTAGATGTAAAGCTCACATAAAAGAAAAACAAGTTGTCTCTTTTCCAGTCGTACAATACGCATCATGCACTTGGAAAGGTCAATATTAATTAGCAAATCCAGCAGGGATATTCTGTCATGGGCTTTTTTTGTGCAGCTGGTTGTTCTCTGTTGCAAATGAAAGATAATCCATATTCAGTTAGAGGTCTGAAAGCTGTCTCGTCTCTGAAATTCCAACATCCTTTAAACAACTGGTAAATAGAATTAATTTAATTTTTAAAATCCAACACGTTCAAGTAGATTATCCTTGATTTCTGTTTTGGTTGCTTCCACAGTTATCAGTTCTTAAGTTTAAAGTCAAAGGAAATATCAAAAAAAATCCCAGCAGATAACCAAATTGAGCTATAGGCCAGATTGACAGGATAGTGGCATTTAAACTTGGGGAAGGGCTGGCATTTCTTTCATATCTGGATTTCAAATAAAAATGTGGTAAAGGACTCTCAAGGAAAAGAAGATGATAGCACCACACCTTTGAGTCAAAAACCAAGCCCCAAATTGACTCTGCATTGCTCCAAAGACCATTTATACTTTTAAGATCATGGTTACCCATGCCATGGGATTGGGCCGGTACCAGCTGAGATGCTTTGCCCGTTTCAGGGAGAGCTCAGAGAAGATCACTGTTAGGATTGCCCATCATATACGAACACTTCTTCCATTAAAGGGAGGGGGGCCCTAAATGGACCCCGTTATAGACTCAGATGTCCACAGCTTCTGAAGTCTATACAGAGGATAGAAAGTGTGAACTGATGGTGATGGGGATTAACTGTGTTAGGTAAACCTAAAGTTTGTATTATAAAGATCACCATGGCACATGAAGGAATAAACTTGAAACTGCAGCTCCTCCTTCCTTGAAGTATTTTGTTGTAAATTTTGCACATGGGTAATGGATAATTAGAAATAGGCTTTTTTAGTCTACACATATTAAAAAATGAACAGTAAAAAAAACCCCTTAAAGTAAGATACAGTATTTAAATAGATTACAACTTCTGAAGTGTGTAATGACTTCAAGATATTAAGACTATTACATAGAATATCAGTAGGAGTTATACTCTCGAGTGACTTAAATTTCCATGTTGCATAACTATACAGCTTCTATTTAGCACTTAATTCTGAATTAAATAGTTCTGACGAACTACTGAAAAAGCAACTTCACATGCTCAAGCTCAGTTTTCTTCAGCTGACTGCTTTATTAGATAATTTGTTGAAACAGCCATACGTATTGGTCCAGTCTGCAAGCTGTTTGGAAAAAGGGTATTATCTCCATGTACATTTATAAGGACCTCTGAACATAACCTTAGCAAGACAAGATCAAAACCTAATTCGCAACTACTTGTTAATTGAACAGTCGCATATTATACCACTATAAGATTCTTTATTCAAGATGTTCTTACTGCAACCATATCCTTGTGCTTGTCTTCCCTGTTACCTGAATCCCTTGCATGAGAATTTATGGAATTTGGGGTGGGGAGTAGGTCTTTTACTTCATGGATGTTCCCAGCTAATTGCTCTAATGACACTTTTGCAGCTGTTAGCCTCCCTTGTTTCACTGCTGTCACCAATTTCCAGTATACTGCTTTCTTTCTACACTGCATTGCCATGCATGTTGCCTGAATAACACCTCAACCACGATGGTGTTTTGCCACATACACTGTTTTGATGAAAGCTTCCATATTATTTAATTCCCTATTTCTTTCTGCTTGAGTCTAATTTTCATAGATGTTTTAAATCTTTACCTATAACCCCATGGGACTGCAATAACACCTTCTCCTTTATTCCCATCTCTCTAATATTCTAAATAAGGAGGAATACACATCTCTCTTTTTCACCTTCTTTCTAGAATATTTTGATGGAATTTTCTCCCACTACTTACAAAGTCTGCTAATACCATGGAACAGTATTATATATGTATCTCTCCTATGATTACAGATCGGGCTTTCCTGGATATCTATTTGTAATGGCCACATGTTTTGCTTCTGATTGCTCACTCAGCATTGCATGATCTATTAAAGAGGTGTTATAAGAAGCAGTTTCAGGTAGTCTGTTAGAAAAACAAGATATTTTATCACACCTTATCAGTATCTCAATGACCATTTAAAACTCAGGTACTGACCTGATATTCTGTCAAGGCTTTATGGGTGGATTTAGTGCTCTGAGACTATTTTTTCCAAGGGACAGAGGTCCCCATTACAACTCATCACACAAATTGACATCTTGCTAATAAATCTCAGCATAGGCGCCAAGGATGAGTAGATATGGAAGAAGTCTCTTGTCTCCTCTGTGTCACAACCATGAAAGATTTATAAGGGAAACCTCGTAGTGTTGCTGTCACTAATGCTGAACAGAGAGATTTTGCCACTGAGTTTAGCAAACCAGAAATCTTCAAGAACACTATAATTTATTAACATCCTGTGTCAGAGACTTACACTACAGATATTAGTATGTAATTTATTTATACAGTATGGCATATCAATTATTCATGGCACTCTCTAGGCTTGTATAAATGGAAGGGCCCTTGCCCCAAAAGCTGCAAATGGCTTTAGCCCAGCTATAGAGATTTGGATAACAAAAGGTCTGAAAAAGGAGCAAAACCAAAAGTTCACAACATAAAAAATACCTGGAGGCTGAGCATATAAGTTTTACATTAGATCTTTCATCCCTAAAAATACAGGGTGTTTCAAAAAGATTGACCAGGTTTCAAAGCACTGTACTTCACAATAGCACCATGTTACAATTAGATAAAAATTTACAAACGGTAGTGGCAATCATTTGAAACTCTATGCCCCACCCTTTCAAGTGGTAGGAGTTCCATTCATGGGCAGTTCGTGGTTGCAGAGATATAGGGATTTCAAATTGGGTCCATCTTTTTGAAACACATTGAATTAAGAAAGTAGGGTTGTGGGGCAGAACATGAGAGTTTACAGTGACCATAGTTGTCACTGTTTTGGTTGAGAAGTGAAGTCAACTATGGGGAAACGTGGAAATGTGGAAATGCAATCTGAGCTGGAAGAGTAGGGCACTGCTCATGCATACGCATCACGGGTAAAGCAACTCTAAAGAGGAATCGGATGCACAGCGAAGGTACTAGAGAGGCAATTGTACAAATATTTTATTTCCCAGACTGATTGGTTTTTATGACATATCCTTCTAGCTTGCTGTGGGCTTTATATAATTCATTTTGTTTGCCTCTGAGAGCTATACTCTGACAACTCCAATCAGCGGTATGTGGGTCGGTTCCTTTTAGTGCTTTGGCAGTTCAGCCATGGCTGTATCAATTTTGTATTGTGCATGCGTGTAGAGACACTCAGCTTCTCAGTGAGCTTGACTTGAGCTTAGTGCAGCAACGCTACATTAAATGGCTATTTTCTAACTCACAGATCTGAAAAATGGGGTTAATCAATGACCATTAGACCTTGTGCTCCCTTCTGGCATAGAATGCCTCCTTTCATCCAGGGTTATTGTATTGTTGTTTAATAAGTTATGATTGGCATTTGGCACAGGGCAACTGAGGCCTTATTAGCAAGAAGAAATGAAAGTATTATGGAATAAAACAATTAAGTGGGACAGGATAACTCACAACAATGTGCCAGATTGCATCACATTTGTATTTCACTTCATGGTATTGAATTTCCCCTACAAGTACAAGTGGATGCAGCTAAAAAATGTAAAACACTGCTCTGCTTAGGAAATTGTCCTGAAAAGTTATTTTCCATAATTGAAGACCACATCCTAAGAGGTTCTGATCATGTGTACTTCTCCTTGCAGCCAAAAGGCCTAGTCATAGGCTCTTTACTACATTTATTTCAGTTAAAATTAGCTTGTATGCTAAAGCTGTGTACCACTTACGTCTCACATCTTCAAGTGTTTTCTTCACCTCCTCCTGTCCCCACTAGTAAGATCCACCTAACTCAATAGGCTAAATTATGAACTAATTGACATAAAACTTAAGTGCACCTGGCACTAACAGAATTTCTCCTGAATTTCCTTCCCCATCATGAAGATTACAAAAGGAACTGAAGACTTAATTCTGTGAGATGGAAGTGTCCTGGAATCCCAGTCCTGAAGGTGGCAGACCCACCACAGTGCATTCATTAGCTTCTCAGCTCCTCATAGGAACCAACCACACAACACAAGGCCTTTATATGGTGGTTTTCAGTCTCAGAAGATCAGGAATAAACAGACTGTTTGCACAAGGCAAGAGCCCAGTCTTGCCAGATTACTACAATAAAGGGAAGAACCACATACTGTCTTATCCAGACTATGACGAGCTGATAGCAAGACACTATGAACATGAATTTTCCTTCATCCTTTACTTCGAGTGCAAAGACAGCCTCACATTTTAACATTTTACTTCCTTGTTCTTAAGTAGGTTTCAGGTATGAATTGCCATGAACTGATAACTCTGTCTCAAAGTCTCATAGGCTACACAAATTCAAATTAGGATAGATGATACCTTCTAAATCAAGACAATATTTCTCTTTCTCTTTTTCCTTTTCCTTTTTCCCTTTCTTATTCCCTTTCACAGGTAATATTTGTACAGATGAGAAAACTTTCTTCCTTTTGCTGTTTTCTTTTCAACTGTGCCTGCAACTGAGAAGCTAATACACTGGGGTATGCACACATGTACATGCTGTCCATGAATAATAAGACTTTAATGACATCTGGGGCTCAAGGAATCGAGGACTTACGCTTGGAATGTTTGTCACACAGAGCCGATGCCCTCATGTCGCAGAGTCTCAGGGATCCTTTGCTGCTGCTGTAGACAAAGAGATTGCAGTGATGGGGATGAAACTCAGAGGCCGTAATCACTTCCGTCAGGTCCTCCATATTGGCTGGCTTTATATCTACGATGTCTGAATGGAAGTTTCATTAAGGAAAATCCAGTTATACACAGGTAAACCATGACTCTCGCTGCCTTCTTGAAGGAATCATGGTTATCTAAATGTCCATACATTTAATGCTTTTTAGATAAAGATATACTAATTTGTTCGGCAGTAAGGTGTTTTTAAATTTTCATACCATCTGCACCAAACTCAAAGAGCCACTAGTCAACAACAGCTTTACAGCAGAAACCATTAATAGGTGAACACTAGTCCATGCTGTGCAAAGACATCAAAGAAACAGTATTCCAGGTGATTGGAATTATCACCTTCATTAAAACTAACAGAGAGCAGGAAGCTGTATCCCCTGTAGGTGCTACTGAAATCACTGCTCTATCCCGGATAATACTGACTGATAGGGAACACGGTACAGCTCAGATCAGCTCACTCCAGTAAAGGCTCACTGGCCTTTACGATCATGCAACTTAAGCTAAAAAAATACGTATAGCTTAATTTAAAAGCCTCAAGCAATAAATATACTCTTTTGCAAAGACAAATGCAGCAAATACAGAAGCATTTATACAAATAGTTTTGTTTGAATACATACTAAGATAATATCCTTTCTAAAAAAATGTGCACAGTATTCTTTTTCTATTTGAATACTTGTGAAAGAAGCATCTGAAACAGCATTCTTGTTTTGTTATGTAAACGATGCTTACTACTGAAATCGATATGAACTTCTATAACTGAGAACTAGACATCTGAATCATGTAAGTGGACAGATCACCAATAAAAATACATGAAAGATCAAGTTTCCCAAGCATAAACCTGTCAGTTGGATCACCAAAGATTATCCACATGAAGTAGACCTCACATAGTGCATCTCCAACACATATATATCCACTCATACATATTTACCTGACTTGGTGAGCTTAAAAACCAGGATTCTACTAGCATGTATTTGGAGGAGGCAGCCAGCCTGTGGAAGATTGCTTATAAAGAAAAGTATGAAAGAGAGTCCCATGAAGGGCCTGTAAGAAAACAGTAGGTGTAGAAGCATAAAATGAAATAAGGATATATAGGTAAAGCAGTACACTTAAATAAGATTTTGCATTTTCATATGGCCCTCAGCAATCCGCTGTAGATAAACCATCCAAACATTAACAAATCCTTCAAACAAGAAGACTAACATTACCCTATTTTACTGATGAGGCTGTGCGAGAGGCAATAAAGGATTTGCATAAGATAACATGGGAAATGCACAACAGAACAAACCCAGATCTACTGAGTCCCAGTTCAGTGCCCTAAACACAAATCATCTCAGTGCCTGGATTCCCTAAACATAAAATTTGAATCAGCTGATGTTCAAAATTTAAACATCTCAGAGGATAAGATAAATGAGAAAATCTGTTTTACTGATGGCAAGAGAAATCACATATTGTGATACTAAGCCTGTTTCTGTTCCCACTGTGCTCACTCCCCAAACGGAAGGCCTTTAATTGATTTCTGTGGGAATGGGGTACAGTCTACCACCACCTTTACACTCTATACTTTGATCTTTCCCAAAAATGTAGATCTGGGGCACTCAATGAAATTAAATAATACGAAAGATTCAGAGATAATTATCTTTATGACATTGCATAGACAAATACATCACACTGTTTGTTTTTTTTTTTTTACACCAAGTAGTTCAAAAAGGAAAATATCAGCAAAATTATTAATATCTTCTGACATTTATTAACAAGTAGGAATGAATTAATGTTGCATTTCAACTGCATTCCCACTTACTTGCACTATCACATTTGCATCCATCTCCAAGAATCCATCACAACTAATATTAGTGCAATAGATATTAAGATGTAGCAATACTTATTTGCCTCTTTTATAAGTCCTCACTAAATACTCTTGAAAATCAAAAGGAAAAAATACCTTCAATAAGTTATTTGTATTTGGTGAATCTGCCTCAAGAAATATCTTTAAGTAAAAGCAATTGCTTTTAGTGATTGAATTGATTTCAGGAGTTCAGAGAAATTATGGTAACTCAATACAAGAATTTCACCTCTCAGCAGAGAGATGAGTAATTAATGAGTGATGAGAAAGATATAAAATATAAATAGAGTGTGTGAAACAGTCATGGTAAGTATCATTTTTCTACATGCTGAAGAAAATATTGATGAATTTCCCTTCATTGTATGAAATGAATAATCCTATGCTGAATAATGAAATTAAATATTCTATTCTCCTGCCAAAGAAGCAGAAAACAGTTGAAACAGGCTGTATTTCCAGATGTGATCTAAATCTCCACTGAGAAAGAACCTCTTTCCTATTGAGGATCATAGAGAAAATACACCACTGAAAATTCATCATTTCATTAGATTTAGAAAAAATAAAACAACACTTGTATTAAAGTAAACAATCAAGGGAACAGAGAGTTGCACAAGAGATTTACCCCAAATGCATTTGTAATAATAGATGGAAAACCAGCCTCTGCTTTGACAGCTACAGAACCCAGTATATCAAAAGAAGAACATGTTACACAAAAGAACATTTTCTTCCTCTCGTGATTTTTGCCATCTATTTGAAAACAATCAGGTACAGCTTGACATGTGAAGTGGGGGAACTGTATTTAAATGAGCATGACATGGTAAGGGCAAGCATCTCCCATGGGACACTTCACATTTCTGTTTTTCCACTTTCCCTTTGTGCCTTTTTCTTCCTTTTAAGTACAACATCACATAGCAGGAAAATATTAAAAAATTGGACCAGACAGCTTGCTTCAGAAACAGGCCCTTTGGTGAACTTGAAGAGCTCAAAGAAGAGGGAAACTGGCAGAAACTTAAATGAAAATTCCATTGCTATATTCAAATGGCACAAATCTGTAGAGTTGCCTCCTACACTAATGGCTTCCCTTGCAATCCACTCTTGTGGAGAGATGTCCTGAGTGGGCCACAGTCCTTGTCCCCCAGTCCTCTCACATCCAAATGCCAGTCACATCCAACTCCTGTTATACCACATGTAACGTGGTACATTTTCAGAGCGTGGACAAAACAGCAAGGTCCAAAGACTTCTAAGAGACAGAAAGACCAAAAAGTTAATCATTGGCAGTGCCCTTCTGTTGCCTCAAAAAAGCCGGTGTTCCTGTGCGTGAACATGGCAGGAATTTCCCTAAGAAAATTAAAAATATCTTCTCACTACTTTCACTCCCACACACGCTTGCCAAGAACGAGGCATTTCGATCCCTGGTAGGTATTTGCACTAAGGGAAGGCTGAACTGGCACTTTGCCAACGATGGGCTGGAATACATTGGCAGTCTTTTAATTCATTAACATTAAAACAAGGAACAGGAAATACCTTCTTGCTCACAAAAAAACAGAACAGGCCTGTCCCTCCTAATCCAACTGTTTGCTGTCTTATATACCAGCTCTCCCCTCCGTTGCTTGGATCAGTGAAATGGGATAAAGCTACGAAGAGGCCAACAGATTTTCAAGATGCTTTCCACAGCAAAATGGAAATGAAGGGTCTAGTATGCTTAGAGACCACAATGGTGAGCGTTGATGTTCTTACAGTTGGGTTAGTAGAGCTACAAGACCAAGAGTTAACTTTTGGAAAGGCAACAAAGATACTCTAAGGCAATGCAACCTTTAATTTTGGCTAAGAGCGCCTATGCTGCTTTCCCAAAATAACTCGAGAACAGAGGTATAACACAGTAGAGTGAACAGGCAGGACAGGACCTGACTGAGAGGAGAAAGGAGGCACTGAGGAAAGATCTGCAGGAAGCAAAACAGTGGGAGAGGAAGGAGGAGAGAGCACAAGGAAAGGTACGATTAACAACCTGCACGACCCGCAGTGTGAGGGATGCCATCAGAGCACACGATTCAGTTCTGTGGTAGGTTCAGTTCTCATCCAGTATTTTGTGCTGCTGTTGTGCAGCTGATATTAAAATGAGTATGACAGGAGGAAGAAGATTTGTTCCACTGCCTCTGGGCCACTGATCTAAGAGAAGTATCCTCCTCTGGGAGAAGTCACTCCATAAAGTTCCTTTTAGTGCAGGTTACAAAGATGGCCCTCACCTTGATCCAAAATTTGCATTAATCAGACTTCTCTGCTTGATCAGCTAGAATATAAATGAGCATGCCTGCTTTGTGCTCATGCCAAAACATGTATAACGAGAATGTGGAAAATACATAGGGTTCCTGCTGAGCCAAAAAGGTTCCAGAATGAATTTCCTTGTATGATAATGGAAACATAGCAGTCTCCTCAAAACAGATTAAATTCCCTTTGAAGCGAACAGTATGC
Organism: Pampusana beccarii; assembly: GCA_013399365.1. Lineage (NCBI taxonomy): Eukaryota > Metazoa > Chordata > Aves > Columbiformes > Columbidae > Pampusana > Pampusana beccarii. The sequence goes on along the minus strand of VWYH01008161.1, from coordinate 86,197 downwards.
ATAAAGAAATAGCTGCTTTGTTTTCCTGAAAATATCAATGAATTCTACAAGAAACTGAATTTTGTAGACAACAAACTTCCAACTCACAAGCTGTAGCATATAGAGGACTGAATCTTATATCATTATTTCGGAATAATTTTTATATGATTTGAGGGTCCAATGCAACAAGGAAATGCATCAGACAAAGGCTACAGGAAAAAAAATTAACTCCCCTTTATTCAACTGTAATAGAGGACAGCAACTTTCTTTAGAAAGATAGACAGAATTTTCCATAACAGCTTCATAAGAAAACTAAAACTCTTATCTTTCTTATTTCAATATATGCTAATGTGATGCTTCATTTTTACCCCTTTGTGGGACTTGTGTTTTTGCAATTTTTAAGCACTTTCAAAATGTAAACTTCAGCATATCTTCCCAAATCTGGCTGTTAGTTATGTTTTGCACAAAGGTTTGTTCCAGCTCCTAATTTTGACTGCATCTCACACCCACATTCTGGCCTACTCCTACAAAGATTCACTGACTAGAAGTTGAAATCAATAGCAATTCAGAGAAGCTGCCAGGGCTTCAGTTTAGGTAATTGATTACTGTGGTCCTGCTGAGGTTTTACACTTTTACTATAAGAATTTTTCGGAGTTATTTCCTCTGTCAGTCATTTAGTGCACACTATTTTCATCGCAACGATGGAACTGTGGTGCTTACAAATCAAGCTCTACCAGTTTTACACTTCCTACATGGTGGTTATATCATTCCTATACCATGCACCAGCTGAGGGAACTAATTCTAAAAGCCTACAGTGTTCTTCCAGGTTGTGTACCTCAGGGGAGCAGAAGCAGAATCAGGCCTCAGTATGCTTCATAACATAATTATGTCATTACATCAATCTTTTTACGAAAGCAAGAAACAAGCCCTAACTTTTAAATAACCACTCACTCCTTTCTTCTAATTTCTTAACGATACACTCTATGTTTTCACTGTTGAATGACAATTCTACATAGGCATGTCGTGACAGTAAGGACACCATTGGATAGGGTCCAACTTCTGAATCTGTGTCTTTCTGACTTGTTCTCTCAGAGTCAAGGCCTTCTGGAATGTATTGTCAATAGGTTAATGGATTTGGCCTTTTATTCAAATTCCAGCGTTTTACCTTAGGCAGAGAGATGACCCAGGGTTTATTTTCTAAATACCCCTAATAGCCACAGTGTCAATGCTTTTTATCAGACAGCATTCGCCGACTGCTCCACTAAAAGCATGTACTGTACAGGTTTTATTAAAAGCCCAGGGAGTTGTAATTACATTGTCTGTAACATTTGACTCTTCCGAACCACAGAAGCAGAGACTGCTGCATAAGCGTGTGCTCCTTCAAGTGGTCTTGGACCTAATATCTGCTAATATAAGGTATTGATCCATACTTGAAAATTACTTAGTGGTACAATATCATCCCAATTCCATTTTTAATTCCATGGTCTTTATAAAAATGATTCTACAGACATCATACTGGAGTTGGGAACTCTGGCAACAGTCTCACATCAGTGGTGATTTGCTGAAAATATCAACTTAAATGGCTCGATTTGGATTTGCCATTAAACGTCTCCATCAAAGATGTTTAGATGGTGCCATTATGATAGTACAAAGGCTTATGACAGCTTTTTTTTTTTTCTGTATTTTTCCTCATATCAGGGCTACCAGATACAGAAAGCATAAGAACTGCTATGGGGCCTTTTAGTTCTATGTGGAAGGACAAGTCACAGACAACTATGCTGGGTGCTGTGCAAGCACAAAGTAAATGGGTTGTTCATAATATAAAGAACAAGTACAAACTGCATACAAAGAAGATATTAAGTAACATTAACACACTTCTGTGGACTTCTGAAGTTTCTTAACTCAAGCATTATAGCCTAAGTTAGATGAAAAAGAGATGTTAGTGGAAGAAGAAAAGACATGGACGTGCTAAGCAGCTGCACTAGCAATAACTTTCCAGCTACTCCGCTAGAACTAGCCATGAAAGAGAATTTGGCTGTGTTAGGTAAAAAAGAGGTATAAAAACTAAGCTACTGTTGAGATCCTGCTCACCCAGAGATAGGATGATATATTCAATACATTTCCTGTCTTATTGGTAACACACATTGATACAGTGTGGATAAGAAGGAGGTCTGTGTGCTGGAGTGGTGCTCCTTGGCAACAGCCTCACATTTATGCTCAGTGCAGCACTGTCAGCACAAGATAGCCCCTGCTTCTCACAATCTAATACCTCAAACTTCAGCCAGATGTGTGCCTAATTTAGCTCTCTATTTCTGTCTTCTAAAGCCATAAAACGTACAAAACACGAGGAGCAGAGAGGTGAGTTTAAGAATCAAAATGGCACTGTTTTAACTGGCAGCTGATGGGAACCGGGGTCTCTGAGCACTACGGGACTAACAAGATTCATTCAAGGCTGAACAGGAAGCCAGGGACAGAACTTAAATACCAAACTTCTGAACCCAGCCTGCAACTCCTGGACTTCCCATCTCAACTTTCATTTAGAATTGGGGATACTTAGTGAGAAATTGCAAGTATTATTACAAAACCTCTTCCATTCATTAAGTTCAAAGCAAAGGAAAGCCAGCGTCAGTGTTTTACAGATAACGAAACTGAGGCATGAAGTGGCAAAGACTTGGCAAAGGTCTGCTAAACAGCCCGCGAGAGCAACAGTTCTGGATTCTGATTTAGCGGTCTCTCCCCTCTCTATCCACAGCACTCCAGGCATGTGAGTATTCACACAGTTCTTTTCTTGGTTAGTTAGTTCTGAGAGGTCCTTTTGTTATTATTACATTTGTCTTTCGCAATTTTTCCCCAGAATGCAGACCAGTCTAAAGACTCATTCTGAATTTGAGAGATCTCATTCTGATCTTTGTAACATCAGAATTACTTTGCACTCCTATTATAATATCTCAGTAGAATAAAAACACAGCAAGAAAGCCCTAAGTCTCCATTACACAAATATTACTTGAAAAAAAAAAATTGACATATTTTAAACGTATTTAGTAAAACGCCTGCATTTTCATCTGTAGACACAGTCACATGCCTGCTTTAGTGACAACCATATGCACATGCAGGTTTTCATGAGCAAAGAAATAATTATCTGGATATACGCAGCTGAGAACAAAATTAAGTGGATGAGTCAACAGAGGAAGACTTGCCTTTTCAAATGCACATCTGCATTTTCCTGTGTACAGTGCTCAACCACTGAAAGGCTGCAGAGTCATATTAATTTGATATATTTGCATTTTAATTAATTATGATTTGTCTGAAACTACTGTAGGATGTTTAACACTACATTTGGAACATAAATACCAGAAGAGCCTCAGGTACATATAAATTATTAATAGAAGAGACTTATTAAATCACCTATCTCAGCTTCTCTTAGGCAGTATTATTCTATGCAGTAAGATAAGTGGCACCATGTATGACATACTAGCAAGAGTTCCAAGAAAAGAGTGAAACTTAACACAATAAGGCAAGGACAAATTATAAACTAAAGCAATATTATCTCATAATTCACAAATCTGCTTTCCTGAAATCCATGAGATGTTTAAAAGAGAACTGAGAGGGATTTACTTGGTTTGCTGAATCCCGTCCCTGGTAAGACAGAGAAATACAACATATATAACTTTATAAACTCCATTTTAAAAGTAGCCAGAGATTATTTCCAACATAACTTGGAAAGAAGAGATAACATACCTAATTTTTTTCATTAATAACCTATGCACTAACTGTTAATACCATAAAGAAATTTCTTCTCGATAATTATTAAAATCCCATGCAGCTGAGGAAGATCTGCCTATTAAAAGGCAGACACAGAACTTCCAGCTGGAGGGTATAGACTCTTTAGAGAATTTATTTCCCTATATGCAATTTAGTCTTCCATATACCTCTCAGAAAAGCCCAATACAGCAGCATTTGTACCCCTGTAGAGTAGAATAATTCCATATTTTAACTCAAGTTACAATTAAAGTCACAAAGGACTAATTTTTTGCAAAATTCAGCTAGATAGAAGTGTCTTCTATAGCATCACGCTTTCCCGTTCCCTACATGTTTGTTATGGAAGTAGTCACATAAAACTACCAAAATAAAAAATAACCAGATACTTCTGAAAAATTGGTACTTTAAAAACACTAAAGGCTTACATTCTGAATTTATACTGATATTTCTGACTGCAACTAAGTTTGCACTGCCAAGAAATCACTGAGTGAGAGCAATGTGAAAATGAAAATGAGGAACAGATTCAGTTCTCATCAAAAGCTCCACAGTGAAAGTTTTCCAAATTATCTATATTAAATTATATAAGACACCTGATTAAAGCCTCTTGGCAGGATTTATTAACTAGTTGTTTAACTTACATGAAAGGATTTGCAAAAATGCCCATCAGCTTGGTCTCTAGGCACTGCAGAGAAATACAGATTCCAGGAGTCTTGGAACACCAAGATTATTCTCCAAGGCAAAGGGGTTCAATATTCACAGCTGTATGCCTGTTCGTTTGCTTGATGTGCTTTCAGGACATTGATTCCAGACAAGTCGCACAGCTTGTAGTCAGTATGAAAACAGTTAAAATAGACCTATTCTTAACTCTGGTGCTGTAACTGTGTTAAAGTTAATATTGCCTTTATTTACAAGGCATTTTTATTCCAAAGGCCCCAAAAGTGACCTCCCTTAACTATCGCAATTTCATATGCAATGGCACTACTAAAGTGCAGTCCTTGCAAGTATTATGACAACAGATAAGAGAGAAACATCTACATTAATGAGAAGTTCCCTGGCTACTTCGATAGTGAGAAAAACCTCCACAGACTCAGGCTTTAAAGACTAACAGAACACAGAGGTACAGACTGCAAGCTTTAGAATACCCAGGGTGACTGTGTGAGTATTTTTATGATGCCTCTGTTCCTGTATGGTACACTCGTCAAGATAAAAGATTTCACCCAATGAGTAAAGCCAGTTATATTTTCTTCTTCATGTTAATACTCTACAAAAGATTGTGCTTTGCAAGGTTAATTTCAAGTCCAAACTCACATGGGAACGAGAATAATTAGACTCATTTAAGATAATTGTCCCCTCTGGCAGAGCTGATTAAATTATTTATACATTATCTTTTTGTATAATTGTACCTAGAACTGTGTAAATCATTTTTTTGTCTAAATTTCAATAAATCCATAATACATGTTTTTTAAGTTGGATATACCACCTGCACCTGTGGCAACAAAGAATGGCTCATTTTTAAAATGCTTCAATGAGAAATTAATCCAGAGGGAAACAGAAGTATGCAATTTAAAAGCTTCCACAATGATACCACACTGATTAAAACTCATCAACTGAAGAAATAAAATTAGTAAGACAATAAATCTTGGACTGAATGCTGTTATCCATTTCCACAGGAATAACTTCACTGACTGCAGCCCCATTACACTAAAATATGAGTGCTACTTGGCTGAGTATCAGCTCCATTATGTGACCCTTTATCTGTAATTTAATATTCCTTGCTATAGTTCCCAAGTCCCTCTGTGATGGGTGTGCTCAACCCCCTTGACCAGACTTAGCAGTGGTTCGGTAGAGGCTTCAAAGGAGCCAAAGGCCTGAGCTGTGGCTGGGCCATGAACTCCTCCAGCTCCCCCACAGAGGAGCAGAGTGGCACAGCGAGCACCAGAACACCCATCATCCGAGAGACTTACGAGTAGAGAGTGGTCTGCCAAGCCTCATTTCTCAAGGAATAAAGAAAGTTGTGGGTACAAGGAGTCTCATGCACACCTTTCCCACCAGAGATGATTTGACTACAAGCCAACTACTTTATTCGGTAAATGTGACAGCCTGGGTGAGCCTTCTTGGAGGTCTCCCCGTTGGGCAGCGTGGCTGTATAGGGGTGATCGACCCTTGAGCTGGGACACCTCTCAAGGTTGCTCCAAGAGACATAGAGACCTTTCACCAATGGCAGATCTTTGATAAGCAATCAATATCACATACAACCTTGTAGTACGGTATTTTTGAGTTTGCCTTGGTAACTTGATAGTAATGAAACATTACCAATCCATGTGGCCATTCAATATTAATCACTACAACCTCTGTATTCCTTAACCCTGTTCCTTGTATCACTACCCTTCGATATATACCATTGACGAAGTCTGGGATTAAGATTGGACCTAGCCACATGTAGGGTCCATAAGGAGTTTAGAAGGCAATGGGGTCCATTCTGAACCTCACAATTCAACAGGGTGGTTTTCCTTACCACTTTCTTACCATCTGCATCTCCAGTCTCTGGTAAATCATTCTAACCTGAGGCTAACTCAGTTTTCCTCTATATATTTCCTCCATGAAGTAATTAATAAGGTGAACCTTGCCCTCAAACTTGGTGAACCTCGTAAACCACTCTTATGTTTGGTAATTACATCCAATTCGTTAATTCTGTCAAATCATTATTTTACTCCACTAAAACACATTGCTGCTTCTCTCCTTTGAGTGAGGTGCATTCCACTCATTTTGTGACACTCTCTTTGCTAAAGATATCAGATTCGGGATAAAACTTGAAAATTCTAATGTAATAAACCACTAGGGTGAAAAAGGAAATCTGTTTGGTGATGCTAACATTCATGTCAGGCCTACTAAGTGCTCTTTCTCTCTTTTATAGCAATAAACTTGAGAAAGCTCAGTTCTGAAAAGGCTTTTATGGGCTCAGGATTTCACACTATTCTTTATAATTTACTGCAACTCCAGTCAATTTTCTTTTTCCATTTACAAGTCACTATACAGTATTAAAAAACCAAGAGTATTTTAATGCCTCTGGCTACTTTTTCCTTACCTGTGCATCCTTGAAATAATAGGTATGTGTCTCTATTTGGGGCCAACTGCATTAGAGAAGACAGAGGGCTAGATAAAGAAATCCATTAAAAGGATAACACAATCACATACTTATTCAGTTGTGTATGGACGGGAGTGATAAGTAAGAAAATTATGTATTCTGATTAACAAATTAATATTTTTATTAAACAATAAATGTGCAGTGCAGTTATTATCCCAAGGCTATAGCAAATCTCAAATCGTGTTAAATTAATTTCTTTCAAAGCAACTCCAGAAAAAGAAACTGGTCTTTGCCAAGAATGCAAAGGCCTCAGCTATAACTATTTTTTCAGAGTCAGGCTCAACTCTTCCAATTTATTTATTTTGGGGGGACAGCTAGATAGGGAATATTTTCATAGCACTAACTCAGGCCCTGAAGACCCTGATGTCTAAAACTCCAGCCATGTATTGTTTGCTTTTGCTGCACTGTGCACTTCAGCTGTCTGGGAGGAGGGTCTCAGGCAGCAATTCAATGCTAAAGTATTGTTTAATTAGCTCTGATATTGCTCCTTTGGCTATCAGACCTGCTCTGTCATTCAGTCCTCTCTGACTGGCTGATAGGCAAATTCCTGAGATAGGAGTCAATTTAAGGTGATGAGAATAGTTAAAGAGCAATTGTTTCTGACAAGGATCATAAAGGATCCTCTGACAAGACACAAAACCAAACAGAAGTCTTGAAAGACCACTTTCGCAAATTTATTGATGGTTTTCAGAGCTTCCTAAATCTGGACCTAAAGCCTCCTAAAAGATGCTGAGACTTCTCTGTATTTCTTGGAAACAAATCATCCTTAAGATCTTTATAGTCCCTACTCACACAACCCTACTGGCTATACTTATTACTTATTATTTGAATTACAGCAATTAGTTATAAAGACTGCAATTTGCACAAGATAACACGTAAACACATGACTGCTCTTGTTCTAAAAGGCTTAAAAACTGTATTCAATTAAGATATTCTACAATAGATGACAACCACATCAGAAATAATGTTGTGTCCAAACTAGACTCAGTTTTACCTCAACAAGTGCAGAAGAACTGATTCAATGCCTGTTGTGGAAGCTGTATCCATGTTAGTGACTACAAGACAAAGTCATTTAGGTGATCCTAGAAACGCAGTTCCCTCTCAGCATTTTGCACTAGGGACACACAGAATTTATCTTACAAATTAGTCTGTTGAGAGCTCATGAAAGGCTCCGTTTACTATCAGGATTCTACACAGTTCAGAGAAGACGACAACTTACAGTTACCCATACTTACCTATTTACTAATTTTATTCCACAATTGACACTAAAACCACTTCTTGTGTGATTTTAATAAAAGAATCCTTACTGCATTCTCCTAACAAGCAACAAAAAGAACTTTCCCAGCTACCACATTTCTAAAATCCTTATTCTGGTGGTCACGTGAGATATTTTGTTTAAAGCTTAAAATTCTTTATACCGCGTTTGACTACAGTGGTTACAAAGAACAGGTGCCTGATGCATTGTTTAATTACACACCCACAAAGCCAGCCTGGTCTCCAGTCTAGCAGAGAATTCTTTCCTCCTTTTATGTTCTTCTTTATTATTATTTATCTAGTATTACGTATCCAATTAGTGTGGACCCCTACAGAATCGAAAACAGTTTAAAGAAAAATCAGGAGTTATTTGATCATCGATATCTAGTAATACTGCTTAACAGCTCCATTAAAATGATGACTGCGTTTTATTCTGCAAAGAGCTTTCTCCAGTATAATGTATATCAAAATATTTTTTTTACAGTGCATATATAATTTTGACATTGGAACTCTGCCTATAAAACAGAACCTTATCCTCTAGTTTTCTGAGGGATCTGAAAAAGACTATAAAAATTGCTTAGACAGCTTAGTGCAAGGCATCTTTCCAGAAATGAGGGATTATTTTTCATTATTTCAAGAATTTTCCTCAGTACCTTTAAGCATCATCATAGGTACACAGGACAGCATTTTCTTGCAGTCCTATTAGCTGCACTTTATAAGCCTCTTGCTGGAGCTTGTTCCCACTTCTGAGCCTTGGTATATGACCCATAATCTGTTGCTGCTCATACATACGATGCTTTGCTGTCACATAAATATTCAGCATTAGGAATAAGAACTATGTAAGAACTACAGTACCTGTTGCCAATCTATTAATCACATCTTAGCAAAACTAAATACTGAACTACAGCAGTGTAAATGTTCCTCAAATTACTGGGTAATTTGGTATCTACAGTTGCATAGGTAATTTCAAAGCAATTTATTTTTAAAGCACAAAGACTCTAAGCTGAAAGATCTCAAACCCAAAAATTAAGAGGCAAAGTCAATGGAAACTGCCATTTTGCAGAGCTTCAAAAATCAGATTGCTTAAAACCAACCTGAATTTAATCGCTAATCACTGCTAAACAGATAAACATGAATTTCCATCTAGTATAGTTATTTTTCAAATGAAAATATTTTCCATTGCTTCAGATAAGAGTAACTTAAAAGAAAAATGCTTGGGAGAGGTAAGGAGAGTTAGGTACTACAATCCTTTTCCTAAATTCACCATCAAATAACTAAATGCTAAGCATGGGTAATGTAGAGTTTCATTTCAGTCAAAGTTTTTGCATCTGATTACCTTTTGCAAGGTTAGAATTGTTATATCTTTTTTTAAAAAAACACTAGATTATTTTCCTCTGTTCAGTAAAGCAAGCGATGCCCAGCAAAAAAACCTCTGTGCTCAGTGAAATTCCATCCTACTGCATTCTGGCAGTTAACAGACCTCTATGGACCAGACATATACTGAGTTATATTTTTCCAAAACAAAACCATTTTCCTACTGTTTCTTCACTTCTGTTACCTTTTTTACAGTATTTTTCTCTCCTGAACAGTTTGCCACTTTATCTAAGGCAGATTTAGATTATGGATGGAAGCAACAGAAAGTGGATCTCACTGGGCAACATTTAGATTCTGGCTGAAATTCCAGAAAACCTATTTGGCTCTAACATTCTTTGTTTCATTGAGTATAAAGTGGAGCTAAGACTGACTAACCTAAAAATTTTAGTACAATTATTTTAAACATTTTTATTGTAAATTATTTAATTGTGTTAAAGTATGTCAAGCACTTCAGTAATACAGAGGAGGAAAGATCTCTATCATGATCAATTTACAATATAATTATCAGCAGATGAGAAATGGCAATGCAACAAAGAATCTAACAGTTAAGTATTGATACTTGGTGTGAATGCTTTGTATTCACAAATATCACACAATAGAATTTCCTTCTTTTTAATTTTTTTATCCTTTTTCCTCTGTATACTGTTCTTCCCCATGGCTTTGTAAGATGGAGCCCTTAGCATTTCTAGTAGTCTACCTCAATTACAGCACAATTCAACATATCTCAAAACACACAGAAAACCTCCAGTTGACAGTACTCAGATTTAAGTTGTGTCAAAAATCTTTATTTTTACTACTGTCAACTCTTATTTTTACTAGAAGGTCAGTATTCCCCTGCTGAAAAAAGTAGAGACTAAAGAGTACATTACATCAATCCAGAATCTAATCAGCTTGTTGAAAATATGGGGTTTTTTTCATCAGTTCTTCACATAGCAGTATTTTAATTAGAAAAGCAAAGCAACCATTTTTCAATAGTTACACTTTAAAAGAGAGTGTTAAACCATAACAACAGGGTACATAGTACCTCTGCAATTGTCTGCTTCTAACTTACAGACCTGATTTTAGCTTTGAGGACATTTTCATTCTCCTTTAAAGGAGAGAGAGACAGCGACAATGCATGTGGTAGAAGGAGAGACTCCGGGAAGTAAAGAATAAAAGACCATAGATTTGAGTTAAAGCTACTTATATGTTGCTAGTAGCAACTCAGCGAGAATAAGATTCCATGGTATAACATATACTTTTAAAATACGTGATACAGATTGGCAGAATCTTTCTTGGTAGAGTAAGAAGTACTAAAATGTAATTCATGGAGCTCTCAAAAGAAGAGAAATAACGTCTGCCAACTCCCCAAACACAAAGTGTATGCTTGAGGAAAACAGTGCTGCCGGGGGAGTGGCAGCAGGTTCTCACACGGTAAAGGCACTTTTTTGAGAGCGCAGAAAATGCATCCTTGTGCCCACAGCTTGTACACAGTCATCCTGACTGAGGACTTTTTATAGAAACAGCTTTATCTCACTCAAGGGCATAAACTTGCCAGCTTACAGCTCCACAAATGCCAAGAGAATACTGTAGATCTGCTTTCAGTTCAGCATTCAAATACATAGAACTGAGGCAGGTAACAGGAATTTCCTAAGGCAAGCTAGCTTCCCCAGCCTGGGGGCTGCTCCTGGAGCACTATATATGTCCTATATACACACTATATTCAGCTGCACAATGGGCTGCCACAGACTTGGTCTCCATCAATGTACCATGTTATTTCGTTTGTTCTATTTCTTTTCCTTTTTTGTTGTTGCTTTCTTCTTAAGTAAACAGATTTCCCCAAGATACGGTGCCTAACGATCTGACTATCCATGATATGCTTCAAATACTGGAATACATTAGACTAGAAGAAGGCCAAATAGTGATTTGCTAATTAGCTTAACCCTTTTGGGACTCAGAAGAAAGAATTTTTTATTAAAAAGGGATAACCCAGGACTATATCGATCTGACTGAGAAATGAGTATTTTAGTCAAGATGAGTCTCAAGATGAGTACATGCTGGAAACGGTGATGTTGTTTCCATAGCAATGCCATGACAGCCTCTAGAGTGAAATAGTGTGCTACCAGGAAATGAAGGGAGTTCAAGTGCTATGAGCTGCATAGTTCTGCGAGCAATCCCAACGCATTCTCATAAAGAATATTTAGTACAGCTAGATAGTCCAAAGATTGCTGCTGATGTGAAGTAAACCTTATCAGTATGCTTCCAGCAGTCCTGTTTTCTCATTCACTACACCCAAGATGACTTATCTAAAGGCTTAAGCTGTGGGCAGCACCGCTAAGCCATTTCAGGCTGAACATTAACAAATAAAGCAACCTTTACCTCCCTTTTTGTTCCCACTGAAGAATATCATCTATAATTAAGGACACTGACTCTCATTCTCTGTAACACAACCAAACACATTAAACCTTTCAGTGAAGAAAAGCCTCATATGTACAACTATTTACCAGCTGACCTTCCCCCTCTCTCTTCTCTTACCTCCTCCTCTCTCTTGCCTCCTCCTGTCCAAACGATACTGAGCAAATCTGCTCGCACGTGCGAAGCAATGTATAGAAGGCTTGCATATTCCTCATGAAAATTTACACAGCCATAGCATGAAAATCACCTGCCTGCTTTTTACCCCAGTTTATGCTAATAGAAAAGCAAACCAGAAAACCACTAATTGTATTTTATTTGCCTAAGGCTTTACCTAAGGCAAATATTCTGGCTGAATTCTGCAAGGCTGATTTAAAACATTTTCCAAAGGAGACAGAAAGAGAATTAACTTAAGATCTGCATTGCTTTGTGTTTTCATTTCCAAAGAAATGAACAATTCTCAGTGATTTGTAAAACTGCTAAAATAATGGTTATGACCCAGCTGTTCTTAAATTAAATTCTACAAGATAGAGTACTTTACTTGAAAAAACACCCTAGCATACTGCTGCCAATCCATTCTTTCTCCAGTGTCTCCCATGCAATTTGTAAATGTGTTCAAACATGAGCTGAATGTCCAGAAATTCTAGCACTGTATTTGTTGTTTGTGTCATTGTCACAACCAGCCTCTTGGGTAAACAGATTCATTATACGTAGCAGTGCTGCCTCTGAGCGAAAGTAGAATGACAAACACACATCACTGCCAGATCCCTTATTAACAAATGCCATTTCAAACCAAAATGTTTTCTATTTATTGTTTTAAACATGTATTTCAAGCAATTGAGCCTTGTATGTAAAGCAGCAAGATGCTTCATTTCCATTTTGCATCTAGTGAAACGATGTGAAGCAAGCATTTTTAAAACTGCCCAAGCCTCCTCCTGCCTCTCTCCCTAAGTGTCTTGCAGAAGGCACCAAGCCCAGCAACATTCATTTATAATTTAAAATGTTTACTTGGTGGAATTTTTAAATCTTAATACATTTAGTCCTAATTGCAATGGGCACACTCAATGTTTCCACCGGAAGCTCATCTACTTCCAGGACAGTTTTATGTAACTGGGTTTTCTGTAGGACAGAAAGGCAGTTTCTCTATGGGACAGATGTTGAAATATATCCGAAAACATGCCCTTGCAATTCTCCAAGGACTTATAGGCCTCTCTATGGACAACAAGATACCTATGAAAAAATTGAGGCAAGTTTAACTTATTCACCCTCTTTTTCCAGTTATGATGGTCTCCCAGTAAATTCTCCAATATGAGTATTATTCTGTAACCATCTCACCTTCTTTTGGAACACCTATCTCGACTTCTCAATTTATCAAAGAGTTAAGTAAAAGTAATCTGCCTGATGATCTGGATAGGACAATGAGTACAGATACAGTTTATACTGTCTGAAACAGAAGTGGATACAGCCTATTTAACTCAGTCTACTCTCATGAATATGTACTGGTATCCAGTCCCAAAAGTCAGTCTGCTGTCACCACTGCCAGCATAGCAACAATGGTTTGCCGCAGCACTGATCATCCCTATACCTAATGTTCTCTCCTATCATCGCCTAAACTCTCTCATCACAATCCTCCCAGATGTTCATTCATGTGCATCCAAAAGAAGCAGCAATATCTGGAATAGCAGCAATCCAGGATAGAAATCCAGTTAGCCCAAAGTCATCCACGTAAGTATCCCAAAGCTGCTGTCTCAGATACAGGAAAAGCTTCCTATCTTAAAATTAATTAACAGATTCTTAATTTCTCTCTCATCACTCCTAGAACATACTTAGAAACCGAGCATGCTACTATAAATTGTATCATGTTTTAAGAGTTAAATCAATGATTCAACCACAAACTCTAAAACACTTTTTAATCAGTAAATATTCAATGACAGGAGTGTGCTAACGCTTGAAACAGAGTCTACAGGGCTGTCACTGAATATAGGGGTTGAACATACACAAGCAGGAGCAGTAACATCCTAAACAGTTATTCCATCTCAAATAATTTTGCTATCCATGTTGTTCTATCAAGACATATGGTAGTAGTTACGATTGTAAGAATCAGTCTGCTTTTCACCTCTTACCTAGTATATTGGTAGAATTTGAAATATCACTGGAGGCCAAGCGCTTCTGAAGCCTGCATACAAGTGTTTTCATACAAAGGGTAAATTAAATGTTGTTAATGAGGGCTATGAAATGTATAGTTTCCTAAGACACTTCTTTACATTTTCTGTCTCTATTTCCTCATCCACAAAATAGCAATTTCATCTATCTACCAGCCTCTTAATTATTTTACACTACCATATTTACAATACTTTTGTTCTGATTGTATCAGGACTCCCATAGTAAGGCTGTTCTTTTCAAGGATTTACACACATTTGGGGTTTAAAAATTCATTTGTGGCTGATATTTCTGTCAGTAAGCTCTTAGCATGACAAATGACTTAATAAAAACTCATGTTGTTCTCATGAACTATAATAACTATTTATTTGTTTGTTTTAAAAGTTGTCAGAAACATTTCTCTTGGCAATCCACAAAACAGCTTCTAATACAATAAAAGGCATTGCCAAAAGCAAAGACTTATCTTGCATGAGTATTATGGAATGTGATCTGGTTATCATACACAGACACAGAGAGACTGCTGTGCTTGCTCTGACTCACTGCTCTGCTTTACATGAGGAGGAGACACAGGAGAGAAGAATTCACAGTAGCCACATATAAAAGTGCCCAGGACAGAAACAAGACTGGAAACTGAAGCTACAGCGAGGAGGATGCTGTGGGGAGCCACCCAGCTTCTCCATACACAAGTGCTGGCAAACAATTTTCCCACTCTTTCTCTCGTACTAAAGGATATCGAAGACAGACATAGCTGCTCTTTGAAGTGCCACATATTGATTGGTCCTATACAAACAGTCTTATTAAATAGGGCACCATTTACCTTGCTTAATCCAGACAGGTCAAAGACAGAAAAAGAACATGCACTCAGAAGCGAGAAGATATTCCCTGCAGTCCCCAGGGTAAAGATATCTGTCATTTAATCCTGCAAAGGCAGCTTTTAAAGTACACTAAGAGTTGTTTCATTTAATTAAAATGTTTGCTGCGACATTAACAAAGCATGGGTTAAGCTCCACAGATGATCTGGCATATGAAGGAAGAAATATAAACAATCACCAGAGAAAGGTGCTTTCTTTTAGGAATTTGCCCCCAATAGGACAACTTCACTTTGACATCTGATAGTCCCTTGTATAAATCCACAGAGGAGTATTCTTCTAACTCCTTCTGAAATGCTTAAGAAGAATCACCAAAGGAACCCCATAACCTGTTTCTCTTCTTACTGGTTCCTTTATGTTCCTCAAAACACAGAGCGACACTTTTCTTGGCTACATGTCCTTCTGCTCCTCCTCCAAGCCACCCTGCTGCAGCACAAGGGGCCCCCTCACAGATGACTGGACCGATCCTGTAACAGCTTTCAGGATGATGCCAGCACTTGATATAGCAAGCACTGTTAATCACAGACCCAGCAACTCACCCCAAGCAGGTGAGCCTCAGCCCCGACCTCTGCACAGCTCAGACAGAAGGGTGCTGGGAAGCAGGATGATGGGGAGCCGGGGGCACAGTCAGGGTAAGGACTGACCTTTCAGCAAAACAAGCTGGAGTAGCTCAGCATAAAATGTCATCACGAAATAACCGCAAAGAGTATTCTTGTCAGGTGGATACTTACCATTCAGCTGGCATCAGTTTCCTATTTACTTGTTATCAACCAACTCCAAGACTGCTGTTTTTCACATAAAATTTCCTGATTTTTGCAACCTCTTAGCTGTATTTTATGATATCTGAGTACTTTCTGCTACAAATACTGCAGGGATCCTGGTAAGTAAAAGTATATTTTAAAATCTGCAGAAAAATATTTTTTAAAAAGGTCTCTTAAGCCCCACTGCTACTATCAACACTGAGTAAGAAACCATAATAAAGGATACTGAAGCTCCTATCTGTGATTGCTAAATGCCAGAGGTTAATCCTGAGATCATCCGCTGACATGTATGTCTCACAGTCACTGTTGACAGATATTGAGTTGACGTGATAGGTGTGACCATTAGCAAAGATTCTCCGGGGAGTGACTTCTACCATCAAATCCATAGGTTTCAATACAGGCACCTGCCAAAAAAAACCAACCAAAACACGAATGAGAAGGAGAATAAGATTTTAAATACTTTTTTTGCTAGGGTCATAGTTTCAGTGGAGAGCAAGCATTCCAAGACATTATAAAACTTATAAAAGTGTATGCAAGCTGAATTTTCCCATGGATGAATGGCTGGGCAAGGCCATTCCTGCCAAGGGGGAAGGGAGAGCCAGGAGAGGCAGGCAGAGCGATGGGAAGCGCTGCGGGAAGGGTGGCACTGGCAGCTGCCACGAACAGGCCAGTCCCACAGCAGGAGCCACTGCCCACACACACAGGAGGCTCTGACAAGCAGCAAAGTCCTACTATTTTGTGTTTGCTAAAGAGTTTGCTGTTAGTTGTAAATCACTTCCAGTATTTCTTTTGCTACTTTATGTCTCCCTCATAAAAAGCCAAGTGGTTAGAAGGTTAATAATCTCAGTGAAATGCAATGAATGAAGCCTTAGAGAACAAAGCCAACATGTGTACTGACATACCATACATATACACATACTCCTGAGAAGCCAAGACCGCTGACTATCACTCATCATTGCACCCTCATTGTTTCCCTGTGTGTCACTTCAATGTCATGCTTCAAAAACTAGACACTGCCAATTTACTCCCTATTGCTAAAGCGTTCAACACTGTAAGGCTGTGGTCCTTTATTACGACTATTCAATGTTGAACATGCATTAGAAACAACCTATCATACATGAGTCCGCAAGACAGTTTAAAGAGGAACACAGAGAAACTAAAGCGTTGAGCTTAGCCTGCCACTAAAGGAGCCTCACATCCACGGAAGCACAGACTAATGTAAATCCCACTCTTCGGATAGGAGATAACTCCTTTATACTAGTGAAATAAAGAGCAGACCAAAATCAGATGTACTGTTTTTAACTCAGTTGCTCTGAAAGAGGCAAGAACACTGTTTAATATTAATCGCAAGTAGAATGCTTCCATCACACCAGGCTACAGAATCCTGTGTGAAAGCATGTTAAGTCATCAGGGAGTTATCAGGGAGAATAAAACTGATATAAACTCTCTAAACGTATTTGTGTTGGTCACTACAACATGAAGTGTTTGTGACTTGAAAATGTGTCATGGATTTAAGACCGCTATCAGTCAGCTAAAACGTCAAGAATAAACATATATATGCTTAGCACTAGTACATATTTAAATCTTTTACAAACTTAGCTCCCGTGACTTCCTTCTTCACACAGAAACAACTGGATTTTGGAAAAAGACAGCAGCTTACCTGCAGTGATGTCACTGTAGAAAGATCTTTAAGTTTTCCTTCTTCATCTTTTAAGTTGTACCCCTCTGGTCTCTTATCTCTTTCAGTAATCTTCCATAACTTGATTGTTTTATCTTTAAAAGAGAAGACAAACAACTGTCAGCATAGGAGTTCTGAATGCAGTTACTTACCTTCCACAATATATTCCCTAAAGAAGTTTCTATACTTTGGTTTAGACAAGCCCCTTGCTGAAACAGTCTGGGGATTGCCAGTAAAAATAAATAGTTATTAATTAAATAATAAAAACTACTTACTAGATGTAAATCGTGCATTCCTGCTTATCTACTCTAAAATTTATAAATATAGCAACTATAAAATGAATTACAAGAAAAAACTATTTTTCATTGTTGGATTTGACCACTATTGATAAACCTCTTTCCTGAGTGAAAACTATTTTATTAGCAGTTAACAGCATCATAAGTGTTGCTTTTCTTCTTCATCATCTGCCTCCAGACTTTAAAAACTCCCTAGAAATTCTAAGCATGCTTATATTTCGCAAAATATAGAAACAAATTTATGAAGTTCAGTATTCGGTCTCAAGGGCATTGTGAAGTTTAAATTAATTAATGTCTGGTAAGCAATCTGAAATCCTCAGATGAAAGGATCTGTATGGGCCAAATTCTGATCTACCCAACGCAGCTCACATCAAAAGTGGCCCAAATATATTCTGGTACAAAAGATACCAATGAATCCTAACAATTTATTATTATACTACAAAATCAGTTCCGTTTACAACACAAACAAAAAACTTGCTAACTGCAAGCGCTGCAAATCCACAGTGGGATTTGAAAGCCTTGGTGGTTTCCTTCTACCTCCTTTAATTAAGACACTGCACTCAGAGCTCAGCTGATGACTTGGTGCCAATGTGTGAACTGGAAAAGAACCAAGATCCCCTCCAGGAGACATGGCCTGTGCAGGAACAGCCTCAGACAAAAGTCCTTCTCCAAAGGACAGACGCAGATTTTGGGCAAGTGCAGACCTGTCAAGTCTCAAATATTGAGTGTGAGGTTCAGACCGACTCTCTCCTCATGTTCCCTGGCAGAGGGATGCTCCTTCCAGCAAATCCACTGGGCACTGTCTACCTGTGCCACTGGAAAGAACGGATGCTGCTTCAGTTCATTTTTCCGACCAAAACTGTGGTTTGGTCCAAAATATCAAAAATTGCATTAAAATATGAGGCTCAGAAATGAGTAAACATAAACCACTAGTCAAGATGTTTCTACAACCTGTCCAGTATGAACATGTGTGGCAGGTAGTGCCCTCATTCTCTAGAGGTCAGGGAAAATACTATTATCCCTTTTTATAAGCATGGAATTGATATACATTTCAACAGGTAATCTGTGAGACAGCAAGGAATTCTACGTGGACCTTCTGTATCCTAAAGTTAAAACTATCTTTAAGAATATGCCAAGAGGTGAATCTTCAGACTTCAGTCCTGCTGTGCCAGGAAGCTAGGAACCCTTGAGACACAGAAATGTTCTGTAATTCAAAGCCAAAATCCAAACGCATTGCTAGTAGCACGACTTCTGTTCTCCTCACCATAAAGAGATCTGCTGGGATGCTCCAGAATTAAGGTGGAAAAACTGAGGTCGAAGTGTTTTGCCAGGTTCTGGGCTTGCTCAGTGTTTGCTGCAACTGGATTAACCCACAGTAACACTAAGACTGATTCTTTCTTTCTCCCATGTTAGTATCAAGCAGAAAACTGATATAAAGGTCTATTAGGCCAATTGTAAAAGCAGCACATCTGAGGACTGGGCTGTATTCCTCAGTGTGTCCAAAAAACCCACTTTAAAATTAAAAGGGAGAGGTTTACTTGTAATAATCTGCTTTGGTATCCTGCACTTGGAAAAAGCTGTTCTTAAAGTTATCTGAAGTAGAAGCGATATCTTGACCAAGGGAGAACTACAGAGGTAAGCTCCCAAACTTCATTATTTTGAGGTGAGCAATTAGAATACACCCCCCAGGGAAGTTGTGGACTCCCCAACACTGAACACTTTTAAGATTGGGCAGTACAGGGCGCTGGGCCATCTTGTCTAGACTGTGCTTACGCCATGAAAGTTTGGGCCACATCACCCTCATGGTCCCTTCCAACCTGGTATTCCACCATTCTATGGTCATTAGCTGGCTAATCATTAAATCAGCATAAATCACCTAAATATAACACATGCGTTTCATTTCAAATATTGCAACAGTGCCCACAAAAAGTCAAAAGACAACTTAAAGGAAAACAGACTACAAAACATAATTTGCTATCTACTCTGAATTGATATAAATATTATTTGTTGCTATAATTTTTAACTAGAAGTAATCACTTTGCTCTAAAGCATTAATTCCCAAAGGTGAGGTTACACTATTTTCCTAGCAGCAATTCCCGTTTATACTGAAACTTCTATGAGAAAATTTATTCTCTGATTACAATGAGATCTAAGACTTAAAATCAGATATTTTTGTCTCATGCACCACCAGCAGTAATAAAGGTTGTGGGTGTCCAAATGTTTCCTGAATTATATCTTAGGGGAAAAAAACCTGAATGGATCCTATGTCAGATCTGCATATCCCCTCTTAGCGATAATACTGCAATTTTTTAACTAATAGGCCTTAAGCATCTTAGAAACACGAGGCAGAATAAATATCTTATTATTATTCCTACTGCCTTCTAAGGATTTGTGTAACTCTTTAGAACTTAAATAAACCATTCTGCAGATAATGAATAAAAAGAAATTAATCTCTCTCACCTACATTTATTTACACATCTACAAAGCACAGAAGTTATGACAAATGTAGCAGACAAAATTCTAAATCCCCAGTGAAACACAGCTGCTGAGTCAGGTGACACCTGTGTCACAAAATTTATTTCAGGGTAGCACTGCACTTTAATAGCAAAAATGGATAGCGCTCTAAATGTCTGTGGATATTCAACATGAAATCCCCTATGAATAAAACACAAGAATAACAGATATCAGCATTAGTCTGACATTCTTGGTAAATTCCAAAAGAGGAAATTACTAAACCAGTAGATTAAAATGAACAAATATATATAGTCAGCACTAAAACGCACAAGAGGAAAATGCTGGTATGTCCCATATACTCCCATCTGTCTTACCATTCGTTGATAAAAGTGAGTGAGCTGCATTTTGCTGTGGTAGCCACTTGATCTTGTTTATTTTTTCTTCTATCTCCAAGCTCTTCAAATAATCAAATTCAGGTTCATGGCTCTGGAAAGTGCTGTAAACATTGTACTCCCCCTGATTGTAAGGCTCATTTTTACTCTATGGAGAATAAGAACAAGAAAAACATGTGGTTTATGATGGCAATATATCTCCATCTCTTAGGAAAGTTGTATAAGTAGTGTTATAAATACAAAAATATTGAAAGTGTAATTTAATTTCTCATTTAAAACATTATATTGACAGATTTTTTTCGACAAGAATGGAATTTTCGGTAAGTATTGAAGCGACGTTTAACAAAAGTCAGAATTTCTGAAGAAATGTCAATTATTCAGGAAGCTTTCTGTAAAAGATACTGCAGATGGACTGAATTTAAAAGTGAAACATAAAGGTAACACAGCAAAGCCATTGTTTTAAATGGAATGGTTCCATCAAACAGGCGAACGTTATTAAAATAATGTAGAAGTAAAACAAAAACAACTTTCTTTTTTCTTAGCTTAGAATTTTGGGGTTTTGAGGCATTTTTGTTTGCAACAGCAAACTTCTGAGTAAAAGATCCTTACCCTTTTTCACTTCCTCTCCAGAAAGGGGATATTTGGTTTTACTGAATCTTGAGCTTATAAACAAGTTTATTAGTTAGATCCAATTAAAGTATTAAAAATAAGACCAGGTTTTAGCATGCTATTAAGGACTACGTTGGTAACTCACATACCTCAGGTTCCCTTTGGAATATAACAACCCGACCCCCCTTGTCACCAGTAGCCAGCAGTTCTCCAGTGTGGTTGAACTCAACTGTAGAAATAATATCAGCTGTGGGGGGAAAGAGAGAAAAAGGCCAATTTTAGACTGCTACTACAACATAAAGACATTAGAAATATACCAAGCACTTCACAAAAGATGCAACAAATGAGGGATTTGAAGGAGTACAGATGAATTCAACAGCAAGTCATTAATGCAAACACGCTGCATGCCATTACAATCTGAGGGTGCTACACAATGAAACAAGTGCAAACATAAGGCAAATTTGCGTTTCTGGTACATCTGCAGTTTGGGAGTGGAGGAGACCTCTGGAGAGGTTATGCTTGAAGAAGAGCAATTTCAGGCTGCTACAAAGCTTTTTTCAGTACTGGACATAGCGACAGCCTTGGCCTCCTGCTATTTCCCCTAGCAAGGACCAGCTTCTCAGTCCTGTTGCATGTATTATTTATTCGTCACCCTTTATTATGAGGGTTTTAACGTAACCCCCTAGAACTAGTTTTCTCAAATATGCGTTTAGGCCAGGAGAAAAAAAGCAAAGTACGTGTAGCCAGTCCCGTCACAGGGGAATGAAGACAAAACCAGACCTGCTCCCTGTGCAGTGCTGGCAAGAGCACATTCAATTCATCATTTTTGGTAAATCATTTCAGCACCTTAAAAATGTGTCATCAGAAGATAAAGAGTGCCCAGTCTCTTCTTTTTCTAATTTTCAACAATCCCCTTTCCCTAAGCAACTGCATCAGCTTATACAAGAGACCTCATCAAAACCTGGGGCCACTCCGAGTACAAATTACTATATATCAGGATGAGAAGGGAGAAAGAGACTGTGGTGGCAAAAGAACCGGTTCTTCTGTTTGTATGACAGTACACGCTAGCATCATAATCCACAGTTAATCCTACACTATTAGCATAATTTAAATTAAAATGCCTAGTGCAATAGTAAATTAAGAAGCCATCATATATAAAATCACAGACAAATGCAGGGTATTACTCGGAGATTGCATGTATGAATCCTCTATAATGATCAGCATTCACTCATCAGAAACATGGGCCAGATTTTTAGAAGCATCAGTAGTTCGAAGCTCCCCTTTAGGCATAAAAAGCTGTGGTTTTCAAACACGTTCATCATCCATCAGTTCACACTGAGAACAATGAGGCAACAGTGGGCTACGCTCTTTTGAAAACCTAGCCCCAAATGGGTTCACTAAAATTCAAAGGAATTGAAATAACAAGTGGATGTACCATTTACTTGATACATTTTATGAATTGAAAACATCTGTTCCTATTTTTCTTTTAATAAACTAGCAGTTGAGTGTTAGAAAGATTCTATTGCCAGTCGCGCTCATCAGCAACGCAGCCATCCAAAAGCCAGATTCTTACTGGAAGGTTATAAACAATTCACCATCTAAACCAGAAAACTTTAATCATTCTAAAGAAAATATCCTTTATTAATAAATAAATAAATAACCCCACCAAAAAAAAAAAAAAACAAACACAAACTTCACCAACAAATTGTTCTCCTGTCTAAAAAAAACCAAACCAAACAAACTTTCCTCTTTTTTCCCCTCCACACACTACATACATAAAGGAAGAAGAGGGAATCATAAAGCATGTTCGTAATTTTCTTTTTTGCTGCATAAAATGCATGGATGTGTAGACTTTGAGAAAAATGGAACATAACGAGGTGCAATATTTTGGGCAGGAACCCAGAGCTTCTCAAAGTTAATGGCACTTGACTGTTACATGGACTTCCACAGGCTGTATTTTATAGGTAATTATCTCAAAAGCTCTAGTCTTATTAGAGTACTTGGCAAGAGTAGTGAGACTCTGCTTATGATTGGTGATGATCTGGGGCTTGGGATGCGTTGAGTTTGATCTGAAAAATTGCCCTGTTTGTTAAAAACCTAATCAGCTTTTCTGGCATGTAAAGTTCATTTGTAGTGCTTCCAGTGGAACATAAAATAACTGTCTGTAAAAGGAATGAATGGCATCTGAACCCGTATGTGTGAATACACTTGCTATTGGCCTGGAATACTTCCACAATGGCATGAAATACTCTTCTCTGTGGTCACAATGTTCACAAAATATCATATTGCACTTTGCAGGGGACATCAGCCAATGCTTACTGAAGTCCACAGGAGAACTTGCACAGACTTCAACAGTAATTGAACCAGGGTTATAAGAATACAGCTCTGCATTTTATTGTATTGAACTTGTCATTAAACATTGTGTGCAGTTAAGTGATCGTTGTTTAAAGAAAAGCAGCTAAAACATTAAGTATCTGTGGGCAGTGTGTAATTATGTTGTTCTGAGGCAAAACTGTCTTTCCCTCCCAAGGTGTTTCTTCCAGATGCATCCCTTCTTTCTATCAGAAAAAGTAATTCTGAAGTGTAAACTACCTATCATTTTTAAATTAACTTGTTCTGAAAAAGAACAAATCCAATATTCCAACCTTAGAGGCTATGCAGTTTGTTGATAAAAAATTATCCCTGAATTGTAAAATCACTTTTATTGATCCTGTAAATAACAGCTGAAAACAACAGCCAAAAAAAAAAAAAAATATCTCATCCAGCATATCTGTTCAGCAGGTGAACATTAGTCATGCTGTTTTCATAAAAAAGATTAGCTAGGCTGGTTCCTAAGACAGAGGAGGTAGGAACAGAATCAAAGCAGCTCTTCATACCCTTCTGCACAACACTCCCCTACATATTTTTCAGTGCTGTGGCAACATCAGCCACTACGGCCCCATCCTGAAGATTCTTCCATTGGAGAACGGCCCCCTGAGCATACAGAGCAGTTAACTACCAGATTTCACCCTCTCTGGGATGTATAAATGCTCGACAATGGAAGAGCTGATGAATTTGCATGTACAGTAAGCCCTTGGCAAGGGATGGCAGAGATTAAAGACTCCTTCCAGCCTCCTTTGCACTACACCTTCCGTATCTCTGCTGGCAGTGCCAAGCTTTGCATTAACGATTAGGATTATCGGAGACAGAGATAATTTACCTATTAAGAGCAATTATGGGTAACCTCAGTGCCAACAGGCAAATGTTTCCAATCAGACTTTTTCCAATCCCAACTTTTATCCAGTACTAACCTTCCTACTCCATTTCTAAATTCCCCATTTTGTCTGTGCAGAAATGTGTTTAAACTTTGATTAAAAAGTCATGATGCTCAACATTTTCACTCTGATAAAAAAGGGCAACTTGGACATTCAAAACACAGAGGCTGACTGAGAAAATCAGATCAAAAAGCTTCAAAAGATGAAAATACTCCAAAGTGGGATACACCTGTTCATCTGTTCCACATCCCACCACAGCAAATTGTTCCAGCAGGTACTATGCATTACAGACTTCACCCTCCAGACTAATTTTACATATTCACAGAAAGACATCACACTACTCTGCAGCTTAAACTGACAGAAAGCTTTTCCTGGTCCAGTCTGAAGCATTTCACTCCCTGACTCTCGGTCACCTCTGTCCTTTTGTTCCTCATTAACTAATTCCTCTGCAGCTTCACAATTTACACTCTTTAAATATGCTTGATGGCTATGTTGTACCCTACAGCTGCTGCTTAAGTAGATATATTCAGCTTTTCTAACAGATCTAAACCTATCAATGTACATCTGTGCACATCAGGTTATCTCCAGCTGCTGGTAACTTCACGAGTATTGTTCCAGCATCAAAGCAAACGAAGCCTGCAGCAGCCCTCCCTCAGGCTCGGTGTGGTGTGGGGTGAAACAAAGTTTGGTACACATAGCACAGATTAATTCTGATCTTTATTTCGCACCATCATATACTTTTCAATGTTCACTTTCTAGCCTCTCACAGGTTTATTTTAAGCATTTTTAATTGCCTATTCCTATATAACACATCAGGTCCAAATACCTTTAGAATAATTAGGAAAGCCTTATCTATATAATAAATCTTTGCTTTGTTTTGGGGCACTCTAGCATAACTGCATGTCATTTTCTACCTAGTATGCATTCAGTGAAGTCTGAACATACTCATCTTCATAGAGTCTTTTGGTCAGAAACCTCAAGCAACTTTAAGAAATGCCAAACTATAATTTTCTGTATGATACTTTTACTAATAATTTCTGCCTTTCTGGGGCCTTTCATTTGAAGGCCCTGGTATACTTTATTTTCCCTCAGAAGATCAAGAAAAAGCAAAGAAAATTTTGAAACTATTTCACCCAGCACAGAAATGCAGCTTCTTGGGCAGCAGCAGCAAGTTTTGAGGGCAAACAACATCACACAACAGTAGAGGGAAAAGAAGATCACAGAATATAATATTCTGTTGGATTGCAGTGTAATCCTTATAGAGATTTAAGGGATTTGGAATGAGCCAGAACACTGGAATTAACATCAGTATTTTTCTCAAAAAAAAAAAAAAAAAGAGCTGTGAAATCCTTCCAGTCAGAACAGGTCAGAACTTCTCCTTTATATCACATCCACCACAATCAGCACGGCAACTCCGTCAGCCTGAGCTGACTGAATCAGCATCTAGGTCAGTTTTCTGTTGTGCCTGTTCCCAGTGGCTAGCTGGCAACCTTGCAGTCTACGTTATTTCAACCAAGTTCTGACCTGGCCTAACCTTGGCTTGTGAAATCCAATAAGATCACAGCGCAATCTGGCATGGCTGCAAGCAATGTTCAGTCAGACTGATACGAAAGTCCCTGAGGAGCATAATCTGGAAGAAACAACAAAGCAGCTTGCAAGAAAGAGAGCTGTAAAACAAAAGGACAAACAGTAGATAAAAGAGGAGCAGTATTACAGTATCTCATGTGAAGGGAAGGCCAAAACAGTGAGCTGTGTTTTCAGAATTTAGTTTAGACTTGGAAAAAAAAAAAAAAAAAAAAAGTGGATGGAAATAAAAAATCCTGCTACCTTTTACCTTTCTTTTCAAGCTGAAGTTTCAAAGGTTTTCTGAAGCAGCTAGAAAACAAGGTACGCAAAACCTCAAAGATATGAGGGTCAGAGGAATTCTCTTCTGAAATAGCTAGTGGAGGGATCTTTGACAAGAGAAAAATTCCCTACTTGAAGCAGCAGACTCCGTACTGTGCATTCACCTTGGTTCACAGCAGTGTTATTAACTGTCTTGGATCCAGGGATTGTACGACACCAGAAACCAGCCCTCAAAGTTCAAGTAAACACAACACAAAATCTCACACATCACACTGTCCAGCCTGGTTGGGTCAGAAACTTAACAGTAAAAGCCAACATGCCAGAAAGCCAACTCCATTCTACTGGTAAAAAAGACAAGTTGTTGACCTACACAGAAATGACCTGATCACCTCCCCAAGTCACCAAAAGAACATAGGATACAAGCCAGTGCACACTTGGGTGGCCATATGAGGAGAGATGAGAGAAAAAGAGAGTGCAAGGATGCATCAGATGGAGAGAGAAGGAAAGAGAGCACGCAAACATGTTTTAAAAGAGCAATGGCATGAGAAAGGGAGCAAAAGAGCATATGTGAGACAGCATATGGACACACAAGTTTGAGAGAGCATGGAAGAGCACAAGGAAATGCCGCAGCGGAAGAAGTAGTTAGAAATGAAGG
Source organism: Pampusana beccarii (assembly GCA_013399365.1). Lineage (NCBI taxonomy): Eukaryota > Metazoa > Chordata > Aves > Columbiformes > Columbidae > Pampusana > Pampusana beccarii. The sequence continues at coordinate 59,322 of VWYH01008161.1, read as the reverse complement.
ATCTATCTGCCCCTTTGCCCCTGGGACTATATGTCACCATGGAAAATATTTTGTCTTGTGTGGGTTGTGTTTTTTGGTTTGGTTTAATTTTTTTGTTTCATTTTGGTTCGCTTTTTTGTGGGTTTCTTTGTTTTTTGGGTGTGGGGTTTTTGTTTGTTTTTTTTTGCGGTGGTGGTGGGTTTTTTTGGTTGGTTGGTTGGGCTTGGGGTTGGTTTGTTTTCTTCTCATTTCTTATGGCTTTAAAACCTGAGGGTGTTTCTGCTGCAAAACGCTGTTTGCTCCATGTTCAGTGTATGGGTAATGCAAAACACAACAGGCAGCTGATTTTGGCCACAGCAAGCTTTCAGCATAGATGCTAATAGTGGAAGTGCTTCAGGAACCAGTGAAACAATGTGATCAATCAATAATGGAATTAAATCCAGAGATGTGTGTCCACTACACTTCATGTAGTTGTTTTCCTAGCTGACACCTTGGAACCTGGCTTCACTGCTAGCAAGGACAAATACATCAAGGGCAAAATCCAAACAGCCCCATTTAGTCCTGTCAAGCAAGAACAAGGAAGTTTATTGGGCTAAATATCAACTTTCTCCCTGAGCATAACAATCTCCTCCTGATGCGAAATCTAAAACCACAGGGTCAAATGCTCAGCAGCTCCTGAAACGCTGCTTGAAACATAAACACTTCAGCAGGGGATGGTAGTAAATAATAAAGGTAGCAAAAACCTCCTAGGCTCAAATCCTCACCAGCACTGAGCAAATATCTCCCTCTTTCCCTTTTTTCCATCTTTAGCTATCCAACTTTTAGATTTTAGAAATGCTACACATATGCATTGGCCCTGGCTGATGATGAGATCAAAGCAGCTTCCCATCCAGAACACTTGAATGCAGGTTCAACGCTCACTCAAAGAGATAATTTACTTGAAACAGAATCTAAAAAACAAATGCAAAATTTGCACCCCATCTGAGCACCAATAACCACTGGTATTTACTGTTTCTAGCTTCAAGCTTTAATACAGTTGTTTTTTCCTCCAATGTTTTTGTATATATTTATTTTAAGAGCTTAGAAAATGTCTACAACAGCTTTTTAACCACATGCTAATTTCTAGCCATATTTCTCAATTTAGAAAAATCAAGAAACAAGAAACAACACCCAACACTGAATACAAGTCACTGAGATTCAGGTTTTCATTAAGTGACCCCACATTTTTATTCCTCATTTAAAATCTTAAAGCTCTTATTTCAGAGGTTCTGGCACCCAGATCCCTCCAGAGTACAAAGCCTCCAGGAAAAGAGGGAAAGAGACTTGACCTTCTGCCCATTGAGGTAAATGGAAAGTTTCCCACTATTTCAGTAGCAGATAAGGTCAAGGAACACGTGTCAGATGTGGTGTAGCTGAAAATTAGGACACATTTCTCAAAATTTCGGCTACAGTTTACATGCACTTCTGTTTCTCCAAGTTCAAGGTGACCTGCTTAGATCAGCGAGACTATAAAGCTTCAGTCGTTAGTTCTGCAGGTTACTTAATTAACGTTACTATTATCCTTACCAAAGTCACTAAGTGTTTGTGCCTTCATAATCTGAAATACTCAGTGGACTGCTAAAACTCTTGCTACAATTCCTTTCAGTACCTATTGGGTACTGAATAGGGGCTCCCAAACAGCGGTACTGCATCACCTGCACATACTGAGCAGCCTCTGGGTGCTGTGGCACCGCCGGTCCCTGTGTACTCACAGGGAAACGGGGGGGACTCAGCTTCTGGCAGGTACCTCTGCCACCAGGGATGTCCAACGCAGCTAAGCCTGGGCAGCACCCATCCTTCACCCTAGTCAGCCTAATCAAACCAGAAAACTCAGCCTCTCACCTGTGGTAATCCTAAGCCGTTTGGTAACACCGCTCTTACAAGCAACACTTGAAACTAAGAAAACACTGCAGATCATTCTCTATTTTAGCATAAACACACGCACAGAAAGCTTCTAAATTTCACAACCACAAAAAGCTTCTTCACAGCTGACCCTGTGTAACACAGACTAGCAACTTATTCTCCTTATTTCTCTGGGGAAAAAAAAATAAAAAATGTGCAGCCAGAGGTTGGTGTCTTTCTTTCTGGGTTTACTGTCAGATGAGGCAGTCATCTAAGCTAAAGATTCAGCAACAGGCTTAAAACACTCCACTTCATAGACAGCACAATTAGGAAACGTGCCAGTTCACTCCTCTTACCAACCAACACTGAAGGGCAAAAAGGAAAAAAAATCGCCATGGGCATCACATTATGTATTTACAGTTTCCAGAGCAGGGTTTGAACTGGTGCTCGCAGAAGGAATCCTGCCTGAGCTGGGAGCTCCTGCTCAGCTCCGTGGTGCTTCCCACCGAGGAGCTGCACAGCCTGGCTGCCAGCAAAACACAGATTAGAAATGGTGCTGCCAAGTGTTAAAAATGCTAGGCAACCGGGTTTTATTGAGAGCATAGAAAGACTCTGAACCTCACCCCCCATTTTGGAGCAAATAAATGCCAAAAATGGAAAGTGTACAAATGATTAAAACACACTAATTTTACTTTCACTGTCAGAAGTGGTTGTGCTTTTGGAGAATAATTGCAATGATTGACAACGAGCAAACATCAAGATTTGCTAAAATGTTATGATAAAACAAGGATGAAAGACCCCACCCATATTTAGAATTTTAAAGGAAAAATCATTGTTTTCAAAAAAAATAAAAAAAATCAAAGAGTAATGAAAAGTCATCCAAAATTTAAAATCAATCCTAAATAACCAGCTTCAATATGTATGTTATTTCCCATTATTACATACAAACTCGAATGGAATTTCACTGCCAGCTGGTTCTGAGATTCTTTTATTTTTTCCCCCCTTAACTGAGCAATTAAACTCCAGGAGCAAAGCTCTGGGTAATTCTGTCACAGCAGTTCTCATGTTCAAAGTGCTTTCCTGGCATTAAACCTCCCAGCCACCCAAGGAAGTCAGTAAGGAAATGTTAGCACTCCCATTTTACACAAAAGAAAAAATGAAACAGATTCTCCAGAGTCTTTATCCAAGATCAGAGAAGCAGTTTTGATTATACTCATACTAAGGGACAGATAATCCAGGCTGTGGCTTAGCAAAACATTTCTATTTAATAAAGCTCTTAATCACTTGTCTAGAGACCTAAATGTTCCTGCATTCAGTCCAAATGAGTATGCATGTTGTTAAATGAATATACTGATGGAGCCCTAACAAACAAAGCCTCACAAGATCACATGCCAAGGAAGAAAAAGGCCCCATTGAGCAGGCTTTTGGGTGAAGCGGGGGAGATATAATCTTAAAAATCATGAAGGGCTGGAGCTAGGAGCTGGACTAGAGCCAGAGTCTGTAAGTGCAGAGTGATGACAAGGAAAGCAGAGACACACCAGCCATTTTGGCACTAGTAAATGAAAGAGAGCTTCGGGACGTTCTTGGGCTTTGCAGAGCTACGGTTTATACTGGTTTATTGCTGAGAGTGGACCTTGACAAGCTTTTGGCTGTGATAAACAGCTCTCCCCCAAACACCACTTTGCCGCGGCTCAGGGGTTAGCACAAGCCGGGGACACTTCTCAACAGGGCGCACGCACACAGCCATGACACTTTGGAAACAGCGGAACGTCACCCTCAGAGACACCGGCCCCTCCATGCCTCCTGGTCACAGCGCTCCCAAACATGCGGTTTACTCAGGCAGTTGTATTAACACTTAACAACTGCAACTCATAGGAACCCATGCTGCACACAGACTGACACTCGCACTCCGCTATGCCAAATTACAGCAGGGTTTTCTGCTACAGTGGGCAGAGGCTGGGGATTCCCAGGGAACAAGGGGCTTTAGAGCATGTAGAACCAGCACACGGAAAACAAAACACATTCGCTTCTCCCAGTCCTGATGTATGAGGTTAGATGGCAGTATTTAATCTACTGATGGGAAACTTCGACTACAGGATCCAAACAAACTGCATCCAAATACCATAAGCAACATACAGCTCTAACTTGTACACCGCTGGGCATCTCCTCTGGGACTCGCAGCAGCGGGCCAGCAAGCTAAGGTCACACACAGGGCTTGTTGGCTGTCACGGGAGCTCCATGCCAAGCCCAGTAGATACTCATCTAACATTAGCATCTGTTTGCTTGGCAGGCTCCAAAGGCAATTCAGCTGACAACTCTGAATTTGCCTCTGGGTCTGTCACAAGATCATATAACTGTGGGACTTCTGGGAGTGCCACATCTTCTTTGATGAAAATCACGCACATCATAATATATAAGATCCATTCTAAGCATCCTTTGAAATCAGTGTGTGTGTTCTTTCAAAATTATCCAGGTAGTGTGGCTGGCTTAAGTGTGTAAACTAAAGCCAAGCTTGAAGATCATGCAATTAGTTGTTCTTGCTTGCATCAAGATCTCTTCAGTAAGTCCATATAACGACCCCAAGACCAGAAAAATCAGATTTTTTGGTGTTAACATGGGTTGCTGCTACTGATAGAACACCAAAGGCTGCTCATAAACTGGTTTAAAAATGACCTGTTCTGTATCAGCTTTGATGTCAACCCTGCTGCTTTAAAGTTTGATGAGTGTAGAAATAATACAAAAACTTTAAACTGGTTTAAACAACTTTACATTGCTCTGAAAGCTCATCTCATAAGATTCACTTCACAAAAGGCCAAAGTCTACTTTTACATGTATATATATACACACAACTAAATAAATCTGAGGAAAGATGGGATTACTCATATACTTAAAATGAAGAGCATGCTAAATCCCCTATTATGTCATGAACTAGAGGAACTCCTGGCCCTGTAAGACTGAATTCAAGATAGCTGGAGTGTGCAAAACCCAATAATAAATTTGCCCTCAAGTTTAAAATCATCGTATTTCTATAATTACTCATTAAAAAAATTACTTAAAGAACAGAAGACATTAAAAATCAATGCACCTTTCCCCAGTCTGTGTCTGATAAAGAAACTTCAAACACTGTTAACAGCCTCAGGAAATAAACATTCCTGTTTTGGAATATTCCCAAAGGACATCAATTACATAACAGAACTGGATCAGCATATATTACAAATGCTGCGGACAGTGTACAAAGCAGCAACTGTTTTCTGGTCAGGCAATTTCATATTTTTTCCTTCTCTGAGGAAGGTAACCCATTAATTACATATATCAGGTAATAATATAATACAATTACAAGTATAATAATAATAAATATTAAATAAATATTATAATAATATTATAAATCTATAAATATTATACAGGTATAACAATAATATAATTACAGGTAATCCACTGATTACATAATATCAGCCCTGGCATTTCTTTTCAATATAATAATATAATATTGCAAGTGGAAACTCAGACCATTCACACTGAGTTCACAACTGGAAAATGTGGACTTCAAAGCTCCAAGCCTATCATGTTTTAACACCAAGTGTAGTAATTTGTTCTCCATCAAAAGGTTAAATGCAAAATATAGCTTCTGCCAGCATACTGCTAAAGCTGAGATGTTAAAAAAAAAAATAGTCTGGAAAAACAAACATCAATAGGTCAGATTTCTGCCTCCTCTACAAAGATAGACTTAGAGGGATTTTCTTAGGAGCCTGCCCAGATCAGGCGGGCTTCAAAGCATATGGTGATGGCTCATGAATCTGCAGGCACTTTCCCCAAGGCCATGCCTCCCAGAGCCATACAGTTTGAGAGCTGCTAATTTGCAACCCACACAGATAACATTTAGACATCTAAGCCCTTGGAAGAAGTGCAAGGCTTCCAACCTCCTCCCAACACCCTCGAAGCTGTGCCTTACAATCAAATGCGGTTGTTAAAACAGAATCCACAGCAATTATTGCCGCGCGGCCTTTGCAGTTCTGAGGCATGAGGCCAACTGAAGCCTCAAGTCTGTTTTAATCCCACTATAATTATAAATGATGGATATGTAGTTGAGATGCTTCTGAATTTTTTGTTTGAGTGAGGGTATATTTATGCATCACAGAAGAGCAGTGCAGAGGAATAGTTGAGCTGGTACTGACTGAAATGGCATCAGAGCCCACACAACAGCATTAGCACGACGTCGTGGCCGAGACGTCGCTGCTGTCAGGACACAGTGCCACATTCATAGCTAACTACACAACATACCTTTTCACCATCCTCCATTAAGCAATGTTGACATCTCCATTAAACACAGAATGAAGAGAAAAGGTGTTGACAGGTTTCTCTGAGGCAAAGCAGCACAGAAACACACTGGTTAGTCGTTCAAAGGACCATGATAAGGGGAAAGTTTTACCCAAGTCAGAATCGCAGAGTAGATGCTGGAAAATTTGCCAAAGGCTGGTTGAGCAGAGAGAGACATTGTGTTCTGCAGGCCTAGCACCAGCTTGCTATTGCCACCCGACCTCAAACTGCCGTGAAGGGGACACATGCAGGCCCATTTCTTAACCCCAGAACAAATTGGCTCACTACAACATTTTCATTTCATGTTGTTATCACTAAGTGTTGCAATACTTATCAGGAAAGTAGCACATAAATTCTTTTTACTTCAGCAAGCAACATGTCACTGCACTTGGCTTGGAACATAACCTCAGATGCTGTAATACATGCTGGTTTTAGTTTAATAGCCTCATATGAGCTTGCACAATTAGCAGCTAATTCATATGAGAAAGATGTTTGCTTCTACATGCGCTTTGCACTAACTAGAGGGTCTAGTGTGAAACGATATCATATTAAATATATTGTAAGTACTAAGTATAAATCCCTCTGAAAACAGTAAGGAGTTCTATAATTATTTACACTACAGGCTTTCTCCAGACAGCAACTGCTGAGTATTGTTTTCTTCCCAAACACAGAAATTTTGCAGAAACAAAATTATTTCCTCAGGATGCTGTAATTCACAGAGGATCAGATCAGGCTTCTAGATCTTAGTCCTGTGTCTTAGAATATATGTCAGCTCAAGAAATTATTGTCTGTTAGCTGTTTACATAGCTGTTCTTGAACCTCCTCAATTTCCAAGCAAAATGTGGAATTTTACATGATTGGAGTATCATTCAATTGGATTCAACAAGAAATTGTGTAAGCAATGCATCATAACAAATTTTGGATGTGCTGTCTGAATATTCAGATAAGCTGTACAACACACGTAAGGGAGAAATACAAATTTCATATACAAAAAAACCCAAAAATCATCACAAGTCCTGCCTCAGAGTCATATCACAAAGAGAGATAGCTCTTATTTTGGTCTTCCATGCTTAGAATGGATGCCTGAAAAAAGCAGCCAGGGCCTGCAAATTCTTTACCTCTATATCTCTCTACTAAAGTGCTATAAACTCCCAGATTTTTTAGGGCAAAAAGAGCTTGCAGAGAGACATGAGGAAGTACAGGGACATGACTTTAGGCTAAACTAAGCTACTAGAGGGAGGTAGTACATTTTTGGAGGCACAATCCAGCCCCCAACAAAGACGTCAGGATTTGACCTGTACCTGAGTACACTGACACAGGGAAGCTTAAACAGGCAGCAAAACTTATTTTCCAAGTGATTTTGCACAGATTTTTGAGCTCATTTCAATAGAGAAAATTATTTTATCTGTCCACTTCCATCCTACTGTTGATTGTTCCAAGAATAACCTGCCATAAACATCCAACCATCAAGCAGTCACTAAATGAGTTCCTTTTTCAGAAAATATACAAATGAGAATCATTATCATACAGGCCCTATTATGAGGAAAGAAATTTATTGTTGTACTAATGTTTCTCCTGATGCCACGAGATGGAGAGTTTTTCAAAAGATGTCAGAGGAGTACTTGGCCAGTTGCAGCTACAAGCATACTGATAGCTTCAGAAAGTCATCATCAAATCATATAAAAATTGATATTTTTGATAAAGGAAAGCAAGACACTATGAAGCACCCAGAAAAATGTCATTCTTGTCATCTGTTTTTTGATTAACTGACAAGATTTACTAGCCAGCTGGTAAAACAACGAAGGAAAGAGGCCAGTAAAACTACACAAAGCTAAGAGAAACTGCCTTGTACTAATTAGAAACAATGTGCAGCCTGATAACACTTTATAGACTTCAATTACCATACTCGGCAGGAAGGAGCTTTCAAACATCTGTATGATGATTTTGCTCCACTGGGATGTCATTTACAGTGCAAAGTATTAAAAACATGGCCAAAAAATCAATTATAATCTTTGCAAATGAGCATATTCTTGATCTAAGGGATTTGAACTTGTGTGTGGAAATTGGCTTTAAAAGGAGAGACAGAAACTGATTTGACAATGAAATGGGCACCAACTCCCTCATATCTGATTTGCACAAAATTAAACTTAAGGATCATTAAAATAATAATTTGTATATGAAGTGCAAGAACAAAAGAATACTATTAGAAGTCAAGCCTAAGAAAGCAATGACTTACCACATGCAAGGTTCAAACAGAGGCTTGCTTTATTTAAATTTTTAGGTGAATATCCAGAAATACTGTCTATTGCTAATAAAAATATGCATACACCGGGCAGGAACACAAAATCAGATCTTTTATTGTTCTAAACAATTATTTTCGTATTTACATAGAAAAACACAAACTTGCAAAAGTAATAAGGACAGTAGGAAACAACCAATAGCCAATGAGAATGTTATTTCAACTGGTCACTATTTAACACATTAAAGCAGAGAATTAAGGATTTTACCCTGTAATCAAAGGAAACCAAAATAATGTAGAAAAAACTAAATTACTGGAGAAAAATCTAAATATAAAAATATTAAAGTTACCATTGTAAAATTAAAAAAAAAAGGTTGGTTCAATAGATTAAAGGTTTTCTACTGTCATTTACCGATTTTCAGACATATCTGGTATCTCAGAGAATCTGCTTAGAAGGTATGCAAAATCAACGGTAAGTTTTCTTCAAGAGCAAATAGTAACAGCGTTGGTCAGCTGCAGCAAATGGCTAAAAAATTTGCCAGTCATTGCATCAGAATCCTTAATCACAGTATAAAATCTACCAGCGTTAACCTGATTCTGCATATCACTGATAGGACCACGCACCAAAAGCATTTTGTACAGACAGTAAGATGAACAAAACTTTTTCTTCTGGATGCAAAACTTACTTGCCTTTGTAACGGTAGATTAATGGCCTACCAATATACTGCTATAACTTAAGAACATTTTAAAGCATGAACTCATGTAGAGTGCAGAGGCTTGCTGAGCAATGCCAAAAGCATGCTATTCCTCTGCTCTAAAGGTTGTCACCTAGTAATTATGGAGGTACTAACCCAAGGTGTTGGGTTTGACCTTTAAAGCCCTAAGTAATCTGGAAATCTAACTGAGAGATCAGGCTTTCTGTGCACTTTCCTCCCTCTTTCTTCTCTCCTTTTGCTTTTATAGTGATGATTAGAGAGGAGCTGTCAGTCCCCCTCTGACATTCTGTCATTTGGTCAGACAGGACCTGGACCTATTAAACTCTCATTCAAACTTCACACCTCATTTCTCTTGGTGGGTACCTGGGAAGAAAACTAAGAGCATATCCTGGAAGAGTTGTTTCATGAAGCTACTGCTCAGTTTTACAGTAGGCTCCTATGCAGATGAGCAATTTTTCAATTATAGGGGGATTTCTATGGTAAAGAAAAGGAAGGCAGATCCCAAGCAGCTGTGTATAACCAAAGATGGAGGATGCTTTCACAACCCCTGCCCTCTGCATTGCCACGGAACATCATGTCTGTCACTGGTGTTCTGGAAAACAGAACTGCATAGCCTATTCAGTATCATTTACTCCACAGAATTAAAATAAAGTCTGAATTTCACATGAAAATTTAAGACAACTCGGTTAATGCAGGGTGTCTGCAGCAGAATTTCAGCAGCACAGCAGTCTCCAAAGCTATTTTGAGCAGCAACCATTACTTAAGTAGAATCAGCGAGTGGCCCCATTCCCTATTGTTGGGAATAACAAAGCTGGAACACCTCTAACAGGCTACCTAGGGATTACTTCAGCTAAATGCAGCTTTGTTATCAAAAAAGAAAAGGATTTTTTTTCAGCCTGACAGCACCATAAAAACTCTTGTTCATACTGAATGACACATGAACAGAGACTGGCGTTTATAATTTTCTGCTGGTTAAAGATTCATTCTTGCTCCCATTGAACTAAGTGAGGCAAAGCTGTCATTGATCTCAATCAGATTGTCACTAGACCTTAAAGACACTAGCCATCAGCGCTTATTAATATGGAATTATCAGTGGAAAACATATTGACTTGTTGATCTAAATACTTTATCTTCATTCATCAAAACACTTATTTCAAATGAACAAAGACAGAAAACTGAACCCAGACCAAAGGTCATGTTGAACTTACAAATTGCAATGGCTGCTGATACACATTACCAGCAGCAGCAGCATAATGTGCATTGCACCCGACCAAACCAAAGGACATAATATTAAATTGGAAACACACAGCACATCCCCCCTCAGCTTCCCAGCAGTTCAAATTCTGCCTCAGTCAGAAACATCCTCCACTTTTTCACATAAAATATGAAAAATCCATAAAAACAATTTCATATGTCTGGCCACTTATTTGCCAAAAGCCTTTAAAAATAAAAGCCAAAATCAACTTGTGACTATAAATGCTACAGCTCTCGTAAAAAGCTCTTAAGCTCCATTGGTATTATTTCTAACTTCAGAGACATAATTAATGTACTATAAAGGAGAAAAAGAGTGGTAAAAATTCTGAATTTAATTATATGAATGGTATTCTATATACACTTAATTGCATAGCAGTAACACAGCCACTTTCATTACTCTTTATAGCTTCAGATGCCCATTAGCACAATCCCCAAGGTTCCTTATGAATAATTAGATTAGGAAAAGGGGACTCTCTGATGAAACGCAATAGGATGTGATGCTTATGAAACAGCACATCTTGAATCCAGATGCTGACATGACAACATCACGAAGAGCTAATTTGCACATTCAAATTAATACCATCATGATGATAATATAAAAGAAATATATGCATATAAAATGAGCTAGAGAAAATAATGTCAACAAGAATTGAGATACTTATATTACAAAAATACATCTTTTTGACATTTTAACCCAGTTGGAAAGGTGTAAATAGAGTAGATGTCATATTCATGAGCATAGAGCTACATAAGCAGACTTACTAGAATTTAATCCACTACTTGGCAACACATGGGTGAGCTGTTTAATAAATAGTTATACCCATCAAACATGTGCAGCACTCACATAAACAGGTGAATAAATTTCATTACATTTTATTAAACATCTGTTTCCATTTCATACACTGAATGTTTTTGTATTGTTTGGTGCTCCTCAGGTATATACCATCAACAAACCCAGCAATTATATATTTTTTGAAGGGCCATAAAAGACAAAAACAAATGGGGTTTAAAAATATTTTAAAGAGAGTCAGATATTTCTGCAGTTGTCATGAGCCATCCATCGGTCTGCATATTTAGGTATCTGAATAGTTAAGAAATTTCTCCCCCAAATCCCCTTCACAGAAAATAATGGGATCTGCAGAGAAAGGGAAATAGTTTTCTTTCACTTCTGTGGTTCTCCTTCATGTAAACTTTATAACACAAATATATGTGTTACAAAGGCAGACTCTACCGTTTGCTACTCAGACACAAACGTCAAAGTTGTCTGCTCCTCTCTCCACATTTTACCGCATATAATGTACATGCATCCTGTTTGCCCTATGCATTTGAGAATATGTTCTGCCAATGCAGAGCACATTAGTCTACATTACTTTAAACTTAAAAAAAAAAAAAAAATTCAAAATATGCATCAAGCTAATGGGAATCCTTTAGAATAATTAAACATTATTATATATAAATTCACAAGAAATTACAATACTGCTAAAAGGATATGACAGAAACAGAAGGACAAAAGTGAATAGATAGAACACAAGCAATAGGCTTAATACTGAAGGCATAACATGTAAGATGTAAGATGTGATAAAGCATCAATTTGTGCAAATGTAATCATTTGCAATTTTCTTATGATACAAGGGCAAGAAAAATCTCATTAAAAGCAAAACCCATCATACTTAAAGCTAATAATAACAATGTTCTATACTAAGAATTTAGGAATCTACTACAAAATATCACTGAGACAAGGAGATCAATAGGATTCAAGTGAGATGTACACAGTTATGCACTTATCCACAGTGAGCACTTATTATGACAAAAGTTCACTAATTGGGACAGAAAGATCTATCTAAATAGGCAACAACCAACCCAAAACAATTGCATATCCTCACAACCATAATCTCAACATTGTGGAAAATAAAAATTTTTTCTGGAAAAATGATACACACTTAGAGGTAAGTGGGATGCTAATGTGAAGAACAGCAAACCTTTCCACTTTGTATTTGGGTAGTTATGATGAAGCATGTGTTATTCTTGTACATAATATTACACCTATTACATTAACAAAAAGAATTATAGGGTGCTTCATTATTAATTCTAACAAAACACTTCCTTTTAAAAGACGTTTAAAGTGCCAGCTTCTTCATTACCACATCCCACCAGTCTTTGCTTACTGAGATTGATCCAACACTGTTTAAATCACTAGGAGTTCCTTCCAAGGACTTCAAGGGAAACAACATCAGGACCAAAGTCTGCGAGTAGAATACGTTAACAAAACCAAAAATCAAATAACCAGCAAGACACACAGGCAACATGCGGTGAGGAAACATATGTGAGGCATAAGTGAAAGCTTTTATTGGTATATGAAAGCATTTTCATGAGCTTTTGCCACTGTAACCCTCAAGCTTCCTGTGCTTATCTGCCTTTTTTTGTCACCTCTTGCTGTGCACTGTCGAAGTTATAAGATTCTGGTGGCATGTTCATTTTAATCACCTATAAGGCATCATACGCTCTTGTGACACTGAAGTGAATAAATAACACAAGGCCTTTTATTTTGAGAAGACACAACTAACTGCTCTTAGTCATGATGTATGTTGCACTGACCCAAATAAAAGACAGCCTCAATTCAATGTAGCCTTCACTTCAAAGGCCAAATATTTTTATATATATTTTTAATATATATAATATTATATATATATACACACATATATATAAAGAGCTGCTATGCAACATCCTAAAGCTAATAGTCAATAGTCTCCCAATGCATAAATTCCCAAAACACCATGCCTAAAAGGAGCCATCACGCTAGTTTTTCCTCCTCTCAGTCTGCCTGCTACCCAGCCCGTGCTGTGCAGCAGCACCAAGACCCATTTCTGGACTTAACATGATGCAAATGGATAACATTTTAGTTCCCTTATTCCCTCATCTGCTTTCCTCTGATTCTTCGTTATGTGCTCAAAGGTTGGAAGTTCTGCCCCAAAACATGCTACTTCTGAAACACTGTCAGATGATTTAAGATAGTTTTGGCAGATAACGGTTTCTGAGGTTACCTCAGGTGAAGTCTCTGCAATAATTTATATGCTGTTAAGATCTGACTTAAATCCGTGTATAATTTCATACGTTTTATCGCTACGGTCTTACATGAAATGTATTGAACGACACCAGAACTCATTGAAATCAGGAGATATACACAATCTATCGAAAACCTAAAGAACACAGACTCTGACTTAAGGACATCATCTCAAAACAAAACACTGTAATCCCTGGCATGAGAAAATTTAGGCAGGCAGTTTCTGCTAAATATTTTAATATTACTTTATCAGATACCAAAAAATACAATAGGTAGTAAAGGGTAGAACAGTACCTGAGCAGGTTCTAAGCTTTTCAGTATTTTCAGACTACAGCCAGAGAGGACTGATGGCAGAAGATCACGACCACTCTGGCACCTGCCGTTGTTTGGCGGAGCTGGACTACATGTACTACATGTACTCTCTTAATACAGTAGTTCTAAACACAAACCTTTGACATTTAAATATATTAAGAGGACAATGAAAGGTTGGGTTTACTGCTACCTCTGTTACATCCCAGCTGTATTCTCTTCTTACATCAGTCTAGCAACTTAATACAAGAACAGTTATGCAGGGTTTTTTTTTAATATAAAGAAAGAACGTACAGATAAGATTTGCAATAAAGCTCATCATTGATTCCTAGTCTCTTTATCACCCTCATTAATATTGCTTTTCTGTCTACAAGACCTGTGCATTCAAGTGCTTCCTCATCTTTAATTTCTCTCACCTGAATAGGCCCATGGGACTTATCAGAGGGTAATATTAAGTATGTTCACATGACTTTCCAGGATTTTTATGTACGCATCTGGTCTCTGACTTGCAGAGATCATAACTGGAGCTTTAAGAGTCCTTATCTGAGAATCAACTAAATACGTACCAAAAGCGATGCAAATTTGCCTGGACTGGTGATAACACTTCAGTCTATTTAAGTGCATTCACACTTGGTAGCAGAAGTTGTTATTAAAAGAAACTCTTGGGAATCTATACAGTTACATTTTCACTGAAGCCGCTGTATTTTCAGTGTCACCTAGATTTCATAGTTGCCTGAACACCACGTACATTAAAGAGAGATATACCTTAAAGACTGCATCTTTAGGTTGTCATAATATCCTGCCCTGAGATAAAAACGAATGAATTAACTTTAAATAAAAAACAAACCAAACAAAAATGAACTACTAGCAGTGGGAAAAGACAATTATTGTTTCCCATCTGTTTAAAGGAAAAAAAAAGCGTACAAGGGCCATTTCACAAGTCTTCAGCTGGATCTGGAATTTGAGGGGGGGAAAAAAAAGTGTCAGCTGATGAATTACAAGCTTAATTACATCTGGGATAAGACATTTTAGAACCCAAAGGGAAAATGATTTGCTGAATGTCAGTATGCTCAGATGCCCACCAGCGAGCAGTCCCTCCTCCATTCCAGGGTTTCAGTGAAGACAACATACATGTCAACCACAGTAGAAGAAACACAAACTAATGAAACTGTGTGTAAGCTGTAATTACACTGTCTCAGTGAATGGCACTTGGGGTATTGTGAACAGATTGTACGTGTTAATTCACACAGGGCTTAATGAAGCATTCCCTGTTCTACAAACTTCACCTCTTGATTTAATTAACCTTCATACCTATACATGCACTACCTACCAATCATAAATGTTAGGAAACCCTTAAATAAACTACAATGCTTTTGAGGTACATTAGAAAAGTAACAGAGGTTCAGTTTTTGTTCAGTTTGGCAGCTCAAAAGGGAACTGCAAGCAAATTGTAAGGTTCTTAGATGATAAAAACTCACTTGGTGAATTTGGCCCTAAATCAGCTTTCCCAAACATAACATCTAGTCCCTTAAAATGAAATTGTAAGAAAGCAGAAGCAATTCATTCACAACAAAATTTCTAAAATTTTACTGGAAGAGAAACAAACATTGAAATAATCTGTGAGGTTCTACTTTATAGAAGACTTTTCAGGTCTTAAAATCTGTTCTGTCTTGCAGAACAAAATAGAGGGCTAACTCACACCTGGCTTGCAGGCACAGCTTTGCACAATACAAATATATAAATACATAAAACCGTATCATTTTCACCAACTCTAAAAAATGTTAATAACACTCATTATTGTCTCAAATGTAAAAAAAATAATCTCGGAGACCACATCAGTGAACGTTTCACAAGTTCAGGACCGAGCAGGCTATTCACACCCGCCCTGCTGGCCTGTCACCCAACACCACAGGAGCTGCACATTCCAGTCCTGCAGTTTGGGTCAGATTTGGAGCCTGGATTACAGGAATTCTCTGCTCTAGTCATTTATGGTAAAACACTGGGGCACTGCAAACAAATGGTATTTCCCTGCTGACTTCAAAGAGCCAAACATGCACAAAACAACTACTTATTTCATATTTTATTCCCGTGTGAGTATAAATCCCTGCTCAGACTCCAGTGCTTGGACAGGTATCCCAAAGAGCAAAGGGAGGCTCTGTCTGCTCTCCTCTTCTGGTGGGAACAAACTGAAGAGACAGGAAAAAGCAAAGCCTCATTTCAAAGTTTTCTGTTAAAGAAGGATACCAGGAACTGCTGCCCCGTACTTTGATGAAACAAAGAAAAAGAATTGCACCTCAGAAAGGCTCCTCAAGGGCACAGGAGCTACCAGGGCTGCTCCTGGCAGGGAGGGCTCAGCTGAATTTACTTCAGGAAGATTTAATAGCTGTGGAAACGACAAAGCAAAATTGACACGCTTTCTCTGGTTCCCTTCCCCCATGATTAAAGTTTACATAACGTACTTAATATTTTACTTCATTAAAAGTACTGCTTAATACTCAAATTAGAAAAGCAGTCAGTACTGATTTAGAGAATACAAGCTGCATTGGAGAAATATTAGTAAATTCTTCACACCACCAAAAAGCAAGTGAAAGCTGCAGAGATAATTTATGTGAATCTCCAATGCCATTTTAATAGTGTCTCCCACAAAAAACTAATCTGCAAAAGTTAGCAAGCATGACACAGAGGAGGAGAACCAGTGGACTGGATAGAAGTTGGCTGAGGGATAAATGGGAAAGTTTGCCAGCCACAGAAAATGAGGACTCCGTTTGCATTTTAAAATTGAATTGTCTGGTTTTTCATCGAGTGCTGAAGACTTACATTACAAGCAAAAAGAAGTAGAAAGACCTCCCTACAAGCCTATGAAGCAACACGGATTGTTACCTTAAAAAGAACAAAAACAAAGCCACCTACAATAAAGCAGGGATAAAAAAAAACTACAAAAAGCAACAACATTTATGGTTCCATTTTGTCACTCCAGAAGAGAGATTTCAAGGAGGGGGCAGAAACCTGTGTAATAGAGGCCATAAAACAGGATTTTAAATTAACTGAGAATGCAGCCAACCTTGACAACTTAAACAGAAGGTACCAAATCTGTCCTTTTCCTTCACTGGAGCTATGCCGTTCAGTTCACGTGAGAATCTCGACCAATGTCATTTTGGCATAAAGGATAATAATAATTGTATTTATGATATATCCCTCCAAGGCAGTATGCAAGATCACTTAAGCAAGTTAAAATACACCATAATGCATGAAAAAAATTTAATATATGTTAAACCTATACTTACTATTTTTCACTCCAGTAGAAAATTTGCAGGCAGTGTAAAGCAATATACATTTTGTCTTGCAGTATTTTATTGATGCAACCAAATAAACAAGAATGTTAACCTAACGAGAGGAGTAGCACACTTACTTACCTCCCCACACTGCTGCTAATTACTCAATTACCTGTAATTACCTTTACCTCCGTTATTCTCTCCCCAACTCTCACGCCTTGGATCCTGGCCACCTGGTAGTAATTTAAACCTCAAGATACTGATATGGAAAAAAATTATTGTGATGCCACAAAGTGCCGCACTCAGTGAGACCAGGGATGCAGAGCAGGATGAGTGACAGTGCAGTCGATTTTATGTTTGGTACGGGATACGCTCGGAGCCTGCTGTGGTGGGACCACAGATCCTATTGTCCATCACTACCCAGGGTGGTGGCTCAGCTGACAGCGGGGACACTGAAGGTCTCAGTCCTACTTTGCCTCTCACCTGATAGAAAGTAAAATTGAGACCAGTGCCTCCAGATTCCCCAGGGTAAGTCTGAAACCAAATTCTCCCCATTCCCAAGTTGCCTCAACATGGGAAGTGGATGGAAAAGGGTCCTCCCTCCTCCTGCCATGTTCTCCCCTGCTTCTACAGCATTACCGACAAGGTGGACACTCACCAGGCAGCGCCACACAGAGCTCAGCACAAGCTCAGGGAATTCACTTAAAACTCTAGATAAACAGCATGCCATAGTTCATGTACCACAGAAAACACCACGGTCTTCTGGGTTCATAAACAAATGCCTTTTCAAAGTCCAAAGCTGTAAAATAATTTATGGCCCCAGTTCACTTCTATTTGCTATTATGACAATACATAAAGCAAATACAGCTGATAGCTGCCTTCACAGTAAGGCCTTTTTGCAGCCCTAATGAAAAAGCCTTTTTTCACCTTTATTGATAGTATTATAGATCTCATTCAACAATTAAACCTAGATTCCCCCTTCTTGTTTTTGTTGGCAACAGTCACAGAAGATACAAAAAACAGGTGTTTTGTTTTTTCTGGGACTCTGAAAATTAGGGGTGGGTGAACCAAGGAGTCCTCCGCTTGCTTGTGTGCCATTAAAATAAACCTTGGTCTGCAAAAACCAAATCTGTATCATATGCATTGCTTCAGAATGCAACTGATATGAAACATTTTTACTCTGCTCTGCAATTTGACAATACAGTGCAGAGCAGAATAAAGCAATAGACTTGGAAAAGCTATTTATAGTGCCTGTGCCCCAAGGAGATATAGCTAATAACTAATTCATTTCACATCACACATTTGAATGCAATATGGAAACTTCCCAGTTTCTTATCAGCACAGGAGAAAAGACCCCACTGTGGCTTTCTTTAAAATAATTAAGGATTCTTTACCAAAACATTTTAATCAAACTAAGTCTCCATAGCAGTCCCTTCTTCCCCTGCCTTATATCTGTTTCCTTAAGAGGTCTGTGCCTATTAAAGTTTTCATAAAAGCATTTTGCAACATAGCAGTTTCCCAAGCTATTAAAAATCATATTTGTTTTCCTACATAACACATTTGTTTATCAAATAGTTTTCTACAAGCTGGATTAAAATCCAATATATTATTGGTTGTATCAACAGGAAACAAAGGGAACAATCTGCTAATAAATCCAGTGAGCAATGCAACTGTAATATCTGCATATGAGGAGATTTTGGTTTGGTTTAGTTTGTTGTAGTAGGGAAACCAGATCAGCTAAGTATTATTCCATGGACTAGAAAGCTGAATATTTTATTACAAATGATTAAGAATTAAACAATAGATAGAAAGATAAGGATTTGTTGTACTCAAGAGACATCAATAACCACATTGAGCTTCTCTCCTGCTGCAACTGCAGCAGAAACAAAGCAGCAAGCGGACACAATGCTCAGTGCAATGATAGCTGCCTCATTTCTCCACACCCACAATTTCTGTTTTCTTTTCCTGTTCCTCCACATGCTGACACCAGGTGTTATAACAGCTTGACTCCAATGAGAGTGCCCTGTGAACAGTGTGGTTTCAGCAAGTACTGGTGCCAAAGCTGTATCAAAACTAAACGGGCTGGGGATGCTGCAAGGAACCCCAGCCGGTGCTCCACAGGAGCTACTGTGCTCGTGGGACCGCTGTGCCAGCTCTCACACAAAAATAAGGGTCCTTGTGGAGGAAAAAAAAAAAAAAAAAAGTCAATAAATAAAATTTTAAAATAAATTAAAAAAAAAAAAAAACAACCACCACAAACCCACCAACACCCTACACTGTCCTATGGCTCAAAGACTTAGCAAACAATGACCCACTATTTAACCTGGGCCTTCTGTTACTCGGTAATTAAAAGGCTAGTTTTTGCTAACAGGTTTTATGCTTAAATTATAATTAATTGCTATATGAAACAATGCGAATTAACTACATCTATTTGTAACCAGTGCCCTTAGGGCCCCTAGTTTTTATTGAGTAGCATTACAACATCCTAATTTTACCGCAGCAGCAGCAGCACAGGAATTATTTAAAATACACATTAAACATAAAATGTAGCTAGATATTGTGAGCTTGTACAGTGATTTATTTATGTTGTAGGTTCACTGAAAACACTAGGAAAGAACAGAGGAGAATACATACATCCTAATGACTTAACTGCCTTTATATTTAGCAATCTGGTATCAAAAGTTCCACCTTATAGATGGAATGCTTGCTTTTAAATTTATCATTCATTAAGTTTAATGGGTAAAACACAGATAAACATATTCCAAATTCCTGATTAAATTTAAAGAAATTATGCAGATCTCCTTCAATAACCCTTAAAGACTCTTAGAGTTTGAGGATTTTCCCCTCTAGCAGAATGTTCTGACAGCATTAGGAAGTACTGCTCAGTGACAGCTTAACATCCGCTTCCAGAATCAGACCTTTTTTAGACTGTAAAAGGAGACACTACTTTGTGTGTGTGTGTGTGTGTTGATTTTATCTCGGAAATGGAGAGGAGTCAATCTGAGATTTGCTCAGTTTTAGTTTGGGGGAGGGTTTCTGTTTCTGTTTCTGTTTGTGGGGGCTTGGGGGTTTGGGGTTTTTTTTTTTTGGTTGTTTGTGCAGGTTTCTTTGGTTGGTTGGTTGGTTTGTTTAGTTTTTTTGGGGGGGATGTTGTTCCATTTTAACTTTTGCATTTCATTGTATTTACTGCATTACTGATTAGTGACCATGTGCGTTAGCCTAAGTCATTGTATTAATCAGAAATTAATATGTCCTCATTGCAGAACAATCAAGCAACAATATATTAACGACTACGATTATTAAAGCAAGCTATCTAAATTATACTGACAAAAAGCAGATAACAAAAAGTTGCTAAGGGTAGTTATAAGAGGGCTTAAAAATAACTACTAAATAAAATAGCATCAGCAGCTTACTTTTTCAGATTTTAGTCTGAGCTAGAATGTCTAGACTGCATGCTACACAAGAACATGCAAAGACTCTACACAACTTCTGAAGACAGAAATCAGCTTGGCTGTTTAGATTTCTAAATATAGGAAGATAAGGGTACATTATCAGCTATTGAAAGTGACTGCCACTTCATAATTTTTGCTCACACCGTATTTAAAACTTTGAACAGCAAGTGTGCTACCTAGTCATTATATTAACTCTTTAATCATTACTTGTCCTATCCACTAAGTGGCAGATGACTTCTTTTAAAGCTAATATTTAAACTAGTCTTCATTAATTGCTGCCCCAATGAAAATAAAATACTAAAATGTAATAACTAATACTAGTACTGGATGTAAGATTTTCTATGTTTTCTTCAAAGGTAAGAATTACCTGTTTTCTCAGTGAAATTCCCAGTATTTTGCTTTTAACTTCTATAACAAAGGAACAGTGCATAAGTGTGTAAGTTACCAAAAATGTATGTTCATTAGCTATTAAACTTGTACATTTTAATGGCAAAAACCATAGCACTTCATAATAAAAGACACAGGAGAGCATATCCAGTTTTTGGTATCTTTGCTTACGCAGTTTGAGGCTGCTCGCATTAGCACCATCTCCATAATGCAAAAAAGTGAAAATATCTTTTGGAAGAGCGAGAACGCTAAGAAGTGATCTCCTCCTGCAGTGCATTTATCACCGCTGCCCTGCGAGGGAACACTGTTACCGATCATCCTGTCTCCCCATGATGTACCAATAGAGGACCCTGATGTGCCAGTACATCACCTTGTCAGAAGCGACTAGAGCAGCATTAAATAGCAACGCAGCGAGCAAGCGGTCAATGACGTTACAGCGCCGAGTATACATAAAAGTTCATATCAGTATGCTGCTGCTGCTGCTGAAGAATCATCACTTTAGCTGCTAACCATGTTTGGTTTTTAACCACGTTTGTGGTTTTAGGCAGGAATGCAATTAGATAAAATGAACCGCTACAAAAGCAAACACCATGCAACGCTATTATATTCACTCCTCATATATTAACAGAACAGGAACTGAAGCCTCATTTGGAAACTCTCCATTGTGCCATATTCATGCTCTTGCCATGAATTTCAATGAGATTTAAAGATCTGCTTAGTTCTGGTTTTCTGCCTTACCTCCCACCATGTTTCCCACTCTGCACTATTTCATCAATGCAGCAAATCCATTAGGCCCATTGGTTGCGGAGACCGCTGACTATATGGACTGCTCTTCCTAAATGGACCAGATTTACCCTCTGTATTAAATCCATGGCTCTATTAATAATTGCTTTATCTCCACAGAATCCCATTAGTAGTTGAAAATCCAAATTAACTTTTCTCTCCTTACATTATAAGGTCTCTCTGTCTTAGTGTATGCTTATTACATTAGCACGACCAGTTCTCTCCAGAAACAACTTAGAGGTTTCTTCCACTGAACACCTGAAATCTGCACCCTCTCCTACTTCTGGTCATATTTGTCCTCAGCCCTTTGTATGCACAGTTGGAGCTAATAAGATGATCTGTATATCATCATGCTCTAACTCAAGCTAGTACCTAGCTGAAGCATCTTGAGTTTTATTAAAAGCACTTATTTCTATATTAAGACCTTTTAAATAAAGGGAAAACTTTTGGATCAAGCTTTCAAAAACAATGATAGAAGAAACTCATTTGCCATGACTATTTTTCAAGATACCTTTGTATACATTTAATAAGGTAAAGAAAAGGTAAAGAAAAATTAGCTTGTGATTATATAGCTGAGTACAAAAGCTTCTGACAAAAAGCAACGTGAGCAAAACTCCACCTTTTCCTAACTTTTGGGTACTTCATTAAGACATGTTTTTCATTTAACATTAAAAATCTTCCTGGTTCTCAGTTATTTTGTAAATTTTGTAATCAGTGACTACTAAATCCCTTTCATTTATCACCTGGATTTTAAAACTATGTCCAGCATTTTACTGCTGTTACAATACTATCTACACTGCCAGCCAACTGCTGTCCCACGGCTGCCCCAGTCCTGCTGCAGTGCGTGGTTGAGAGCCCGTCCCATCCCCTCTCCTCTCTTTCTCAGGGGCTGGGGAACAGCCTGTCCACTGCAGGCGTTAACTCCAGAGCCTGATGCCAAAGCCTATGGTTAACTTCAATTTCCTCTGCCCGCTCCCAGATATTCCCAATGTGGTGTCCAGTGTTTCTCTTGCAGTAGAAGGAACCTCTCTCAGGGCTTTTCTTGTTCGGAAATTATTTTGTTGGCAGTCAGAATTTTCCTAAGGATTGTAAATAAGGAGAGGAGCACAATACTTTATAACCCAAACCAATCATTTAATAACATCGGAATTTCCTAGAATGAAGAAAATATGATTCATTTACCTCACCCAGTGCTTTCACCTGCCAAATGCTGAATAGATAGATATACAATAGATATAAAGACATATCACAAAACACTAGAAATGGACAAGGAAGGGAGGCGTTTGACACAGACCACTATAGACCAGCTGAATGACATCATAGACACTATCACAACCCAGCAAACAAAGATTTACTCATCTTCCTGTTCCACTCATGATACACACAGAAAATCAACAATTATCTGTGTGCCAAAGGTGTGACCTGTTGCTGTCCATTGAAAAGATAGACATATTCTTCAAGTATTTGCTGTATTGTACTAATTGAACAGGAGAATTACGGGAACCTTTCATTAACCTCTTAGCAAGTATATATATTTTAAAAGAACTATATTCAAAAGGAGAACCATCTGTAGACCAATTCTGCAAGGCTGAATATCAGTAGCATTCATTCTTTAAATCTAATATTATTTTGCCAGACAACAGAAAACAGATTTTATGTATCAACTTCAAAGTCATATGCAGCTTACAAATTGTATACGACCTACAGACTTCTTTATTTTGCTCAGCTGATGATTTAGGCTATGGTTGATGTAGGATCTGCCCCTGCAAGGCCTTGCCAAATGTGCCAGCCAATCTGAGCTTGCAACCACCCATTCCAGACCCCAGATGCTCTCACAAGTACTTTGTGCACTAGGGAGAAGCCACTGGGAGGTTTTTTATCTGGGCATAACACCAAAACAAGGATAAAGCTCAACATTTGGAGATGTAGGCAACAAACAGCAGCAGCCCAACATGCAGCATGAAGAAACAGAAGACACAGGCAGGAAGCATTCACCCCCATCTTTGGTCAAACGAAAAGACAGCTCTGAAGTCTTCCAACTCAAAATCTAAATCATGTAAAAATCAATATTAATATTCAACCAATATCATGCTCAAATAAGACAATCTCAAAATGCTTAATCAGTCTTAATTTTTAGATGTCATGGACAACCCAAGCAGAGCAATAAATTCTACTGGATACCGAAGTCTTTTAAAATGCAAACCAACACCACCACTCCAAAAACATTTTGAAGCTGGTAGCATTCTGTGTTATTAAGGTTATCTCCCCTACAGTTCAGAAGAGACACAGGTAGGAAACAGAAGATTTTTCCCATCTAAAAGAAAAGCAAAGAGAAGTTCTGACCTCAGAAAGCAGGCCAGTTGGCACTGAGATTGCTTGCTCATTCCAACAGCTAGCTGAGATAGCAAAGCAGATATAAAGAAACTTAATTATTAACTATCACTTAGAGTAGTACTTGATTGACCTATTTTTTTCTTTTGGTGATGCAGCTGCTCTTTTATAGTCAAAATCTATGCTTTGTTAGAACATAGTCTGTTTTATTTCATGATTGCCGAGCATACAAAGTAAATGGAAAATATATGTCAAAAAGGAAATGGAGTTTTGTTTTAGGTTTTCACT
Source organism: Pampusana beccarii (assembly GCA_013399365.1). NCBI lineage: Eukaryota > Metazoa > Chordata > Aves > Columbiformes > Columbidae > Pampusana > Pampusana beccarii. The sequence continues at coordinate 35,056 of VWYH01008161.1, read as the reverse complement.
TTTTTCCATGGGTAGGAACACCAAATAAAGTTATGCTGCCAACAGTCCCTCTGTCTACCTGCCACTGAAGGCAAGTTTGTAAATCTCAGCAGAGGATGTTTCCCACCAAGCTGCAGACTCGTAAGGAGCTGGTAACATCAAATGCCAGAGCCAGGCCAGAAGTCTCTTTCAATTTTTTTTTTTTTTGAGAGTACTGATGAAAAGATAGTCCACAACAACAGGGACAAAACGTACTGTCACAACTGCCTCAAAAGCAACAGAATCAAGAGTCAAATGAGATAAAAAAATGGTTAGTATACATGACTGTACCTTGGTCTATCATTTGGAAGATATAATCTATCAGTGCAAGCAGTGCAGCTTGTCTACTATATTTAGGGCTAAAACCAGATGGATTCAGTCAAGGAAAGATGCCACCAGAGTCGCCTTGCGCACAAGCTTCCTTATAGCTTTCCCTAAAAAACAAAGAAATTCAAGACAAAAAATGGTGAAAACTTTCCTCATCTAAAGATAATTTTTCAAGCAGGAACAAAACCATTGACTCCGTAAGCAAACAAGCACCTCATTCTCCCAATAACTTCCACAGAAGAAAAATACTTCCTCAGTGGCATTCCCAGATTTGCAAGAATCTAAGTCACAAGCTGCAGCCCAGATCTTTCTAGCTCCTCTATTGACTTCCATCAGTGTAATTAGCTGAGACTCAAGAGAATTTCCTCTCTTGTACTCCTAATCCTGAAGGACTAGGTACTATTTTTAGAATTACCAGGGAGGTGCTGACAGATTATTCCTGATCTAAGTAATTGAAATAATTAAGTACCTTGAAAATTCCTTAGTGTGAAACCCGTTGTACAGATGCTGAAAGGATTCAACTCATTAATCAGTTTACCCTTCATCAAGAACAGTTCAACAGAATGCTTGTTGAAGCACCATTTTAAGAAGCATGAACAGCTTCAGTCAATAAAATTCAAAATGGACCCCAGAAAATCAGTCTACAGGATCTAGAGAACAGGTACTCTTTCCCTTTTAAAGGGAGGATCTTCCTAACAAAAAATCAAAAAGTGATAACGAAAAAAAATCATACAAGGATAAAATAAAATGCTCCATTTCAGAGAAATAAACTTTATTTCTGTCATCAGAACAGAAGGAGAGGAAGTTAAGGAATCCACTTTAGATTAATATTGATATTCAAAGCAAAGCATCAATGCCTCATCCCAGGTCTGTATAGCATCAAGGAAAACAACCTCATGAATCTGTGTGGAAATATATTCTCCATTTTAATTTGGATCTTTCACTTTTCTTCAAAACCCTTTCTTTTCTAGAAGATACATTGGAAAGCAAATACATATAAGTACTGAATAGGAAAAAAAAATCTATTATACATGCCAGGATGATTTCAATGCTTATTTACCCATACTTCTATTTAATTTTGCAGAACTTTGAAATTCAGAAAGATTAATTCTGTATCAAAGCAATCCTTTTCATGAAGGCATTTGTCATTATGTGAATCTAGTCCAGAAAGCAGCAATCCATTCAAGTAAGTTACTCAGGTGTGTATCTGCAATCATCCTGCTCATAAGAGAGTTTTCCTTCTACTTACATTTGCACTATTAAAAGCAGTAATTCTAATAAAAAGTGAATCTGAATCAAGTCTACAGTATTCTTTTGGTGGAAATGGGGCACGTCCTCTGGGTATGCAGACCATCATATCTCTATTATAATCTCCAAAAGCAGTGGAGCTACAGTATTTACACCAGCAGGGCACTGGTGTCTATCACTACTTGCAAACATTCAGTGTAAGCAGTGAAGAACTATCACGACGTGTATACAACATGTGAAAGGCAAATAAAAAGACATGCAGCAAGTCATTTCTTTGAACAGATCAGTGCACAGAGTATTTTTTATATAACCAAATTTAAATACACTTCTCATCTCTTACATTGCACTTTCCCTAAAAAGGCAGAGCTCTACTAAATGAAATACCGTCCCTTATGACTTGCCTTACAAGCTGGGGAGCAAGTAGACACAGGCAATTATTAGTCAAGGGCAATTTCTAAGTGAAGTCATATAGAAATAAACATGTACTTTAGATGTAACCCCCAAAACTACTAGAATTAATATCTTGTATAGATGTTCTTGCAAAAGTATTAAAATGCAAGGGCCACAGCGGAAAATACTTTCAACAGCTTGAATATTCTTGTCCACCTTCTGGCTTAAGAATTTTAGATGCTCAACACTTTTAAAATTATATGATCAATGACTGTGGTGGTTGAATAAAGAATAAATTAATTTATCTCTAGGTCATCTATGCCACCACTGGAAGACCTCATCTAAGTGTTTATTGGCAGCAGACAACTCTACAAGAACTCTGGCAAGTTGTATTTTTGTCACTTCACTAGGAGTCATTTGTTAAGGTTTTTCACTTTTACATTTCAATCAATTATCCCCAATAAACTCAACTATACCCCCATCACTGAGTGAAAACAGGGACCAAAGACATCAATTGTCAGTTAAATACCAGTGATGTACTTATGAGTATTTTGATTTCGTAATCATCTTCAGGCTGATTTCCACAGTATTTTTAATATCTGCAACAGTTACAAATTACTATTATTTTTCATAAGTGCCCTCTATACATTTTGAATGCAAGCCACTAAAAAGCTATGACCAAGAAGAACAACTTTCATTCGTTGCTCTCCCTCATGTACTTATAAACTTATTTCTAAATAAAGATAACACCTATATAAATTATCTCACACTTATTATAGTGCAAAACTATCTGCCATGCTCTAATGACTATAATACCATAATAACTGCTGGTTATTTGTACATATCTTGTAACTTAATATATAGCTCTTAAAAATAAGTTAAAGAAAACTAATAAACAATAAAAAGTTCATCTAACAAATAAAAAGCTTATATGAAAACATCAGTAGATAAAACATCAGTGAACTGTGCCATTAAAATCACATTTGTTAAAAGAGGACCTGCTTAAAAGCCGTATCTCTTAGATGTATGCTTTTTATGTTCTCAAACATCCAGTGTCACCTAATAAATGTGAAACATCACACATTAAATTGGGCCATCCAAAACCATAAATTGTAAAAAAATCTTTTGACCCATCCAGATTTTTCTAGCATTTACATTTCACTGAAAAACATGGGAGTTTGTCCCTTGAGCATGTGTTTAAAGCATAGATTTGACATCAATAAAAATTAATAATTCACCTAGAAAGACTTTAGCCTGTTTAGCTAAACAGTCAATGGAGAAGTCTCCACATTCCACTTAGCAGCACACAGGAATCCCAATGCAACAAATTAAGACTTAGTACATACTATAAACAAGTACAAGTTTTACTCTTCCTTTTAGATTGCTGTGACAAGTCTTGGGGATTTTGGTTTTGGTGGGAGTTTTTTTGGTACTATCTTGGGAAGTGGACTTTTCTTTCTGTTTGATGAGCTGATGCACATCTTCCTCTTGATCTCTTGCAAAGTCATGTACCATGTGCTGAGAAACCTGTATTTCCTGAACATCACAGCCGATTGCTTTACTATTCTGGTGGCATATACACAGCATGCTGAGGTTTACCTGGATGCCCAGTGACGATGAGGAATTCAAACACTGAAATTGAGCTGTTACAGAGGTGGAAATGTTCATGGTCTCTACCAGCATCATTTAAAGCCTCTCCAAGATTCAACTTAATCATTTAGTTACTAATCTTCATCGAACTCTTGATAACTGGGGGGTGGTTTTGTTCATAGTCAGTGAGAGCAGAGATATCATTATTCACTGCCCACATTTCAGTCCACAGTGGGACATTGTTACCTGCACACAGAAAAAGAAGGGCTACCATGCAAGGCACCGGAAAGAAAATGAAAGCTCTCATGAGACTTCTGCGAGCAATAAGCAAAGGCTCCTTCAGGAGATCTTGCTGTCCACTGGGAAAAGATTGGGCCACCGTATTGTACAGAGCACACAGACCAAAAGCATTCCTACAGGAAATCTTTTTTTTTTTGTCTACTTATTTCCAAAATCAAATATGTGTTTTCACATACTTCTTGTTATCAGGTGCACTGTCTAGATTCCGATGGCCTTTTGGTATGTAACACTGTCTTTTACAAGTGTGATTTCTAGTGATTTTTAAATTTAAATCCAAATTCTAAATTTAACAGTTTTATTTGCGGTATAGCCATTACTTCAGAAATAAGTTACTTTCTATGAAAGCAGCAGTATCTTTTATTCGTCCTGCTGATACAGTTGCAGACAGGGTGGACAGGAGAACCTCGCCTTCAAGCAGACAAGAACTTCTTAAAACCTGCAGAAGACCCACAAAAGTCCATTCTCCCTTTTTGGATAGTTCATCTTTTAGAATACACCTCTCTTTAACTACCTTGTCTTTCTTTTATCCTTGGATCACTGCAGGTTCATATCAGCACCACTATGGCTTTAAAATCCTTCTACATCATCTAGCAGTCTTCCAGCATTTGCTGATTAGCCAAACAACAACACAAAAATTGAGAAGATAAGCAGCAGAGTTTGTCAATATACCACTAGCAAATAACATCCTTTCAGAAACATACTACCATTTAGTAACACAACGAAAAACAATAAAAAATGGCCACAGAATAACAATACCTGATAATTTTTTAGCTGGAAAAAAAACTAATGCCTTTGGGGTGATAAAACAACATACAGAAATTAGGCCAGTGATTCAATTTTTATCATCATCCTGAAAAAGGACTACTACTACTACCATCTTTATTAGGATTTAATTACACATTAGAATATATACCATAAACACAGACTATGATAAATATTTTCTTGACACTCAAATTCTGCTGTTCTCCCAACCTCTATAGATTTTCAAGCCAACAATAGCTGCTCTTTTGATCACAGCTTTAGCCTGTGTGACCGATTTCTTATTCTGGGCTGAATCATCAGAAAAGCAAACCGATTGGTTCAAGAAAAAAAAAAAAAGAAGCTGAATACCATAGCAACTGGCTCACAGCCTTGCTAACAATCAGGAAGGATTTTTTACTTGAACAAGAGCTACAAGTGAAAACACCAGGCCAAAAGCAGATCTGGTACAGTATCAACAACGCAACAGAACCACAAAAGTCACTTACCCCCTCCCAATCTCTTCCCCATAATAATACCTTCTGGGCAGCAGCAAATCTTCAGGTTCTTGTTAAAATACATTACAGGGAACAAGGTAAAATGTGTGCTACGGTATCGATTCTGCTTATATATCTAGACACTGCAGACTCTTTAACAAAACAAATAGGATTAAATTTTGAAAAATCAAGTCACGGAATTGGAACAATAATAGAGCTTGGTCTTCAGTTTAATTAATAATCATATCACTCCATAATTAAAAGGATTAAAGATTTCCAAAGACATATCTCCAAATGTATTTAACTCTACATTGTCCAAGTTAGTGGCGACTTTTAGGAACACAGCAAAGTAGCCAAGATATTGGCAACAGAGACAATCACTTCATGACAATACCCTCTAAGAATTGCACCATTTCTATAAGGAATACACCTGAACCAGCATATTGCTTCAGAGTAACAGTAGGAGTCAGTGCTGGGTTTATATGGTTTTGGTTTTGGTTGGGGTGGGCCCAGGAAGGACAGGGGGAGCTGCAGGGGTGGCCTCTGTGAGAAGAGACCAGGAGCTGCCCTCATGTCACACAGAGCCAGTTCCAGCCGGCTCCAAGACAGACCCACCGCTGGCCAAAGCTGAGCCCGTGGGTGATGCTGGTGGCACCTCTGTGATAACATAGTTAAGAAAAGGTAAAAAAGCTGCTCAACAGCAGCTGGGAGAGAGGAGTGAGAAAATGTGGGAGAAACAGCCCTGCAGACACCAGTGAAGAAGGAGGGGCAGGAGGTCCTCCAGGCGCCAGAGTAGAGGTTCCCTTGCAGCCCATGGAGACCATGGTGATGCAGGCTGTCCTCCTGCAGCTCACGGAGGGCCCCACGCAGGGCAGGTGGAGGTGCCTGGAAGGAAACTGCAGCCCATGGGAAGCCCACAGGCTCCTGGCAGGCAGCGGCAGAAAAGTTAGGAAGGAAGGAGTGAAGTTGAGTTTGGGAAGAAACGGTGTGAGGGGAAGGTGGTTTTAGTTCGGGGTTTTTTTGTCACTAACCTACTACATTTTTAATTAGCAATGAATTATTCTTTCTCAAGCCTGTGACAGTAATTGATGAGTGATGTCCCTCTCCTTATCCTTTCATCTTATTTTCTTCCCATGTCCTGCTGAGGAAGGGGAGTGAGAGAACAGCCAGCCAAGCTCACACAGCACAGAGTTCTTGAGTTTGAGGAAAGCATAAATCTCTCCTAGGGACCTGAAGCTACAAAATCTTGGCTTTGAAGTGGATGTCTCCATCTGTTCTAGGCCAGCTATAATAGCTCTTCGGTGCATCGCAGAATGAAGATTTACAGTTCCACCTCTTCTCCACCATGTGTGCAGTGGCTGGTACTCTGGAGACTATTAGACTGCATAATAAGGGCCCTCGCCAGTTTGACTTTACAGGCAAAAAGTCAGCTCCGTTCTTCTTTGTTCATCATTTAAGAGGCATTCAAAACCTGCTATAAAGTAACAGCAAGTCAAGAAGACCAGGTACAATGCCCACAGCACAGCTACCTAAACTGCTTTTAATATTAGGGCTAAGTTTTAAACTAAAGAAGTCTAAGTACATAACTCCATAGTATCAAATTAATTTACTTGACCTCTATAAACATAATTCCTGAGCTTTTACTGGCATTAAGGAATGCTATAACTCACACACATCTATGAAAATCCGAACACTTTTTTGCAATTAAAATGAGGGGAAGAAAGAACCTTACTTTGGGTTCCTGAAAGTAGTGGCCTGATTTTCCTCTAATGAAATAAAGAACTATAGGGTAATATTTTTGCTAATACTATTCTTTTTTATCTAACAAGAAATGGCCACAAAATTTTTAAGGTCTTTTGACCCTCAAACTCCAGCAGTCTCACAGGGAGTTCATGGTCCCAGGAAACTCTACTCTCAGAGACCACAGACCTTGAATTAACAAAACATGCTTTGTTTTTTGGAGGTGATTTCATTGTACTGGTAAATTGCTTGACATGTTCTACTCACGTTGCTGAAAACAGGCACATTTCTATTTTGTCTCAGATCTCTGATATATCATAATTCAGATATCAGATCAGCCTAATTGTAAACACACATTTGTACTTGATATATACATACCTGAAGGTATGTCTGTATTTATAATATATAGGGTCCATACAGACTTTGTTATATGCTACTGAGAACTATGTACCTTTCTCAGAATGTACCAATTCCGTTATCTTCCAAAATGTATTTATTTTAAAGACATATTTTTATTTAGTTCACATTCTATAAAACAGTGCAGAATTCCCTAGTTTGGCTCCATAAACAGTATATACTTGCCATTTTGGTATCTCAAGTAGAAATACGATAAACAGGACAAAGAGAATACAAGAGTCTTAGCACAGCTACATTCATAGTTTTAGTTGCCCTTGATTTTAAAACACAGGAGTTTGCAACACTTCCCTTACTCATCAGATAAGAATGCTTGATGGGCTGATCATAACAGGTTGCTAGCTCTTGCTCATTCCTCCTACTTTCCAAATGGGAATTTTTGGTGAGTTTGATAGACCTTTGTTTTGTTTATAAAGGATGAAGTGAGGATTTTTTTTTTTTTACTTGAGCTGCTATCCAGCAATTCACACAGAGAGAACATCACCTGTTTTCAGAAAAATGTGAAGCGGTATTCTGTGATTAGTATTACTCATGCAAGCACACTTTATCCAACACAGCACCATACATTTATGTACGTTGGAGATACCAACATGCTCCTGTAAGTATGGCCCTATCACACACAAGATCAGATTTTGTTCTTGTACCAGTAATTCTGTACAATTTATGTCAATTACAATCTATTCTATTTCCCAAAAATAGTAAATTTGCTCTGAAGAGCTTATGATCTTAAGTCAGAATTCAAAGAGAAGAAAGCAGGACAAGCCAGAAATATGGTTCCTGATTCTGCGTACTTAAACACACACACTCACTCTCGCTTATGTAAATTAGAAAAATGTAGATCAAGGACAGTAACTTATTATAGCAACAAAGGTCAGACTCAAGGAGGGATGAGATACAAAATTGTCTTTGACCTCAGCTCTGAAAGAATTTTTCCCTGCTCAAAGTGGCATGAAAGAAATGACAAAGATGCAGCACCACAGCAGAGATTCAGTGACTGAAGGACACAATGGTAAGGGCAAAACTAGTGCTTGAGATAGGATATGAAGTGAAAAAGTAACCTAATTGGTAATAGTCATAACGATGGCTTCAGCTGTGGCAAAAATTTTAGGAGAGGGCAACACAAATGCTCAGAATGTCAAAGAGAATGCTGCTAGTCTATTACCCTTCATTCACCTAGCATAAAGGCATTATTTGAGCACAAAAGCTTCTATTGTTCTTGTCACAAAGTTTATTATGAAAAAAATATTTCATAGACAGTATTATCAGGAATTTTAAAAATAGCTTGCACCACCAGTGTTTTTTTGTCTTAAAAAAAAATAAGTAACCTGTTTAAGAATACATATCTGCATGTTAGCTCAACTGATGAGTATCTGGAAGCAACTAATTAATGAGAAGGCAACTCAGTGATAAGACAGTAGAAAATGTTCCTCCTTGTACACAGTACTGCTGATACAGCTAGGGAAAAGCATTGCAGAAGTATTAAACACAAAAGGGGGCATCTTAGCACAAGCACAGTACACTCAGACAAAAACCAATCTGCCCGGTTACAATCCAGTCACAGGAAAACATCTAAACCATCAAACTGGTGTGGAGCACACCAACCCTTATATTATTACAACATTCTCATGTAGGAACTCATTCTTTCCTATATTATTTAGATTTTTGAGTTCGAAAGTGAGCTGACCTAAGCAGCTGCAAACTAGATAAAGGTGTTTGATTAGTCAAATCTCAGAAGAAAGTGTGTTAAAACAGGAATTTATAACAGACAGATCTATCAACAACTCTGTCAAAGGTCCCCTGCACTACATGCAAAGAAGAGCAGCCCTGTAGAAGTATGTAATGTTGCCTTCTCTGATAAGCTGCTCACCCCATTATGAAAACAATAAACCACAGCAATGACATAAGCTAATTTGCCAAAGGACATCTGTAGAATTAATAGCTAAGCAAGAACGAGAACTCTCTATTTTAGGTGAACGAAGTTTTTGTCTGTACCTGGGTCGCTAGTACAGAGACAGTACCATTTCATGCCGTTTTCTGCCAGTTCGGTAAAAAAAAAGAAACAAAACAGACAGTGTGTGCAATACAGTTATTCAGCACATGAGAGACAGAAAAATGAGAAACAAAGAAAGAGAGAAAAGGCTACATGCCTTTACTTTTATTGAAAATATTTAGTGTTTGCATCATCTTTGGGACATCTCAGACTCTGAATAACAACACACAGAACATGCAGTGTCTAGGCGTGTCACTTCCTCTAGCACACAATAGTTTTCAAATATTTTTATTCATTGCTTGTAAAGTGACATAATACAATCAATGAACTGTGGACATCTTTATCACATTTGGGTTTTTGTGGTTTCCGAGGTCCATTGTCATAATGGCTCCCTGTAACCAGCCATCTGAGATGAAAACAACAGGTGACAGGCATCCTTACCTCCAAGTCCATCTCCAGAATCAACCTCATAGATGCTCTCCCCTTCCATGTTGTCTTTAGGACACAGCAGAAAGCAAGATCTTCCTCAAGTGATTTGCTCAGGCTCCAGACAGAAGCTGAATCCACCCACTCTGCAGCCAGCAGGTGTTATCTTTTAAACAAAAACATAAAAACAAAGCCATTGATCCACTTCTGCTATATAACAGAGAGGTCATTTAATTTCTCCCATAAGCCCCCAGCTTTTCAAAACTGTGTGTCGGTTAGTTCTACATCCAATATCTCAGCTCCTTATATCAATATAGTCTTTTCAGCAGGTCTCTGAGCTCCTTTTCTCTTGTAAATTCAGCTGCCATTCACTGTACAAACCCTCCACTCCATATAAAGAGGTTGTATCAACCTAAATTCCAGGATTATACTGCAGGGGGAAAGTTTCAGCACAGAACCATGCTTAAATTATGGCCTGACAGGACTTGAAATGGGCAATATATTACCCATCTGCAGGATTAGGTCTCCTCTGGTACACTGTGGGTACTGTGAAACCAAATTACATTCAGGTTGCAAACAATACAGACTGAAAGCACACAGATCATGTAGATTCACTTTCTTAAGACTACTCTTAGGGTCACTTTAAGTTTAGGCAGAGAGAGCATCTCGGTTTAGCAATGGACTTGATTTGCAGATGAGTGTAAAGAAGAAAAGTGTAAAGATGGGTGTGTAAAAAAAGAAGAAACCCACCTCTTGAGTTATTTAAGAGAAAGACAATAAGGGAGCAAAATCTGTCTTCCCTAAACTAAGCCTAAATAGCTAGTTGATTGTCTACTGGTCTACTCCAGTGCAGCTAGTTTTTACTATCTCCTTCTCTTTTATTCAAAAAGAGAAATAGCTCTCAATTAATTAAAAAGTACTAATGAGTCAGGAAACATCCACACATTAGTGCCTTTGAGAGGCAAAAAAAGAGACAAAAAGTAATCAGAACAGCATGATGTTGCTAGAGTACTTTTGCAGCAAGTGGAGAACCATCATGTATCAGATGCTCATGTTCTAGACAGCAAAGCAAGGGTGAGCTTCACCACTTAACCCCCCTCCATTTAAGATTTGCAATCTGATTATTTTTTAAAATACAGGAAAACAGAAGCCAAAAGCCATCCAAAAAGAGCACAGAGGCTTCTCTCTGCCACAAATGAATTCGGACAGGCCAAGAACATAAAACACAATGAGAGAACGATGATCAAGTACACGAATGACGTGATATATATCAAACACATTTGGGGCACCAGTAGTAACTTAGAGCTAGCCACGGAGCAATGTATCGGCTGTCTCCTTGCCAGTTTCAAATGAGCAAGTAACACCTAATTTGTATTTGCAATTCTGTGGCCTTGTCTTTTGCTTTTCCTTGTCATTAGGGCTGCACTCAAATTGTCCCACGCCACTGCATTTTGTTGAGAGGGTAGAAAAGGGAAAAAAGTTCTGTACTAACATGAACTGCCCTGTATGTTTTGCTCAACTCTCTTCTTCAACTTCCTATCAACAAGAAAGCGATAAATATTATAAATAAATCTGTATTCAGACATTAAGTAAAAGAAAATAAATAGTTCAAGTACTGTGTTGTTGTGTTGATAAAAAGAAGGGCATACCTAGAAGCTTCACACCAGATGACCTCTACTTCTTCAACTTCTTCAAGCACCTCTCTCAGCATCTGCATGTTTTTGTTGATTTTCCGCTGGTTGAGCCAGTGTACGGGTATACCATGTAACAGAGCATGCATGGCACTGCAAAACACTGAGCAGACTTCCCATGGAGCGAAAATTGTGGTATAGCCATCTTACACTGCTGATGCCTCTTCTTAAACTCGCATCAGCGATTCAAGGTGTTCTTCTAAATCAGCATTCATGTTTTTCAGGAGGTGTGCTACTGCATCTTGCAAAGGCTGAAGACTGAGAAACGATCCATGATAATGCTTATTTTTAGTGATGAAGTATCCATTGCAAAAATTTTAGTTTGGTAAAAAAAAATCCAGACATTTTATTTTTAAAATACAAAAATACTTACCAAATAAATAACTGGAACACAGTGGTTATAGTATCAAGCTCTGGCTGCATATTCACACCTGAAATATGTATGTTCCAAATGCTGATTTAGGATACTCACAAGAACATTAACAATCATAGTTCTTGTTTATAAAAGCAAATGCCATCAAGCAATGAACACTGGATTCCCATGATCTAAAAAGCTCTATTGCAGATGTCACAGGATTTAGTACTATTTTTTACTGGACAAATGGGTCAGATGAGCAAACAACCATAATTTGAGAAAGTCAACCACAGCCTTTCAAATGAAAACTTTTCTTGCAAGTTTCCTTTTGGAAAGGTCTTCTCATGATGCTCCGATCTTCTTATTGCCAGCCCTGGGTTTCATGATGAATGCTACAGTCCTCTGCACAGCAATATAGAAACAGCCTTTGCATAAAGTAACACCTGACCAAAGGACTTGGTTCAATGTCTAAAAACTAAACATTGCGTTTTTATCCAGGCTTTATGCCTATATATCTGGAGAAAAAATAACCTGTGCCCAGCATAAATACCTACTGCTGCTACATGTACTTAGACACAGGTGTCACACAACTTAATGTGTTTACCATCTGTAAAGAAAAACGTATGTCTCTATGAAAAATCCATAAAGTGTCCCATTCTGCCCTATGGTGATGAACTAAATGAAGTCTGCACGCCTTTATCAAAACCTCTAAGTGTAGAAAGTAGTAAATTTCAAGACATTCAATGCATAAAGGCTGGTTCCTAAAATTAGATATCAGTATTGTGAAATACTGCATTTCAGTGCAGGGTTACTGAGACATTAAGTAGCACCAAAGTCTTCGTTGCCTAGTTAGAAAATCACTACTATTATTCTTATGGAAAACCGAGATTAAAATAAGAGAAACAGAAGAAAAACTGGTTTTAAATAGTTTATTGTTTTACATATGTTCCTTCTGAAATAAATTAATTGGTTTTTGTTACAAACTTGCTGTCTCTTCCCACTTGGCATCTAGACAAATGTTGCTTTTAATAGCATTTCACTCACAGATGAATCCTTTTTTGGGGGGGGGAGTGCTGTTGGTGGATACGAACTCCCTTATTGTGCTGTTGTCTGGCCATGAAAACTTTTTAATTAAAAACTGAAAACAAAATGATGCATCGGTACTGAAATCTAGAGCTGCTGAAATGTAACCACAGCAATGGGGTAAGCACAGAGGTGGAATGCACAGTGCAGAACTGCTTCTGCTGGCTGGGAGTTGACCTCTTCTACTAGGGAGACAAAAACCTGAAACATTCCAATCAGCCTTATCGCAGTGGAAAAATTCCACAGCAGAGAAGCAGTGAAGAATGGGGTATGACTAAAGCTCTTTCAAAACAGATAAGATGCACTAATGAGTTTGATACTTCTTTTAAATTACAGATCTCTTGAAACCTACAGTACCAGGACTCCTTTGGTCACATATTTTCATTTTTTGGCAGACTTTTCTTCTTGCTCATCCAATTCCTTTCCCCTGATAATACCATGCAGTAGGTCCCATTTTCCACCATCACACCAGAGTGTAAAGCCAACTGGGATGAAACCATCATTTGGTGCTGGCATCTGGTCCTTGATGAAAATGCTATCATGAGGGAAAAAAAACAATGAACGCGTTTGCTTCAATTCTGTAATCTGAAGTCTTTGTCAGTTATTGGGAAGCTGTTTCTGGTGTTGAGGGAACAGCACATGGAAGAAGGCTTGGGACGAGTCTCAGCAGGGCGGTTGTTCACAGCTCCTGCCCAAGTATAGTTTGCAGAACCATCCGTGTCAGAGCAAGGCAGCGGGTGGCAGGAGGATGAAGTCAGGAAAGCATAACTAGGTACTACTCGCATGATTACTTTTTATTTCCCCCTCAGAGCAGTTAAAGGAGCCTCACTGTTGTTTTAGCATGTGCCAAGGAGTTATATTCCCAAGGAGACTGCAGATGGGAGAGCAATAGATGAATTCCTGCTATTGGCTGTCTTCTCCAGCCCAGTCCCCAACCCCAAGCGCTGCGCAGCGGGGAGCACAGAGGCTGCAAGTGCTGAGCCGGCACCGCTGCGCAGTGCCACGGGCTGGAAGAATCCCCAGCCACACATACAGTGGCGATCTCCGATCTTTTTGGCTCGCCTGAGCATGACAAAGCCACATCAAATGTAAGTGACTGTGGTCCCTTGATCTTTCTGAAACGATCTGGTTAGCCCTCCAGCTGCAGATATTGGATTATGGGGAATTAATCCCCACTAAAGTAACAGAATACTGCCACTGGAGGATATGTACATTATGATAACAACGTTTGAAAAAGCACAAGTTGTGTCACAGAAACCAAAGTATGATAAGAATATTTATATTTACACACTTTAAACTTTCAGGGAACTTCCAATTGAAGTCAGAAAGATCACAGACTTCGCTAGATTTTGCATCGCGTGCTGAGATAACAAACACGCCAGAATTAAAATGCAAAGGGAGGAATGAAGTCACCGCAGTAGCAAACTTCTCCGCTAACTCAAAGACCTCAGCAGTCCCACACACATGCTGTGCGTGCAGTTTTTCAAAGAGCATTTTTCACAACAGATTACTACATAAGCCCAAACTTCTAGGCTGCAGCTAGACAGACCTTCCCTAGATGTACACTGCTGACTCCCACCCATAAATCTCAGAGGGTCTTTTCAGGTAGTTTATATGAGAAATCATTCATCTCTCTTCACCTCCCTCCATTATTTTCTTGGAGCACATTGCACAAGGTACAAATGTTGAGACTTTCCCTGCTCACCAGCATTTTCTGTTCTGTTTGTTGGAAACACCATTTTTTAATGTTTTGCACTGGGTGTCATTGGAGAATGGTTCCACATGAGAACATACTGGGCATGAGAATTAGGTGACTGCAGAGACCGACCTTGCAGCTTTTAGGAACATACCTGATGTCAAGGAGGATCAAAAAGTAGAATGTCAGATTTATAGCACTATTATGTCCTTGTACCAACCTCATCACGAGACTAGAATAAAACTGAGCAGTAATTCTTCAATCTAGTTCATCTGTCTTGGGGCAAGGTGGGGAGAAAAGATCTGGAAATCTGTCCTGCTACATCAATACAGAGGAGACCGGTGCCAGATGGACTCCTGAAAAGGTTCTGTTCCTCACAGTTTACTGTCAGGTGTATTTACAACGAATTACCAGTGATGCAGCTGTACCAGCCCTGCGCCTCTGCAGGCAGCCGGCCTCACACAACAATTCCTGCTCAACGAGTTATTTTTGCTTTCTCGTCATTTCCCTCATTTGTCAGAGGAATTGATTCAAAGTTAATCAGTCAGTCCAAGATTCTTCATACATATTTAAGTGCTTTTCAAAAAAAGAAATCTACATTTTGGAAATGGGCGGACATCTTGCATTCAGTCAGGCATATCCATGCTTGAGTTAGTCCTGCAGTAATACCCTGACAAGAAGCCTTCCTGACTACCAGACTTGCTAATCATAATTCCTTCCTAATAAGGCTTTCAGTGGGACTGTTTTATTATTCAGAGGAAGTCTGAGTTGAATAGATTCACCTCATTTCACCACAAAGCTGCATGTTTTGAGATATGTCTGTATGGAAATCTCAAGGCAGTCAAAAGGAAGTTCATTATGTACATGTGCATTTTAAACACTGACAACATACTCAGGTTTCAATACCTGAAAATAAGCTCCAACTCAATATTTTGCAAAAATAAGATCAAGTGCTAACAAAATGGCTTTCTGGGAACAGCCATGACAGGAGATCCATGAATTCTAACCCTGCAAAATAGATAGAGCTCACGGATGGGATAAGAATCAGTACCAACAAATTTCACATCTTTATTCCTCCAAAACATCGAGCTGAACTGGAAAGAGGAATGATTTCTAAGTGTGATGTACTTAATTTCTGCACTTTTTTTTTTTTAACAAAGATGATATTTTAAAACAACTGCATACCTGTTTTAGCTGCCAAACTCTTTTACTGCTCTCATCACACACAGCACTTTGCTTTCCAGTTGCTTTTCTTTACGTACATATTGTGACCATCGTGAAGAAAGTTATTTCATACACTCCTGTGCAAGAGGGTTGGCAATCCAGCCTCTATTTTAGCATAACAGAGTAGCACAGAACACTTGACACAAGGTACAGCATGAACGCTGCACTGCAAACCAAGAATTCCCATTAAAAAAATACAATACTCCATTATCCTAGACAAATAATTGTGCAATTTGGTTCCTCTGCTAATGGCAGAAACAGGAACACTGATGTGTGCAGGAACAGTAGAGAATAAGCTAATGTTGGTAAAGCCACCTGATGATGATTATGATCTGAAAACATACACTTCATATTATGGTTTCTGCTCCAGGCATACTCATTCAAAAACGGAGGGCAGTGGCAGGGTATTATATCAGAAATACTTTCTTTAAATATGTGTCTAGGAAGCCAATATCTGTAACTTAAAATTTATTATCTAGTTACTAGGAATCTGAGTATTGTTGCAAAGATTTATCAGAGTTATACATCTCTGACACTTACACAAATTGATTGCTGTGCACAGTGCAGCTCAACTATCATCACTAACACAAAGCACACCTTAAGAAAAAAAAAAAAACACACAAAAAAACACACACTACAACCCACAAAGAACACCTTAAAAACACCCACAAAACATATCTCTTTAATTTTAGTGAGTTTGGGGTTTATAGCCTAAATATTCCTTCAGTTTAACAAGATATTGTGTTTCACATTAGAGACAAAGGTTACAAAATAGCTCAATATTTCTGTTTCTAGTAGGACTGTCTATTTCCAAAGGAGAGAAACCATATTCCATTTTGAAACCTACATTCTTATTGTAATTAGCAATGACTCTAAGAGCACATGGCAAAACCAAGGAACTAATCAACATATTGATCAAAACATAATTTGCTAAAAACTATACAGAAAATCTTATTTTAAAAAAAAAAATAAGGGAGACAAAGCCATAACAAAACAAAACAAAAAGTGAAATAATAAATAAACTTTAGTACTAGCATGGCTTTACTTAGAAGCTTGCAGCATAAAAACAATTTACTTTCCGTAGGTTTTAGCTGAAGGCCTAAAATAAGCATGCAATACATAGTTAGACTATTTTCTCATTTGCTCTAACGTTAATTTTCAAGACAACATTGAAAAGGTGAATTTATGCCCAGATGTAGTTTTTATAAACCAACCAGGAGAAATTTAGTTTGTATGCTAGAGCAACTGTGGAAATCAATTCTTAATCTATGACCTTGCTTACCACAGCTTGAAGCCTTGCAATAAATAAATGCCTTGAGCCACAAATAAGAAACATTTGGTGAATCAAAGAGACAAATAACACAAATCTATATGTGTATATATAGCATTAGGAAGGTCGTATAAAATACAATATTGGCTCTTTTCTTGCTCTAACATAATAACGTGTGAAAGGCAGGACGGAGTAATTGGCTGCATTAATACCCAGGTGGTGAACAGTCACAAGTACCCATTTTCTTTTCAAATGACAAGCCCTCTCTTAAAGGACTTATTGTAGTCTGCCTGCTTTTTAGTCTAGACAATGCTACAATGCTTGAAAATACAGAATCTCTGAAAAATATCTATTTTATTTGTCCTAGCATATGCAAAGTCTTTCTCTAATGCACATTTAAGCTTCCTTGTGAAATTGTTTAGTGTTTCAGCACTAACAACGGGAAGAAAAATGCCAGAGCTCATGTGTTAACCCTGCACTTAGTCACAACTATCCTCCCTACTAAGACAAACCTCTCAAATCCTCACCCTATATGTCATCACTTATTTCTCACAGGAGTATAAGCTAAAAGAAAAAAGCACCTACAGTAACATCTCAGTATTCATATTTTACCATTGTAATTCACAGATCATCACTGTAAACAGACCTGTACCTCTTTAAAAACATACCTTTCATTCTTGATGTATTTGATTGACTGCAGACTCTAAAATTGAGCAGAATAAAATAGCACTAGTTCAGCTAATTTCCTTCTCCTAATTGTGTCCTTCCTGTTACACTGGAATTCAAATGTGACTATGACTGACTCTCCTTTTAGATTAGTATGGCATTTTTAGTTTGCACAGCAGGTGACCCAAGTAACTGATGAGGAGGTTTCCCTTATTTTAACCCTAAGTAAAGGATGTAATCTAATATGAAATGAAAGAATTTGGAGATCCATAATTACCCTTGAATTGGAATTTTACATAGAAAGCAAATCAGAAAAAGACTTGCTTCCTTTAAATATAATGAAAGTTTTAGTTGAAGTCGATCAACTGGTCCTTTCTAAGGTTACGTTTTCACAAGATCCTGTAACATGTTGTGATCAGTCCTCAACCAGTGGAAGGTTTGCCATCAATATAAATAAAAAAGATCAAGAACCAAACTGAAATGCCCTTTTCAGTTCTTCACAAAAACCACAGCTGCAGCATCCAAAGGAACATATTTGTGCTGTTGTGGCTTTCAGGCACCAACGTCAGGTGCCAGCACTCTCTGTATAGGATGGAAACAGACATTGTACCCCCTGGTGTGGGACAGAATTTGGAACAATTTTCAGAATACCTGACCGAGCAGTCAGTATAATGGCTTTGTGTCCACAGTTTGAAAAGATAACATACACTTCTCTTACTGTAACATCCACTTCTTTTTTTTTTAATATTAGGCGATGCTTTTGACTTAAAGGACAATGAAGAACAGGTTAATCCATTTTCATTTTCTGTGTAGTGTCTACAGTAACCACAAACCAGCTACTGAAAGCCAAAGGGAAACATTTTGAGTTTACAGTCTGTGGAACCGGGGAAAGTATGGTAAAAGAATCAGATTGAAGAAGCCAGTGAAAGGCCATAGTCCATTTTATCTATTTTCAACTTTTACCTTCTTCCTTACTGGAAGCCTTTAAATATGTAGTAAGTCACTTATTTTGGAACCAGAATTGTCATCTCATTTAGGGAGTGAAGATTAATTAGCAATAAATTATATTGCTCACAAGCATTATTCTTCTTGGGAGCACCCAGTCTGGGACAGCAGTACTGATAAAACCAACAATGGCATCAGAGGAAAAAGCTAGAGTTACACTGAAATCACTTGGCTCATCCTACCTAGTTCTACCTATGAGCACAGGTATATCCAAGTAATGACCAGAAGACAACTCAGGAGACTTCTGACCTTCCCTTCCAGGGAAGCATCGCCTTTTGTCCTCAGTGTATGGATTTATTCCAGAATAAGGGCGACTTTCGTGGAAATAATGCCAAGTACTTATTGGTCAGAATTGACGTCTGGAAACAGAGAAGAAACTATCACATTCCAGATGCACATGATGTTTTAATGTGAAAAAATAAGCTGTGCTTCAGCTTAGCCCAAAACAGACTAATCTTACCAACAGCTAAAGGAGGAAGGCCTATTTCATGCATGCTTTCCCATAGCTCAAGAGAAGGAACTTTAGCTTGGCGATGTCCTGTGTTTTATTGCCTAGTTGGAGAGAAAAACTCGCATCCCAAACCAGAGCCCCTTGGGTAATAACAGTATTGTAGAGGTATAAAAGCATATGCAGTTCCCAGCTTCCCAAAGACTTGGCGAATGGCACTAACCAGAGCTCTCCGCAGTTGTCTGTGGGACAGCAGGTACGAGCGGGGTGGCTGCAGACCTGGGACAGCCGCAGCACCAGTGCTCCCTGAGGAGCAGGTTTGGAATATGTCCAGAGAAGGAGACTCCACAACCTCTCTAAGCAGCCTGTTCCAGGGCTCTGGCACCCTCAAAGTAAAGAAGTTTCTCCTCATATTCAGATGGAACCTCCTGTGCTTCAGTCTGTGCTCGTTGCCCCTCATCCTGTCACTGAGCATCACTGAATGGAGTCTGGTCCCATCCTCTTGACACCCACCCGTGAGATATTGATAAACATTTATGAGATCCCCTCTCAGCTTCTCTTCTCCAGGCTGAACAGACCCAGCTCTCTCAGTCTCTCCTCATAAGAAGGGTGCTCTAGGCCCCTAATCATCTGCCTAACTCCATCTGCCATGTCCTCTCCGGCATTTTTAATTAATTTTCATGTTGCAGTCTTAAAGGCAGTTTGTTCTAACTGCTGGAGAGTTGCTTGGTGTATCAATTTGGGTTAGAGGAAACTACTTCCCCACCAACAAAACAACCAATTTTCATTACAATGTGCAGATGATTATAACCAACGACCCTTACGAAACAATTTAAGATTCAATATTTGTGAAACAAAGCAGTGTATTCACTGATGGCTTTGTATCAGCATAAATGACTAATTACTTTAATCAGGAAGCTCAAAAGATAATGAACTTGATTTATTATAAATACTGGGCTTACCCTCTTATAAAAATGACTTGCTCTGCAGTTCAGGACACATATTGATTTATGGCACTACTTGTAATTCTCTTATTTTTTATTTTAACATTTAATAATAGGTGAAAAATGAATTAAAGTAAACCAGAGCAAGACACGTCCCCAAGATAATTGTATTCAATTCCACAGCAATACTTATACATTATCTATATCCTAGTATTTCACTAACAGTAAAGACACAAAGCTATTTTGAAAAATATGCAGAGTGAAAGATTAATTTGGCCAAGATTACAGAAGAAGTGAATATTCCTACCTTTCTCATACATGTCTGTTCATTATTTAGTGACACCTGACACCTGTTGCTGAGTCCAGCCGAACACAATCCAAACCTGGTTTAGTTAGGAATTTAGTTCGAGAGAGAGACTGAATCTGCCTGGAGTCTGGTAGTGGACAATTAACCATCTTTGCTGCAAAGCCACTGTGGGAAGCGCTTTGCTGCCTCCTGACCCCTGCAGCTCCAGGCCCTGGCCTCACCCACGGGCTGTTCGTGGACAGACAGAGCACTCCAGGCATGTCAGCTCCCCATGACGAGGTTATAGATTTACTGCACTACATTCAAGCTGCACAATACACTTACAAATTTCTACAGTACATATCTTTTAAATAAACACACCCCCCCCATGTCTAATCTACTAAGATTAAATTGCTCAGGACTTTCTCATACACTTGAAGTCCCCCAAGTTTGTCCAAACAAGATTACTGTCATGGATTCCCTATTTCTGTTTATTTATGTTGCAGAATTCAAGGAACCCTCAGGTGTGTTTTTATGTATTTTGCTGCATGGGTGAAGGAAGAACCAGCATGTCAGAGACCAGAGGAAAGGTTTTTCGTATTTCACTGGTAACCAGCAAAGTTCTCTAGCTTATCTTAAGGTTTTGGGGTAACACTGGAGACCCAGGGTGTCCCAGGAGACTGTCACACAACTGTGTGAGTACAGTTGCTCAGTTATTATAATGTTAATGACTATTATTGCCTGGTTATTTGCAGAAAATAGTGATTAAGAGCAACAGGAAAATATTTTTAACATGAAGAATGTTTTCATAGACTGGAAGATCTGCTTGATCTACCTTCAACTCTGAGCTCAGCTAAAACAAACTATATCCCTCAGGGCATTGCACCAAACAGATTGTCATCAAATAAAGACATTTGACAGCAATGTTCATCCTCCAGTTGCTTCTTGTGCTCACCAGCACAATTAACATGACCTCGTGTTCTGCCTGTTTTAATAGATCCTCACGTTGTTTCCTGTCTCATACGTAACACTAACATTCCTCTGAGCAGAGGCCACCTCCTTCTTGTGTGTTTAGAGAACCAGCTATGCCTAGTGACTCTTGGAGCTACCACAGCATGAATAACAAGAAAGATATACATCTGATCATGATTTATGGCAAAGAGTTAAACACCACATTCAATTAAATCTCTGCATTATCATTATTATTATTGAGGCTGGGGTTTCTCCTATTGTATCATCATGTTTGGTATCTTCTCAGTACAGCTCTTCTTTCACATATAAAACCTATTTTTAGTCACTCATCAGTTTGATAACTTGCAGTTATTCCCACAACCACATAAAACGGGAGTAAGAGTAGTATTTTCACCAGCACTTTTGTCAGATAATCTCTTTCTATCAAGCATTTCTTCCAAGCTCAATGGCACACAGAGTAAGTCCTAGAATTCAGATTACTGCAGTTTGGAGGATATCCATCAAAAGATTACTAAATGACATCTGCTTTGCTCCATGATTGGCACACATGGGACTGCCCTCCGCTATATTCTGTAACCACTCACTGATGACCAGACACCGAGCCCCACTTCTGCACAGCTGCAGAAAAGCAGCATGCTACTATAGTAATTAGAAGAGATCAGAATGTATGGGATACCTACTATTGTAACACAGGCTTCTGAGACATTTAACCAGACTCAGTTCAGATAGCTCTCAGCCCATGAGAAATTTGAAAGATGTTTAAAAGTATTTGAGATCCAATGCCATACTACTACTCAGAGATGTCTGAAACCACATACATAATTTTTAAGGACTGCTGATGAAGATGCTTTATTTTCTTTGTTGGATTTTTAAGCCACATGACTGGTTTCATACTTAAATCCCTTTCAAATAAAGATGCCCTCATTCTATGAAGTGAACCATCTGGAGTTCTGCTTTTTTTTTAATCCACAGTATTAGAGGTCAGAGAGAGGCAAGTGTTCAGACGAGGATTTGGAACAAACTAAAAAAAAAAGAGAAACAAAAATTCAAACAGAATCTGACAAAAAAAAGAATTCTCATCCAGAAAATGGAATTCCATTATTTTACACGAAAAGAAACCATTAATTATTAAACAGATATTTGTTGGTTAAAACTGGGTAATATACAGAACTCTTACGGCAGTGAGAGCAGTGCTACAGAACAGTATTTACGGACATTGTGAAGTTATTCCATCCTGCAAAACTCTTAATTGAGTTTATGTTTCAGAAGGAATGTGTTTTGAACAAAAACTTTATGTGAAAACTTATATTTTAAAAGGTATCTCTGTCCTTTCAGAGAAGCATTAAGACTGGAAGCTCACTCTTCAAGGCACTTATTTTGTAACAATCATCTAATTTCTTATTTTCTTATGTTTGACAACTCTCATGGGGAGCTAAACACTCTCCTCTGCAGCTACTGTGATTACTGAGGGAGAAATATGAAATGACTTTGAAATTGATAGATCAGGGTCACTGGCAGCCTGGTTTTGCTGAGCTCAGCAAGGAGGAAAGGCTGCCCGATACCTTTATCGGTGCAATCACTCCTAGAGGCTGCTCTGATTTGCACTGGCTGGCAAAAGTCCCTCAAGGATCATCTGCTAGCAAGAACAGCGGGGAGGAAAAACCATTCCTGTGCACACTCAGGTGCTGCTGAGTCCTTCCCAAATCTTCAAACAGTAGAAGCTACCACGAGCAAGATTTAAGACTTTAGTGTGCTAACTTTACCTTCTGTGGAGTCCTCAGCAAAGAGGCACTCCACCAGAAGAGACACTCTCCATGAAAAGAGGAGAAAAATGAACAGATAAAATAATTTATTTTTTATATTCAGGATATTACGGTTATGGTCACAGAACCACGGTCAGCGTTACCAAGCACTGCAGGATAACTATTCTGAAAAGACATCTACAAAAGCTTATTGGACAGGGTGGAGGGGAGAGAAGTGTCAAATATACACAACAGATGTGTGCACACTAAGCTCATATCTTCAAAATTGCTGCTACAGGTTTATTTATTTAACTCATTACTACAGAATCCTGTAACAATCCTAAAGCATTCAAAATAGGAGACTCATGGCGGAGCAGCCTACGCTTCAATAACGGAACATGCTGTTTCCCTCAATCAGATTCAAAAGAGGCAGATCAAAGAGGAAACATTTAAAATTAAATGCAAGACCTCATTCTAATTTGAGGAAAGAAAAAAATGCATATATATTACAAATACATAGGCATATATCTTTTACATATATATACATATATATATATTGCAAAGTTAGAGCTTCACTGACTTAGCCTGTCCTGTTATATGTACACATTCCCACTCTCACAACTGTAAAATGCACTCTTGAAGGCATCAGGTTGTGCAGAAGGGCAACAGATGTTCTTTTCTGGGTCAGAGCAGATGCAGAACATACCACAAGAGTTTTCTGTATATGATGCTTTCTCAAGGATACTCATAAGGCTTTTTTTTTTCCCCCCTCCTTCCTTTGCTATTTCTACTGAAAGCAAGGCTGTGCATGGTCCTGGCATGATTAGGATTTTCTGTCTCTGTGGTACCGGCCAAGGAGTGAGGTGATCCTAAATTATTACAACATACAGCTTTACTATTACAGTCTCATCTTCCTTCCCCTTCGCACTATTTATCTCTGTCTCCACCCCACTATTCATCACATATTTTTAAGTGACATGTAACATTTAGATTATACTCAGTTGTAGATGGAGCCCATGGAAAACTTCACTTAGATGAAATTATTAATACTGACCTCAGTGAAATATTTGGCTTCATACCACACTGCTCTCTGCCTTCTAGCACAGCACTGAATCTTGTTAAAAATGTGAGCAACAAAGTTCATTTGTTTGGTTTTTTTCCCCTATCACCAAATATTGAGTTTAGATTTCAGGTTTACCTGCCTCATAGAAAGAAAGAAAAAGACACACTTTGCTGTCCAGATAAAACACAGCGTAACTGGTCACACACTCTGTGTAGATGACGCAAAAACAAGATCTGCTGTTCCACTACAAAAATTCTAACCTAAACTGCAAGCCCCAGTCAGGTGAGAAATAGATCTGCTCACTGGCACTGTTTATAATTATTTCCAGGATGGGAGAGGTTTTGGGTTTGGTTTGCAGCGCATTGGTTTTGTTAATACCAATCACTCCTTCAGTCCCATTTCTACGCAGCTCTACAGCCAGCTGCCTGAAACTGCAGTTCAGCTGTTGCTTTTGCACATTGATACTACAAAACTGATCCCATAAACAGTGAAGACTTTTTCTGTATCTAACATTAAAATAGTAATGTTTTATCCCTTCACGTCCTGTTCCTGTGAAAAGAAGGCATGGGTTGGGGTCAATGCATGAAACAGATCTCTACAACACAGCCTCATCTATAAGCAGTTTCAGCACACAGACCCTATATAACCAAGTTAACAGCACAAGCAAAATAGTATAAATACTAAGGACGAAAAATATCATCATGATGGAGATACTAGAAAATAATAATCCCTATCAGTGCGAAAGCAGCAGCACTGTGGATTGAAAAACTTTATTGCTTGCAGGCAAGGCACAACTCAATTTGTCTTGCAGCTTCTTTTACCTTCTGTTCCTCAGAAGCGTTCGGCTCAAGGCCAGTGTAAGATCTGCTCTGAACTTGTGTCAGATTCCTCTACAAGCTACAAGAAAACACACACTTGCACCACCCACAGCAAAGGCCATTATTCCAAACAAGAAATCCCTGTACATTTACTGCGAGGTTCCAAGGCAGAGGTACCAAGCTTGCAGTCAGGGCACCGTCAGCCGCGCAGTCCTCCAGTGTCCTCTGCCCCATCAGGGACAGCACACGCCACCAGCCACTGGGCAGCACTGGGGCAGGCGATGACCCTGAATCGATTTCTTCCAAACAGACCTTCAAACTATTCCCAACCATTCAGAACTGGACAGCCAAGTCCCAATTCAAAACAAAGAAACAAACAAAACCAGCCCCAAACCCCTCCAAAATACCCCAAACCCGTAACCAAATACATGCTTTACAATTAAACTTTCCTTTCCATTTACATGGATTCTTTTGAATGTTTTTTTGTAGTTCTGGAGGTTGCAGAATACTGTCCCATCGTGCCTCCCCAACACAAATAAGCAGCCTTCACTTCAGCACTCCTACAAAATTAAGCAAGCTAGCACTGAGACTCCTTCCTCACAAAATTACAGTGTTGGTGTAGACACTAATAATAAAAATATCTTGGCATTAAAACAAAACAAAACAAAACAACAACAACAAAAAAAGCAAACAAAAACCAAAAAAAACAACCTGTTATCCAGAATCAATGTTTTCATTCAGAATTTCTCTCTGCTGTTCCCATCCTAGAGAACAAACAGGACTTTGTTCTCCCAGGCTGGTCACAAATAGCCAGAATACACTGTATCATTCTCTCCTACTTAGTTAGAAAACTAAGCTTCCTGGTTTTTTTTCTTTTGACAAACCACAGAGCAATATAAATGCCACTACGTCATTCAGCACTCCACACATATATCCACAGATAATATCTGGTAGACAACATTACAGCAAACCGTCTAAATTCTAGCCATCTTTGTCCTAAGATTCCAGCTAACATCTCATAACATTTTCCTGAAAGTTCAGTTTCCTTGGAATTTAATCACGGGTTATTTTCATTACGGAAAAATTTCAATTAATCCTTTAATTTTTATTGAAGTGCTTATTAAGATGCATCCGTCCTTTCAAAAAAAACCCTATGTTTTCTGTTTCCTGAAACACATTCTTAAGTGTTTAAAAAAAGAACACATTCCCTATTTTGCTTCATCTCCCTAGAAGAGCCTAAAGCGTTTCCTCAACCAAAAGAAAGTCTCCAAAAGTCCACAGCTTCCTGGCACAATAGAAATTAAAGTGCAGGAGAAATTCTTTATGAACATCAAATGTAGAGAGATGAGCCTGAGAAAGAAACTGCAAACTGTTAACTTTTAATTTGCTGAACCTGCATATTAAAGTAGAAAAAAGTCTACTGAAAGTTTAGACTCCATCAACCTCAATGCTATTGAGCTGTTAGCTCTCACTCGTCTTTCTAGCAACAGAAGAACGACAAAAACACTTTACATGTGGTTTTATGGCCAATCTGATAATCTGACTTTTATGAAAACCTGACTGATTTATGAGCTAGGTTTTTACAGAGTGCACAGGATGAGAGGTACCAGTATTGTATTTTTGAGGATGATAATCAGATGGCATTCTCATAAGGCCCCTGAAAGAAGATTTACATTCTATATCACCTTTTCATTTTTGTCTGCATACCTTATCCTGTGTTTGCAGTATTTCGTCTGTTAAACTGTTTTCAAAGTCTGGGTTCAAATATTCTGATTCAAGTTGACACTCTCAAAAGCAATTTCAATAGGCCTCAATTTCCTAGACACTCAAAAGAAAATAATTAAATGGGTGAAATTGTTACTGTGGGATTTGGTGGACTATTTGCTTGTTTGTTCCTTGCACAGAGACTGCTATAAACACACATTTCCATATTATCTGCATTACAGGACTATCCAAAGTATGAGGGAGAGTTGGGTTTCTTTATGCAAACAGAAAAAATGCATTTCCTGCCCTGTAAGAGTTCACAGCATTGGCAATGATCCTGCAATGAGTTCCATATGTGCCAACACTTGAACCTTTACAGATGCTATAGCAATACCACAGACTACTAGGAACTAAATAAATATAGAAACAAACATTTGTCATATACACTGTTACAAAGCTGTTAATTGATACTGATATCCTGGTCACTAATTGGCTGGACTAAAACTGTCAACCTGGAGATGAATGGAGGGTAAAAACTTAGTCCTTCATGAAACCTGGAGAGACAGGTGACAAATTCCTTCCTACAATCACAACACTACTAAACTGCAACATGTTAGGACCCTATGATAACTACCTGGTAAATTTACAAAATGAGTTGCACAGGCTGCTGAGCAATGAGTTCTCATTTCCAATAGCTTTGGTACTTTAGTCTCACTTTTACTTACAGACACCAGTGACATAAAGTTTTGATTAGAAGGAATTTCCTTCTGCTGCATCTCAATCATTTATTTTTAGAAGTCCAGAGCTGACACATGAAACTTTCCTAAGTGTATCAAATAAACGCTTCCTTTTGAACAATCTAACATTACACAGTTCCTTTCAGATCATCACACACAGCCTGATGTATTCTGCTCTAGCTGCAAGCCTGCTAGGGAAACGCTTTTCAAGAGATACCTGCAGCAGACTGGGAACATTAAAAGTCATGCTGGATCTCCTACATATACATACAGGTCTGTATTATCTTCACACATGGAAAAACAAAAAAGAAACAATGTTTTAGCATGGGAGTTTCCCAACTGTGACCATGCACAGTCCACCCATTATTCAATGTGAACCTAAAGAGCTGCTTATTCCTTGCTTGCAATCTCTGACACTTGACCTAAAATTCTGAGTGTGTCTCTTAAACTCGGTTACCTAGTGGCTAGTGAAAAAAATGAGTTTGTGAACTGAGCCTGAAGCCTCAAACCATCTCATTGGAATTCAGGAAAGATATTTATATACCCTCTGCGAGGACTAGTTTAACCTGCCTCTGCTCACAGTCCTCGGACATAACCAGCGAGGCTATGCAATCACTAGTACATAACTGGAGGTAAAGAAAGGCTGATAAAACTGAAGCTCTTAAGATAGGGAATCTGTAACTATGAACCTAATGCTGAAGCTGTTTCTCGTATGACCAGTCATAGCGGAATCAACAGAACTACTTACGCAAGTTAGAACTCCAGGATCAAGGTTATGAGGACTACCCTGCTGTAGGATGCTCTGGGTAGTACCTTGTTTTACAAGTACGCTCTTTTAGATCACCATTATTCAATGCAACTGTTTAGAAAAATCAGGACCTATACTAATTCGAATTCACAGAAAGCATACGCAGAGACAGAAAGATGAATGCAGTATGAACAAAATACAGTGTAAAGAAAATTATCTCTCTGACCATTCTTTCATGTTTGTACTGGCAATGATTTAACTGCATTTTTGTACTTGAATTCAAAATAAAGTCTACTATAAAAAAGGTTTAACTGTGATAAGGTATATAGTTATCCTCAAAGGTTTACGTGGCACAGAGCCAGGTTTGGGCAGAAATTCTGGACGCACAGGTGTGGGGGAGGCCGACTCTGGACCTCTCTACGGCTTTGTCAGTGACTGAGAGAGAGAAGCAATCTGCACTGCATTCAAAAGAGCTGAAAAATCAAATACCCTGACAGAAAAAAAAGAAGTCAGGAACTGTTTTAGCTATATGTGGAATGAATACTGTTCTGATTCATATCCTTTCAAGTAAAACATGCAAGAAATCCCTTCAGGAAGTCTATTCTGGTTAGGAAAATTAACGCTTCTTATTCTACTCTAGATCTTGTGGAAACAGTCAGGAATAATGCTAAATTTATACAATTATTGAATTATACCATGTTCTCTTGTAAGTATACCTGTTTACAAACAGCCATAGAAGCAGAGTTAAACAGACTTACGGGCTTCAACTACAAATTACAATCAAGTCGCCGCAAATCCTTTACACAGCATATGAAGCTAAAAAGTAATTCACCGTGACCTAACAGCCTTGCGAAGCCTTTGTTTCCATATTCTCAACTGTGTTTCTGTATTTAAGAGATGTAAATTTGGCTGAAAACAGAATACTTCTCACTGTATTTGAAGTATGTAGTGCTTAAATAAATCCAGGAACGTATATGAGAATTCATTTGCCAAACTTGTGGGAGGTCATTATTTTTATTCTGAAAACTCACATCAGTCATATTAATTCCTCTCACATAATTTATCACGTATCTTCTGGTTTGGATGACAACTATCTATTGAAACCATAATACATGCCCGCTACTCCCATATAGTGTAGAATCTTGCATGTCTAACTTCAGATAGGCAGATTTCATTAATTGTAAAATAATCTAAAAAGAACATTAGTTTACTGGCTTAATTGGTGTTAATATCTAAATTACATAGTAATTATGAAAAGAGAAAATGTTAAGATACGGCTTTACAACAGAAACCTAATAGTTCATTTACATACTGGAAACCAACATTCACTTTCTTATCAATTTTGGGTGCATTTCAAAGCATGCCTCCTGGTCTAGTGCTCTAAAGCTCCTCTCGCACGCATGGCTGCCACCAGTAACTGCTTTTCTACAAGTATCACATTTGCAACCAGACTGCATTCAGTCATTCGCATGCTACTTCATCGACACGTACATAAAGCATGGACTAAGTCTCTCAAAACAAAACAGTGCAAAACCAAAAAAAAAAAAAATAAAAAAAAAAAAAGAAAAAAAAAAAAAAAAAAAAAAAAAAAAAAAAAAACAAAAAAAAAAAAAAAAAAAAAAAAAAAAAAAAAAAAAAAAAAAAATGCAAAGGTGCCATCCAACCAGAAAGAAACATCAAAATGTGACAGCAGTCAAGCAGAATAATGCAACCTCAATGAATCCAGCCCACGCCGCTTTACAATACATAAAGTGATCATCTGTTAAAGACCGGTGGTTCATCCAAGACAAGGGGGAGGTCTCCGTCCAGCAGCCTGTCCTGCAAGAACCACTGGCAGCAATAACTGCATGGACAGAGACTCTTCCACCCACTCACCTCCAGAAGTGACCTCTTCAGTACTGGGTTGAGGAGCATTGGCAGGACAATGTGGGGAAGCTTGCATTGCTGCCGCCCTTGCTATACCTGTCCTGTGGAGAAATAGAGGACTTAATTTCCAGGGCTGTCAGTCAGCACCTTCCACAATACAAGCGAAGGAAAAAGAAATTAATTTGACAATGCCTGCTTCAAGCAAGTACATTCTGGGGTGTGGTGAAGAACCCCCATCTTCTACTGAAGTATTCTGATTACTTTCACATCTTCTGTGGAGCTCCATTTGTCTGCCCGGCCAGCAAGCTGGATTCTTTGGTTCATGAGTTGATGATGCTCTTGCCAGTTACCTATATATTAATAGCAAGCTGGAAAATGGCCATTGAGAATCAACTTAACTAGACAGCCTAAATAAAATAAATAAGGGAATCATGTTTAAATTAATCTCTCAACTCTGACATGAACAAGTACTTGCCATTGGGTAACTCTCTCCCTTCTATCTCCCTTTCAAAATGACAAGTTTCTTAGTCTGCTCGTCACACATTTTCTTCACAGAAACCATTACCATATGAATTATTTAACAGAGAAGCAGTTCTTTTGCTTCTCCTGTCCCACCCATTCCATAGAGGCATTTTATTTTATTTCCACAGTAACCTAAATAGGGTTACCACAAGAATCAATCCTAAAAAAGATAACTTTTAAATGAAAAAAAGAAACTTTCCACTATTCTCATGGTTTTCAGCCAAGACAACGGTCTTCAGCCACCAGTTTTTAGTGTGGCACATACAAATTATTTGTATATATTAAAGTGCAGTCATTAGAGAAAGAGATAAGAAAAACCCTATCTGAAATATGTGCATAAACGATTCTTTCGAGTGTGGTGATGAATGCAATGGTTTACAATTTCAAAACCAATTCTCTAAAGCCTTACTAACACAAGTGTATTTGCTTCCAAGAGTGATCTCTGTTTATCTTTCAGGAGTACCGTGATGTTTTTTGTTGGAGGAAATGTCAAGTTCAGATTCAGAGAATTGGAAGCTAATGACCAACCATTTTATTCTGGTAGGAGTGTGCACTGAATACTGATGCTCACAGGCAGGAACAATTTCCAATAATGAATTGGAAACACACCAGCCTTCACTGCATTTGCTTAACTTTGGTCAACAGCAATGTTAATCTTTCAAGTGAATTGAGAGACAAGACAAAGCCTATACATGTGAGGTTTATATATAATTCAGAACTGCTAAAAAGCATGGAAAGCAAGCCAAGAAAATGATGATTATAAGAATATGGCAGAGGCACTACATTAGGGGAAAAAAAAAAAACCAACCCACACATCTTTTATTGTATCAATTACTTAAGCTCAGTTTCTCAGCTAGATGTTTGCTGAAGAGTAAATGTAGGGGTAAATAGAATTGTTTACTTGATACTTGGGCAAAATACACTTTGGCATCACTCACTTCCTCAACAAAGATGCCAGACAGGGTATCTACCTAATTGTTATTTTTATGTTTTTATTTGCCACTGTACACTGCTTTTCTCTTCACAAAGTCCCCAGTTTCCAACATACTAACCACTTCCAAGCAACAAAGCAGTTTGTGCCTCTGAATATCTACTACCTTGGACTGTGATTATGGCTGCCCATGGGCCATGATTATAAACAGACTTTGGCCAAGATATTTGGATGAGGTATCTCAAAGAGAAATAATAACAAATGGTCACATATACAATACCATATTTAATAAGCCCAGTATTTAAATATAAAATAAAATACAGCAGGTTGGCTCAGACAAATAGGACAGTGAGCACTACAGCTAGATCTTCTGTTCACTTTCTAAAACAGTAACTATTCAAAGCAGTAACAGGAACTTCAGTAAATCTGTTCCTCTCCTTCCTGTGACAAAAACTAGGAGTGTAAGAAAGAACTAAAATCATCATGGAACCTTATGACCTTAGGTTTTACATACTGCCTAAACCCCGCTCAGAGTCAACAAAAAGCTGCCCCCAAAAGACCATGATAGATAGATAATCCATCTATTACAGTAACAATGCACAGATATCACTGATACTTTTCTCTCCAGAGAAAAGAACTCAAACACTTTGAAATGTTTGGGGATAGTTTCTAATAATCCTTGGAAGGACTGGCATTAGCAGAAACAGGTTTCACCCACAACCACAACTGTTACTCCATTTACCCCCTCTCAAATGCAAACTGGTAAAAGTTAATACTGAAAAGAAAAACAAGCTACAACTGAAAGAAAGAGCTGAAACAGAGTGTGGACTTCTGCTTGTTTGCTTTAGTAATCTACAAAAACATCAAACACCAAGCATTTCACACTTTGAGGGTAACCTACATTTGTTTCAAAAACAAGCACCTTATGCATTGAGTGCTTCAAAAAGCCTTTCCTACGCTTACATCTTCCTGATATTCTCCCCACAAATTAACTATTGTTCTTAAACCTCCCATACAGTCTGCATTGACCTATGTATCCCAAGCACTTCAAGAGGCACTTCAACCATACAGGATATTTCTAAAAAGTATGATCGCTTTCACCATCTGGGAGAATAGGTCATGGAATAAAAAAGAAAACAATTTAGGAACAGGAGAAAGATATATGTTCCAGAGATTAGTCCAATTCAAACAGAAAGCTCTTCCATGGCAGAAAGTACATGCTATTGTTAGGGAAAACGCACATCCTGCCACCATATCCAAGCTAGAATATCCCCTCTTCTTCCTTGTTTAAATATTAGGTAGAATCTATTGTGTACATAAGGGCTGTAATGTAGCTCCTGGATTTAGTTCTGCAATCCACCAGAAACTTTCCTGTGAGTCCTACAGAAATCACTGCTTTTTTTACAGTTCATTTTGCCTTTGAGAAATGAAGAAAACCTAACTTTCAGTCTCTGTGCCTGGAAAAAGGCAAGAAATCCACTGTGTGGACCTTTAGATTAATGAATCTGTGAATGTATGGCTGCAGCAGTGGATTCATCATTTCCATTCTTCATCCAGCGACAACACTCAGGTGGTGCTCGGCCATAACTTTTCCCATTCCCTGTGTGTGAGGACAGTAACACTGTGGGTTGTAGTCCAACATGGGTGTCCCCCATGAACATGAAGCTGGTGAAGAAAAATGAGCCTGACAATTTGTACCTACAGCTGAATAATGTTAGTCAGCACTGCTAGGGAGCCCATGTTTATGTTCCAGCATCGAGAAATGATGTTACTAGTACTTGAGCTGTGATGGATAGTCTCCACAGAAAAAGGAACAATGACAGTTTCAATATAGTATATGTTATGTTTTTGCAAAGAATCTATGATTTTTTTACAAAAGCTAAAAATAATATTGATTTCTTTCAAGTCTAAGGCACACTAAATGGAATTCTTACTGCTGTTATTTGAGGTATTAGATAAAAATGCCATCTTCCTTACTAAAAAGAAACCAACGAGTTTTTTGTGAAGCAAAAATGTCTAAGGCTCTTTGGTATATTTCAGCTAGAGATAGTCAAAAACTTACATAGATTCATGAAAAAACATATAGAAAATTCACTTTGGTGCCACTCAAACTTAGCATATATTCACCATGAACTGCAAGACATCACCAATCTAAAAACATCTATGGTGATAAAACTAACAATACAAACTCAGTGCTTCACCTCTCAGAAACTAAGGGAACACAGAAACGGCTGTAAAGCGACAAAAATCCCACCTGTGAGAACCTAGATGGGCTCTGAGAAAATTCAGGAGCTTCAACAAGCAGTGCAAAATTGTGCACTTGAGGCAGAAGTGCTCCACACTTCTGGCGGGAAAGCAATTGGCAACGTAGCAGCCCAGCTGGAAAGGACCCGGGGCCATCCTGGACGCTGGGCTGAACAGGAGCCAACAGGGTGCTCGCATCAGCAAGCCACATGTTGGGCTAACGCTGGGAAGAATGTGGCCAGCAGAAAGAGGGAAATCACTCTCTGCCCATCACTGATGAGGATACACCTCGAACACTGTGTCCAGGTTTGAATCCACCCCCCAGCTGAAATGGAGAAACTGGACAAAATCCAGCAAAGTCCTAAGCACCTACCAAGTTGCTCAAGTGCTTAGGACATTTGCAGAGACTGAGGGAGCTGGGCTTGTTTAACCTGGTGAAGAGATGGCTATGGGTAATTTAATAGCAGTTTCAACTGCTTGGCAGGGATTACAGAGACAATGGAGCCAAACACTTCTTGGTAGTGGTACATGATGTTGCAAGGTCAAAAGCAACTGATTGGTAGCTTGGGGGGTTCAGACTGGCTACTTAAAAAAGCTTTTTCTCTTGGAGGGTAGTGCAGAATTGGAAAGGCTATCCAAAGAGGTTGTGGCATCTCCATCCTTGGAGGTGTGTCAGGCTCAGCTATACAAATCCACAGCTGATCTGATCTATAGTTTTGGCAAGATTGTGCTGCCAGTGGGACAATGGGCTTGCAGAGGTCTTGGCTCACATACAACATTTCTATACCTCTACAAAATGCCAGTTATAAGACATGAAACTCTAGTTGTTCCTAGAAGAAAATCCTTTTGCTAAGCCTCCACTGAACATGCTGAACTGACAGAAACATGGCACCTGTGTCAGTCTTGGCAAATATGCAGCAAGGCTAAAGAAGGCTGTTGAGGTGCCTGGAGCTCAAGGTATGTGCTCATGCAGTACAGGCCACGTTTCTTGGAGGCACAATCTACAGCAGATCACTTGAGCATGGTGTACAGAGGACTCTTCTGAACTGGGGAAACCTCAGGGGAGCAGAGAGGCAGGGGCCCTGGCGTGGCCTCTCCAGCCCCCTCCCTTGCCCTTGCAGGTGGCAAGCTAGTAGCCAGAGACAGAAGCCACTGGATCTTTTCCACTTGCACCAGGCACATGGCTTGCATTTGGCTTGACCATTAGGATTTGCAGGGCTAAGTCCTGACCCAGCAGAAGGAACCCAAGAGAAGAGGGAGGAGGAGTTGTCTCTCTGCCCAAGGGCCCATAGCTCTTCTTTTCAAGACGACTTGGCCCAGAAAACTTTGCACCCATCTATGTAAGTCAGGGACACCCACCTAC
>VWYH01008160.1:0-17514 GCA_013399365.1 Pampusana beccarii | reverse complement strand
TTTCTTTCCTGGAGCATCCCACAGCCGAGCTTTGGGAGCGTGGCCATGGGCAAACACGGGACCACGAGCCTCCATGGTGAGCTTCAGGTGGCTTTTTATGCCAATAAAACCACCCCATTCCCTGTTTGTAAGGGCAAGTTGCACAGCACAGGTCACACCATACCTCTAAGTTTTTCCATCTTTCTCCAAGAAAACGGTGCCTTTGTCTACACCGCTTGTTGAGACAAGTCCCTAGTCTATGATGTCCCCTGTGTTGTGCCCAAGCTGCTTGTTTTCAACCAGATTCCTCCTGGTTGCTGGCCTTGACCCATTTCCACCATCTTCTTGTGAAGAAACACGTGCTATATTTGGGCTTAAAAGCATTATATATGTACTGGAATAGTACTTCAGGGCAATCTTTAGGTAAATACAGTAGGGAATTTCTTTCCCATTACCTTAGGAAGAGGCCCAGAGGCCCATTTATGTCGCGGATGTTGGGATGCGAGCAGAGGAGGTCATAAAGCAAGCAGCGTGTTTGAATCCTAGTGAGTAAATGGCTTCAGGTTTAGGCAGCGTCCCCAAGCTCCAGCTTGGCAAGCGGCATCAAAGCTATAAATATCTCGCTTTCCCCTCTGCACAAATGTTCTCCAAAACCACCAGCTCCACAGTGGGCCCTGGAGGTGCGAGATATAACGTGCCCGAGGAACCTCACAGCCTGTGTCAGCTTCTAACAGGGGATCGAACACAGGAGGCTTGCGAAGGAAAAGAGTGATTAAAGAGTAATTACAGCTGCTGCTGCATGAAGAGCAATGGTGAGCAAACTGCCTGGGAATGGTCACCATAATGGACTGCAGGGCATTAGAGCAAGGGAGGAAAAGTGGAAAAGTACCTTCATGATAATATTATGGTAACGATGTAGGCTGCTATGTAAATCACCTTTCTGTCATTAATAACTGACAGCCTGAGACTGCAACATCCTGCATTTTTATTTCCATGAAAGGTGGGAACTACCACTCCCCAGCAGAAAGGAGTCAAAGTGCTTTTTCCCTGCACTGAGTGGGAAGGACCCTTTTAGAGACTTTCANGGACAGAGATTGGTCACAGAGATCACTCAGTGGAAGAGCTTTGGCTGCAACTCTTCGCCATTTTATCTTCACTTTGCTATTTTTCATTTCTATCTAGACTTCGGATTTCTTTTTCATTGNTGGAATTTAAAAAAAATAAATAAACAGTGCTTTCCAGTCAATGTCACAAAATGTATGCACATATCCCTGCTTTACCCTTTTTTGGCCGAGTGCTCAGAACCAGACTTTCNGCTGCGATTTTGTTGCAGTCCTATCAACTAAGAGAAGCAAGTACCAGCAGGGCTGCAAGGCCTCTAGGACAAATGAGAGAAACAGAAAATAAGGCAAGATGAGACTTGAACTGGTCATAAAGTCATCCTCTCAGCACCAAGGCAGCTCAGTACAACCCCTCTCTACCTAACAGGTTCCTGAAGCCCCCAAAGATGGAGATTTTATACCTCCTCATGCAGCCTTATTGTTTAAAAGTTTTCCTTCATGGGTAAAGCCTTATGCAACTTAACCCCATGACTTCTTGTCATCTCAGGAACCTTCACAGGGATGTGCTTATTACCTTCCTCTTGGCAGAAATACTTCGGGTTTTTTAAGACAGTTCTCATATTTCCTCTCAGTTTTCTCCAAGATGAAAAAACACATTTTCCACAACTCTGCTCATTCTTGCTGCTTTCCTCCGGCTCCTTCCAACTGAGTCACATCTTTCGGAAAGCGGGGTGCGCAAAAGCAGACGGAGTCCCCGAGCCAAGGCCTCACTGCTAAGCAAGGTACATAAATTGCTCTGTGCATAAACCACAACACTCCTGTCTATACATATCAATATCATGCTTGTGGTTCCCCCCTGCCCCAGCAAGAAACATTCGCTGATCTGTCAGCATTTTGCTTGCTCTTGGCACAAGGCAAACGACTACATGATTTGCAAACCAGGCGAGAACCTGAAC
This sequence comes from Pampusana beccarii, assembly GCA_013399365.1. Lineage (NCBI taxonomy): Eukaryota > Metazoa > Chordata > Aves > Columbiformes > Columbidae > Pampusana > Pampusana beccarii. The sequence continues at coordinate 15,518 of VWYH01008160.1, read as the reverse complement.
CATTGATCTCTTCTGGCAAAATGCAGCTTAATTCCAATAAAAAAAATCCCACAGCAGCTGCCTGCACTACTGAAACCCACTTACCTCAAAGCACGTAAGAGAAATGTTCTGGTTATAGAATCATACAAGCCACAACACCTCAAACTGATTTTAAGTAAAATAAACTCTGCATGGGTCAAGGTTAAAGACTGGAAGATCGCCACTGGTGTTTGCTGTAAAAAGAGCTGTACCATTTTCAGATCAAAGACTGATATGCTCTACAGAAAAGCAGTCTCAGCAGTAAAACCCTGAGAATTCAGCAGCGAAAAAAAAAATAAAGTGCTCTCTCTGTTATTTGGAACACTAATATTGCCACTTTTATTTTAGGAACTTCATCCACAAGACATTAAAGTTTAGGCAATGAGCATGCTGCCTTCGTTTAACCTCTCAAGCCATTTCAGCTTGAACTTACACAGGGTGAAAAGTCTATATGGCAGGGTCTGATCAGGAGCGAATACAAGTTGGTCTAGCTTAAATTAAGTAAAACCTGGATTTTTACAACAGCTTAGCACTAAAACACAATCTGAGAAACACACAAATCATTATATTCTACCTAACAGTCTCCTTTATGAATAATCTAGCAGACATTACAGATGCTGGATGCACCTTCCGAACTGACAAGATATTTAATATTGCCAGCACAGCACCGGGAAGCGTTTCGAACCATTATAATGGTATGGCTGGATCTGTGTCTCCGTTCAGTTTGATCAACTTTTCCTATTCCCTCAAATCCCCCCTTACCTTTTGAGATAGTTTCTCCCATAGAGGATCTGCTGCAGCAAGGTGACCACGGCAAAGGCGCAGATGAAGATGAAGAACAAAGTTCTGTTTCCCAGCAAATCCCTGCTTGACGAAGGGTCGGTGTATCCCATCCTGAAGCTCCGCTGGGAGTAAAATTCAGTTCATTGTCGCTCTCATGCCCTTTTCACTGGGAAGCAGAGGGAAACGCTTGCTGTTTTTCCTCTGAGCAATCCAAGGGCAGAGTATCCCATTTTTTGGCCCTGCTGCCCCTTCCTTGCCCCTTTTAGATGTCAGCTCCAGGGTCGTGCACAATGGCTTGATTCCGCGGTAAAGTTTCCGGGAGATTCAGACGTGGGTAACATCTAAAATCATCTCTGCGAGCTCTTTCAGCACAGCCAGCCTGTGCTGTGCAAGAGGCATTCTGTTCCCTCTAAGCCTCTCTCGAAAACCCGCTGCTAGCAATTATCTACTTCAATCCCATTTTCATATTCCAGATGGGGGAAGCTGCAAATAAACCAGAAAACTGCAGCCAATGGCAAGCACAGGGCTCCGGCAGCCCGCGTTGGAAACACATAGTCGTCAGCTCTTCTTTGCTTCTGCTCAGCGATTCCAACGAAATGTGCTTGCGAGGAGACNCAGCAATCTGGTCAGGCTAGCAGGAAAGCTGCATTTTGTGTAGCAGTGTCTTCGGTACGGTAGCGTTTGCATGCAGAATGCAGTGCCTTTAGTCGTAGAGCTCTCACTATTTGGGCTCCCCTGGTTATTCCTCCGGAGTGAGCGTAAGCAAGGTCACTGTGCATCTCTTCAAGGACAGAGCTCGCAGCTCCTGCATGCTGATTTATTGGAGGCTCCGAGTAGCCTCGCAGCCGCAGAGAGGGAGACTGCCTCTCAGTGCGGGCTCTGAGAACCGCTCATTTAAAGAGACAAATATTCCGATTGTTTCTCCACCAGAAACAGTTCGCTTTCGAAAGGGTGAAGCAACAAGGCCGTTGTAACTCCTCTAAAAATCTCCCCGCTGTCAGGAGAGGCTCCATTCAGCTCCCGGGGAAATCAATGGGAGTTTTGTTGCTGATTCTGCTGAGAGCAAAATCAGCCCCTAACCCTCAGCTTCTTAAAACAAGTTCCAATGAAAGCTTTATCCACGAATGAAACGTCCCGGCTAGGAGGTTGTTTTGTCGCAATAGCAGATGGGAAAAAGATTTTGACAACAGAACGTGGTGGCAAAAAAACCCTTTGTCTAAGAGAATGGGGAGATTTTTGTGTGAATAAGTTTTCCTGCAGTGTATGCGAAATGTTCTAGGGTGTCAGGACAGTTTCTGGACTTGGTCTCAGCTGTAATTGGTGCTGCATGGGAAGAAGGGCCAAAGGTAACTTTGTGCAGCCCTTTCAACCCAGCTCCTGAAGCCAGGGCTAGTCCTCAGCATCACCTACAGCAATTTTAGGCAACAAAAGTCTCAGAAGTGTTAAAGGTAGGAACCTGGTCACCCTGAACTCCTGCAGGACCTTGACTTTGCAGAGCAGGTATAGGGATCCAGCCTCTGACACATCCTCCTGCCCCTTCCAAAGCTCCCACAAATTTGTGAATCCTGCTAGAGGCTTCAATTACCATATAAAAAGAGTGGTCACCCCGCATCAAATCAAAGATTATCCAGCCCAGTGCCTTGTCCCTGACACTGGCCAGTGATGGAAACACGGGGAAAAGCAGAAAAAGAGGACAAGGACACACCGATGCTTCCTCAGAAACACTTTCCTACCATTTTCCGGTTCATGGCCTTCCTGAATTGGAGGGCGAAAAACAATATTTGGGTTAGAAAAATAACTGAGCTGGATGCACTTGTTTGTACTGTAGTGGGAATAATACACACACCAGGGGACCGCAAATTAAATAGCAAAAGCAGTTTGGTTCCCTTTTGTCAAAGTAATCAGCTCTGGGGCCAAATGTGTTTCTTTCAATGATTAGTACATGTAAGCCTATATAATACGAGAGTGTTTCCATATAGAAACTGTACCATTTGGATGGATCTAACCGCACACCCTTCTCAGTCACAGGAAAAGCAGTTTGGCCATCAGAAATCCCAGGTTGAGACCCAAGATACTACACAGGCATATTTGTACGGAGAAGCAGAGAGGTAAGGCCAGTAAGGGCAGATGTAAAGGAAAACGTATTTAATTCTTTGGTTTGTTGGATTTTTACTGATAGCTTTGAAAATCCCCTTTGAGAAATTTGTCTCAGTTTCTCCAGGGGTTATTTTACAAAGTATCAGAGAACAGAATTCGGCTACTTATGACCTTCTATGGATATAATGCCAGTTTTTCAGATTTTAACATCACCCACTTTTTGGTGGAAACACTTTCCGCCTTTTTTCCTCTATTCCCCACCATTCAAAGAGATTTTTTTGTTGTTGTTGAGATATCTGTGCTGTAGTGCATAGAACTCCCGAGCCTAGCAGCTATTCTTTCTTCTGGATCGATGGTCAGCCTGAGATGCAGTAAACAGCCCGGAAGCACCATGCACTCTCAGTCAGTCTTTGATTTTCTGCATCCTCTCACCCTTCTCTGCTTTATCAGACCTGGCCAGAAGATACAGCACCTGAGAAGCCTACGTGCGGGAGAGCCTCACGCCTAAAGCAAAAAGCAAAGTACAAAGATATATAAGTGGAGAGGGTATTCTGTGCCAAGATCTTGCGCAGGCACCGTTCCTGATGTCACATATGCAAGAAATCTGTTTGCTGCCTTCAGCCCAGTACTACAATAACACTGCAGAACTGGAAGCAGAGCAGCTCTGTGCAAGTATGAAGGAACAGGATATTTATCAGCGAATTTTCAAAGGGTGCTCAGGGCTGTCTGCAGTACTTGCTGTGAGTGAAAATAGTCATATAGCGTATGCAGAAAGGCTGAATTAGCAATGCCAGCACTCACAGAATCATAGAATGTCCTGAGTTGGAAGGGACCCACAAGGATCATTGAGTCCAGCTCCTGTCCCTGCATATGACAACCTCAAAATCTACACCGTGTGTCTGAGGGTGTTGTCCTCCTTCCCAGAGGCCCTTTGAGAGTTCAACTTGTCAACTACAAGCCTCCTTGAAAACAGCAGGCTTCTGCAGAGAATGATTTAATTATTTTTTTCTAATGATTTTACACCCTGGACTTAAGCAAGCAGTGGGCAACAAAAGAGCCCCTCCAGATTGTGAGAAGGGCTTGGGGAAAAGGACGTTACGGTAAGTTGTGCTGCAAACATGGATTTTCTGGGCATGACTGGGGTTTTGGGTGGTGTGTACAGCACTGACTGCCAAAGACCCTGCAATGGAGCTGCAATGGCACTGGTAATGTATAGGGAGTCCAGGTCACTATGCTCCAGTCAGAGAACAGGAACCCAGTAAATAAGGTCTCTCCCATCATCATCATTAGGACAAGAGGAAATGGCCCCAAGTTGCACCAGGGGAGGTTGAAGTTGGATCTGGGGAACAATTTCTTCCCCAAAGGGCTGTGGGGCATTGGAACAGGCTGCCCAGGGCAGTGGAGACGAGGTTCTTAGGGACATGGCTTGGTGACAATGTTGGGTTAATTGTTGGACTCTGTAATTTGAGGGTCTTTTTGAACCAAAATGATTATATGATTCCGTATCATTTCTTGGAATGCAGGGTTCAGAGCCTAAAGCAGAAGTGGCAAGTGGAAGTGTTCATGGCCTATCATTATACGAAGCTACCAGAAGTGGCTGGTTTTACACCTTGCTGGCCTGCATTTTGTTGTATGTGAGCTGCTTGCTAAATATCGTCAGAGATAATTAGAAAAAACTCCCCCCAGCCTGAGCAGTGAGACCCTGAGCCCTCTAACACAGATGCAAACATGCTCCAAACAGTGATACCCTCCAACGGGAGCTCATCACTTGCTTGTCAGTCCAAACGAAGCAGAGACAAATTAAATTAAAAAAGAAAAAGAAAAATAGAAGTTAACATTGAATCTCAAAGACAAATTTTGGCTATCCACCAAGACCATGTTTCTGAAGCTCCACATAAGCAAAGCTGAATTAGCAGGACAAAACCTGGTAGGAGTCAGACTCTGCTTCTTTTGTGTGGAGAGCAAGTACATCTCAAAAGACAATATGCAGCCCTTATTTCTTAGGTGTAGCTTATTTTTTAACGAAAATGAAACAGAAAAAGTTACTCCTAATGGGCAGGTCTAATTGAGAATTTCCTTTCACTGAACCTATTATTTGAATCTGTGTTTGACTGATTTTGCATTCTAATTTCAGCTGAAAGCAAGGGTATTTAGTGTCTCAGATAGCAGCATCTGTCTGTTAGTTGTTGAATGTATACATCACTGAACATGTTAAACTTACAGTATTGTACAGGTTCAGAGTAAAGGAAAACATGCTTCACATTCCCCTTTGGGATTTTTTCGTCTCCCTGCCTGCTCAGACACTCTCCCCTCCTCTTCATGACTGTTATGCAGATTAAAGAACTTCACACACAGCACAGCAAAATACTGCAAAAGGTTTTGATAGAACGCTTTTTACATCTCATTCTAGTATTCCTTTTTTTTCCCCTAAATAAAAATTAAATCAAGTCTATTTACAGTTTCTACAATGCTGGTGTCACCTGCTAGATCCCTGATTTTGTGAAGCACTGGCATGTAGGTATATGCCTGGAAGGTTCTGCTGAATATGAAACTCATAAACATATGCTTATCAATATTAATTCTTTTGCAGATATAAAACAGGAATTTATTAGCATAATCTGGTGCTTAACACAATGTCTAGTTCCCCATCACTGCCAGGTTTCCGTATGTCTTAAACTGGGATATCGAAGGAAGCTGAAAGGATGCAGCTAAGATGTAAACATTTATTATCTCCTGAGCTGGGCTAAGCCACGCTGGCACCAGGTCTCCTACCCGTGGAGCTGCCTGGCTTGGACAACATGTCCTGAAACGAACATATGGTCTGTACACCAGGTATATGTTACATCATCTATTGAATCATGAGCAGTTTCCGCCACATAAGGTCTCCCTCTTGCTAGTAGGAAGCTCTAATGCAGAGGCTGCCATGGCTATAATGCTGTACATTTACTATTAACAGTTCCTTACAGAAGCGCTTGCTAAAACATATAGCAAAGTGCAAATATTAAGCTGGGCTCAATGTTAGGGTCAGCCTTGCTCTCCCAGTGGCACTTCCTAATTCCTGGAAAATACAGAAAGTTTGGTGCTCGTTATGATCCTGGGCATGCTCACAACCACCCTGCAAATAACTGAGAATAATGGAAGGTCCGTTTCTCTGCAGGAAAAAAAAAAGAAGCAACACTATATTGCCTTTACAGAGATAATCTGTTAAAAACTTTAGTTTGATCTTCAACCACCACAAGAGAGCCCTGGATTTAGCACCAAATAACAGGTCTGAGATGTTGGCAGAACCATGGGGAGGTTGAGGGATTTCCACGGCCAACACTTGACCAAGGAGCAGGAACATGACCCTGCCTCTATCCCAAGCAAATCAAAATTCCCAACTAGTTCATAAAAACTGAACTTAAAACCTTCCAGTGAAGCCTGGGAAGTGCTGGAGTCAGTGTCACTCACTTTATAAGTTTAAAGGCAGTTGAAAGTTTTGACATTTGTTTTCCCTGAAAATATTCTAGCACTAATACTACACTGAGCAAATATGGTCAAAATAAGGAACTAATGCTGAAAAACCCAATTAATAATTGATTCACTGTTTTAACAACATATTTTTACAGCAAAAAAAAAAAAAGTTAATCTGAGATATTTAAGAAACCCATAATATGTCATATAAAGTTAGATTAAGTTCACAGAAACAATGAATCTGATCCTGGAATAGAGTTAGCTGTGTCAGTTAGTAGCACTAGTCAGAACTGGGTAAATATGAAAAAAGAAAATATTACTCTGAGTAGTAAGCTAATTAAGTACTTCAAAAATTTTATACCGTATGTTTATAATCAAGATGTAGAGGAGACCTGTTACAGAAAACTATTTAGGTTATTGAGAAGTTACCTTTGCCTTTTACCACAGTTCTGCATTGATTTTGGAGTATATTCCTCTTGAATTAACCATCAGCTTCAACTCAAACTTTCAAGCAGTCCAGACATTCAGCTTTCCAACCATTCTTCATCATGTCCTTCTACAACACCGATTACATTACTAATTACACACTGAAGGGAACAAGTAGTGTCTTGGGTTGTCTACCTGTCTACCTGAGTTACTCCTCTAGGCCAAGCCAAGATGTTTTCAGACACATCATGATTTTTTAAATAGTCCATGCTTAGATCAGTCCAGGACAAAAACTCTCCCTTGGAGGTGTGGGTTCTGGGGTGCATGAGGAAAAATGTGAGCAGCAGGTGGAGGGAGGTTGTTCCTCCCTCTCTGCTCTGCCCTGGTGAGGCCACATCTGGAGTTCTGGGTCCAGTGCTGGGCTCCCCAGTTTAAGAAGGACAAGGAATTACTGGAGAGAGTCCAGGGAGGGACACAAAGATGCTGAGGGGTTTGNGGTTCCATCTGAATGTGAGGAAAATGTTATTGCCTGTGAGGTGGCAGAGCCTGGCCCAGGCTGCCCAGAGAGGTTGTGGAGTCTCCTTCTCTGAGACATTCAAACCCGCCTGGACACGACCCTGTGTGATCTGCTCTGGTGACCCTGCTGAGCAGCTGGGTTGGACCGGGTGATCTCCAGAAATCCCTCCAACCCCAACCAGCCTGGGATTCTGTGGTCTTCAAAAATCCCCATTCTTCCTGAAATACATTTTATTTTGGCCTTCTGGTACTGCAGAAGTTCTCACTGGAAATCTGGACAACCAGCCCTAAAGAAAGAAATCTCTATCCCCACAGTCCTGTGACTAGGCATGTCTTTCTGCCCCTCCCTCGGCAGCGTGGATTCAGCTTTTAAGTTCTGCGCAGTGTCCGGTCTGACCTGCAAGCAGTTACACAGATGGTTATTAATAAAACCATCGACCCTTTCAAATTCCTTCCTTTGGATCTGTGATCTGCCATGAATTATGGGGTCAAGCTTACCTGTATTAGGGTAGCAAACAGAGACCACTCCTGGAACTACAGCATATCAAACACTTCAGCTGGGCATCTGCAGATCTAGTTCTTGCCATGAAAATTTATAATTTTAGGAAGCAAAAAAAGAAAGCTCAGAAGGGGAATTGTTAGAGAAAGCAAGCAGGAATTGTGATTTAGAGGGGATGTTCGAGAGTGTGCAACTTGCTCAGCTTGCAAACGTGGACTAGGATGCAAACCCAAGGTGACGATGCTCCATTTTGCTGACAAACAAGTCTGGAAGTCTTGAGGGCACACCCAAACCAAAAAACTTATCTGTAGACACGGCCTGGATCACCCCTAATTTTTACCGGTAGTTTGAGTTTTGCCGGCTCTGTGAACATAAATGTCACTGCATTGTCACGGGCAGTGCTGACATGGGCAGGGAGACTCAGTGCCTCAGCCAAAAGGGTATTTAAGCATCTTCCACCTCTTGAAATTTGGGGAGTTAAATGAAAATCCTCGTTTGGCGCTCAGCTGCAGTGAATCGTCAAAGGCTACAATTCAGATCAAGGACTTGGAGTGAGATGTTAAACTCAGCTTTGGGCTGGGCTGGGAGTTGTTCAGACCTTCGGGAATTGCAGATACCCATAACTATGAGCCCCGTTACACTGGTCTGAGTCTAAAACAAAACTTCCCCAGAGATCCGTGCTTTCCCTGCACACACACCAACACACCATGAGCACTGCTGACATACTTTATAAAGCATCAGTAATTCTCACCAACGAATGCCTGACCAGATTTCCATCCTCCACAACACACTGCCTAGAAGAAACCCCACAACTGACCCCACTGATATTTGCTGTATTCCACCTACTTCCAGTGTTTAATTCTCTCTAGCATTGGACCAGCACTACATCTTCCTTTCCATCGGCCAGAAACTTTTGCACATTTATCAGCAGTTTTTGGTGGTGGTGTTGATCTTTTGCTAGAGAGCCTGCAACATTTTATTTGTTTAAGCAGCCAAGCACAGCAATCAGTTGTGGTTTTTTTCTTTAAAAACCTAAAATGGAGAAGACAGAATGGTAGTTTATCCGCAATCTATTACTAATCTCCGACGCAGGGAGCTGCAACAGCATCTGGCCTATGGGATTCAGTGCTCTACAAGCAGGCATGAAAGAAATGGTTTTGACATGGAGAGACATCCCCAGGAGAGCTCTCCTCTAAGGAGAGGGAAGAACAGCATGGCATTTAGCCAGAACAGGGATTTTTTTGCATCACTGTTATTTAAACTTCACTTTCAATCGGCTTTTTTATTTTCTTCCAGGTGTATCCAGCAGCTCCTCTGGAACGAAGAAGTTTTTGTGTGGGTTTTTTTCCATGCAGTGTGGGTAGGAAGGTATGTGGGAACTGTAATTCAGTCACTTTAAATCACATGAAGCTGAAGCTTGAAAAGAAAAATAATAATAAATGGTTCAGATTGTCAGGCTCAGTGCAATTCTCAATCAATTAAAGCTTATTTTAGCATCAGGGCAGCTTATTTTTAAAAAGTTCTCCTGGCGCTTTGATGCTTTCATGTTACTGCGTAGCTAAAAAGGTCTTGCTGGGAACAAATTACTCTTGGTAAAGCATTTTCTGAACTGCATTTTTAGCTTCTGTCAAATGGCAATAAATAAGATCCACATGAGCGAACAGCAGCAACAAAATAGCTACTGGCAGTGATAGAGTGAGGCTTCGGACTTGGGTAAAGGAGGAAGATAAACCTGGGGCACAAGCACAGTAAGCCATTGAGGGTATTCTGTATCAAATAATTAATTTTTTTCACAATTAATTTAAAATCAAATATTATATCTGCATTTCGGATCCTCATTTTATGCCATTATCATTTCACAGACGTGGATGACACAGGAACAGCCAAATCAGTATTTCTCTTTTACAAGACATGCAACACTTAAGAAAATGAACCACGATGTCAGATTCACACTGAAAGTTTCACATTTCCAAAAGTTGGCTAATTGATAAGCAAAGCTCCTCCCTGTTGTGATAACAAAAGTCATAACTAGTACAGTTTGTGGGTCCTTGCAGTCTATAAAAGTATCTGGAAAACGATGACAATGCTGTGAGTTCACCTCCTTCAGAATCACAGACTAAATATTTGCTTAATAAAAGGGGCAACAATCACAATAAATTCTCCATATTTTTTTTTTTTTGCTGTGGCAAAGAGATTATGGAAGGTATAGATACCATTGCATACTGTCAGTATAAAGTGATTAATTTTTTGCTCTAAAGTTTAACAGAAAATGAGGTGAAAAGAAAGGTGGGAAGGGTATATGAAGACTGTGCCTTACCCCTTTTTAATTTACAGATTTCCCACTTTCTCTTGTTTTTCCTCCTTCAGGCCTAGAGCTATCCCTGGGTAGAGTTTCTCCATTCCCTTTTCCCAATGAGAAAAATGAACCACATCATATACAAAGTAGCAGGGAACTTAAAGCGTTTTAGCATGGCATGGAACTACGGCATGGTCATTAACTTCCCTCTGACAGCTCATGTTCAAGGTGTTATCCCCTCGCCTGGGATAACACTACAGGTTTGGCTTGGAAATCCAAGGAAGCTGTAGTTCAGATGTACACATATAGAATCCATCTGCTTTGGGACAGGCCCTTTTCCTCAACATTGCTCCTTCCAGTTGATGAACCACAGGAACTGGCTGGCACTGCAAAAATCAGTGCTTTCATTATAAACGTTGTGCTGTGGCACATAATCTCAGTTTAGATGGTCACCAGCTTCACAGGATAAGGGGTGATGATTTTAAACTAGAAGAGGGGACATTCAGATTAGACATAAGGAAGAAATTTTTTACAATGATGGTGGTAAAATACTAGCCCAGGTTGCCCAGAGAGGTGGTGGATGCCCCATCCCTGAAGACATCCCAGGCCAGGCTGGACGGGGCTCTGAGCAACCTGAGCTGCTGAAGATGTCCCTGTCATGGCAGGGGGTACACTGGGGGAGCTTTGGAGGTCCCTTCCAACCCAAACCGTTCTATGATTCTATTCTATGGTTCTCGTATTTTGCTCTAGGCCACATACCTGATAAATCCCTGCAAGTTCTGGCTGGCATTAAATACATATTTGAACTCGTCGGCTGCTGCCTCCAATCAGCACAACACCCTTCCCTAAAACGGAAAACCATTAACCCTGCATTTCATGTCTGTTGCCCTTTCTTGCTACCCCCACTCTCCCATCGCGGCACATGTGTGGTCCAGAACTGATACGTTGCTGTTAACAAGTGTTATTTTCCCAGCAGCTAGTGAAAAGTTGCAGAGCTAGAAAAAAGTTACAGTTCAACAATATTCATCCAAGCTGACTCCAAACATCATTGAGCATCTTGAGTATCTTTCTGATGAGGAAAGAGTGAGAGAGCTGGGGCTGTTCAGCTCGAGAAGAGAAGTTGAGAGGGATCTTATCAATGTGATAAATATCTCCAGGGTGGGTGTCAGAGGATGGACCAGACTCTGTTCANGCTGAGCAGGTGGGTTGGACTGGGTGATCTCCAGAGGTCCCTTCCAACCCCAACAATTCTGTGATTCTGTGATGAGCTCCAAGTGTTTCACACCCCATTGGTTTTAATAGGATATTAATATTAAAAGTAAGAGATTCAAATAAAAAATCATTAACTGTTCCTTAGTTTGCTATTTTTGTAGAACTACACAGTCCTTTTTTAACGTTAAATCCTAAACTTCCTCCCACCAGGCCAAAAGCCAAGTTCATCATTATCCTCACCGAAGGGGAGACAACAGCCCAAACTATAACACCATTTTCTAATTAGGAGGTGTTTCACCAGGCTTCCTTCATGACTTCAGGCAGAGTTATGCAGCAGCGCTGAGAACTCCAAGCTGGCTTGGGAAGGCAAAATGGCACTTCTGCCAAAGCCCAGCTGCTTCCAGCACCTGAACTGGGATTTTTGCTTGGTGTGGTGGAGTCATCTACCACTTCATCACCTCGCCTTACACTCCATATGCCATGCAGATGTATATCTTTACCCTCCTCAGCATCTTTTTCCTCATTTTGGAACTGGCAATCATTGCGTTTCTTGGCCTTGTAGCTGCATTGCAAGAGTAACAAGGACAACTGGATGAAACTTTCTGCTTATGACATAAAAAAACTCTTCTGCCTTCTAACATACGACTGTGTCAGTCTGGGGACTGCAAGAGCAGGATCCGCCTGACTGAGCACAGGATTCAGTTCCCTGAGCTCTGCCATCCTGAACTATTTGACATGCCCCAGGATCATCGCGTCAATATGGACAAGTATCACACACAGCTCATGGGAACCAGGAAATCTAGGTATTAATGGCGCTAAGTATAGATGTACCTGACTCTCCCCATAAATGTATTTGCCTACTGAAACCGTCCGTGAGGTTAGCTGAGATTTAGTCAATGCAATCCACGGAGACTAGCAGTTCTTTTCATCCTAAAGCAAGTTTCTCAGCTATGTCAAATGAATCACATCCTAGAAATGCCTTCGTCTTTCTTGACTATAATCACAGAATCATAGAATCCAACCTTTCTTGGCATCAGCCTGGTCTAGACAAGGTGGCTCAGCAACGTGCCCAGCTGAACCTTAAAAGTGTCCAATGTTGGAGGATTCACCACTTCTCTGGGGAGATTATTCCAATGGCTGATTGTTCTCACCATTAAAAATTTTCCTCCTGTGTCCAATGCAATCTTGGGATGACCAGTTCAGCTGCAGGTATCTGTACAGTGGATGCCTAAACACTGGTGACACAACAGCACGAAAACAAGTGGAAGTTAACGGCAACTAAATAACAGAAGGAAGCGAGCTACGAATGTTTCCCCTTTAATATTTAAAGCAGTGAAAGTGCCTATATTAATTCCAGTGAAACTGTCACAAACCCACACTTCCTGCAGTGACCTGCCATCGAAGGGGAAAAAAGCTACAGAATTCCACCTACATTTCCGCTATTACTCTGGCACTCTTCTTTTCTCTCTTATAGCTTCTGTAGAAAATCATCAGCAAATGAATAAAACATACTTTCATGCGAATGAAACAACATGTGCCAGCTTTGCTCCTGGCGTTCTGTCCACATGACTAACACTCCTCTTCGCTAACCCTTCTTTCCCACTTCTACTATTAACCCTCCTCTCACCGTGAAAAAGTAGATGAGGCAAACCTGGGAGTTGTGGTATTTCTTCCTCCCAGGAACATTCACAAGTGGTCTGGGGTGAGGAGAGGAGGGGAGTTGAATTTCCAGACAATACGAGAAAATCAGATGCTTTGAAATACCATTTTTCCTAGAACTGGAAGAATTTAAAAAGCAACATAAATGAAATAATTTGAAACTATTAAAAGGAATAAACCCAGTTATATAGTACATGGCTTTTGGAAGTCCCTGCCACACAGCAAAGTGCTTACTGAGATTCAAAAACTCCTTTGGTAACCCATGCAAAGGCCAAGAGCATTGACAGCTTCACAGATTGTGTACTAGCACCCCAGAATCACGGGGTGAGCCACTCAAAACTTCCTTATCTAGGCTATTCTGTAATAATCTGTTAGGAAGGTGATAGATAGGAACAGCTTGCATGACCTGAAGCATTTATTATTCAACATTCTGTCATTTTCATGCACTTTGCTAAGACGCTTGACCTCCAGGTTTCCCCACAGGGATGGCAGGGAACAGCAAGAATAATATAAAATGAAAAAATACTCGCGTTTGCATAATTTGGCTGTTGTATGAAATCTGAGAGTGAAATCGGGGAAAATAAGGATTGTTAAGGGAATCTGCCCTGGTTTTTAGGTTATGTTTTACGTTTTGGTCATCTCACTTGGCTACAGACTAAATACCAACTGCTATGGCAATACCAAATAGAGTTTACACACACCGCTTGGTTTGCTACAAACGCTTCAGGAAAGGGAATTTAAATGTCTACGAAATAAATCTTCACTCGCTGCACCATTTGAAGGTTAGCAGAGACACCCTCGAACAACAAGCAGCTAACGACTGGGTAAATGCCAGATTTCACGGAGTTGTGCCAGGGACGTATTTGGCCATGTATTTTTCGTTTGTACATCCCCCATAAAGTTGAATCATCGGGCAAATTTTGCACTACTGCCTAATCAGAACCTAAGCCAGTACATGCTTAAATCAACGAGAGGCAATCTTGATTTCCAAGGGAGGAAGCAGAACCTAAAGCACTTTGANAAAAAAAAAAAAAAAAAAAAAAAAAAAAAAAAAAAAGGCATTAACTAATTATTTTAATTGCACATTTTGTAGTATTTCTCATGGGACCTGCACTGCAGCTGCCTCAGCTCGACCCCATCTGGCTGGAGGATGGGAAGCTATTATAAAACGTGTTTTCCCCAGGGTGAACAGGACTTTCTGCTGCAGCTGGTTTTATGGAGGTGGGGGAGCTATTGGAAACAGGTGTATTGCACATAAACGCTCCCTGGTTTGAAACTATCTAATGGACACCAGGAGGAAAACTTCAATCAGCTCCAGAGGATCAAAACCAGCCTAACTCCCACCCCCATTTTTTGTCACAGGGTGGGATACACACAATAATTACTTTTAAAAGAACAAATACCTTTGGGGGACCGATGTCTTGAAAAGGTATTGATGGCTTTCCAATAGGAAATTTTTTAGTTTCTGAAGGCAAAACATTGCAACTTTTTGGAGCAGTCATGATCTTGCAGGCAATTAATTATCTGCAGCAAGATTAAGATCACTTATGGAAAAATATGCTGTTAGGAATGAAGCGAAGGAAAACACCCCCACAGAAACCTGATTAATCAAGTACAATTGGCAGCAAGCAGAGAGATTGTGTTCTTTAGGAGACATTTTTTAGTGCAGATGATTTTTTGCTTGGCTCCAAGTGACGTGGTCGTGTTTTCCCTACTCCCATTCCTGTTTCAGCTCTTGTCAAAGGCACTGTCGGTACCTCAGACCCCCATGTCCTGCCTCATTTTGCTTGGGCTCCAGTCTCCGTGACAAGAGAGGCAGTAACTGGGGTCTTCATTGGCTCAAATCAGACTATCATTGCGAAAAATCTCCATTTCCCCCTGAAAATCCTGCTCATGTTAAAGATGAGCTACAGGGGTGTAACAGGCACTGAGATGGGGATAAGGTGTCCCCAGGAGCTGGTCAGATCCTGTTCTCCAGAGGATTTTTGATAACGTAACCTCCTGAACATGCTACTGGGAAACTCTTTATTCCGAACTCCTTTGGGGTGGGCTAGAGGGTGAAGTTTCCCCCCCTCACAATTAGAATTTGATAGCCAGAAGTGGATGTTGCTCTTTCTCCATGTCTGATGCTAAGGAGTTAACTTCTTTCTCCCCTGTGTTATTTTAGCTCCTTTTCTGAACATATAACAGATGTGCCCAGAGCCCAGAAAAAGGAGCTTTGGGAAACATTTCTGGTTTTTCACTAAATAAATTCTGACAAGCTGAACATCCAAAGTACAACATCTCCCTTTCCCTCTCCAACCTCTGCCTCCCAGCCTGGGGAGGCTGTCAAAGGCCTTTTCTCCTCCCCTCATGTTTTCTGTGTCTGCAGCCTGGTCTGAGCACTGTGTTCCCATCTGCATGGTACCCTTGGGCAACACAGCATCTCCTGACTCTGGAAGAGACTAAATTACATCATTTTGGGTACAAAAAGGGTTTTCTTTGACTCTCCTACGTATGTGCAGTTGCCTAATGAAAGTGCAGCATCTGGTCTAAAAGACCATAATTAAAAAAAAAAAA
>VWYH01008155.1:747933-777368 GCA_013399365.1 Pampusana beccarii | reverse complement strand
ACAATGTGCTGTGGCTTGCAAAAACTTTTAGAAGCTGAAATAAGGTCACCTACCTTTTTCTTTCTGGAAAATAATAAAAACGATGAAAAATTGCCAACTAGGGTTTTGGAGTGCTAATGTAAAACCTCCAGAGACTGATTTTAAACCAGACAATAATTTACTTCATTGTACTTCATACCAGCCCAAGGAGATTAGTAACACACCTTTACTCACTTTCTGAGACCTTAATTGACTCTCCTGCACAGGGAGCAAGGCTGTGAGGACAGCCTCATATCCACTTCATTGCATGGGTGTGCAAGGAGGAAAATACAGTACATCTCATAGAAAACAACTGCAGTTGTGGGGTTTTTTGGGGTGTGTGTGTGTGTTTTATTTATTTATTTTTTTAAGCAACCTGGTATGCAGACAGAACTTGTCACTAGAAAGAGTAGAGGGGAGATTTCCTAGAGACATGGGGCAGAGAGGAGAAATGATCTGCCTTAGACGTGAACCTGTTGAAAACTATGTGCCTGGGACTTTCCAAGGCTCCTGAGGAAATTCAGCAATAAATCCAGCTGGAAATCAGAGGAGGCAAGTATCAGTGGAGTTATATGTCAGTTCTTGGGAGTCTGGGCTAAACTGAAAATACAAAGAAAAATCATTGAAGTAATGTCATGTGTGGACTTGTCAGCAACATTTTTTATATTTTAGATATTTGACGGAAGATTTTGTTATAAGAAGCAACCTTCTAACTAGATATGGCACGAAAACCCTACCCCAAGCTTTGGGAAATTAAACTTGGATCCAATTTTGTGGTTTGAAGCAGTCTCAAGTTGAACAGCTTGGACTGGAAAGGGGCCGGTAGAATGTCTACTGCCAGGAGAAACAAAGAAGAACAAGAGGTATGTTGTGTAGCCAGTGCACTTCACCTAGTGGCCCATGACAGTCCTAATGGAAGGAAGGATGGGTTCCCAGTTCCCATCCTGTAAATACTTTTTTGTTTGGTTGGTTGGTTTTTTTTTTGAAGAGCTTTCTCTCTGCTCCCCAGCACTGCCAGATCTTGTCATGGGCTTCCTAAATTCAGAGCGTGATCACAATGTCCTATTCTAGTCAGGGACTACAGGAATTAAAAATGTCCCTTAGTCAAAACTCACATTTAAGTTGTATTTTTAGAAAGGTTGAAACCAACTGTGAGAAATTTAGAATAAATATGCAAGAATGTTATTGCAATTTTTTTTACGTCACCAGCTTGGCTGTGCATAAAAAAGAAGCCAAGAAACCAGGATACAACCATACAAATTGAATTGACAAAGAGGCCATTCAGCAGTGGGAATATGAAGTTGCTACTGGCCTGATTAGACCTTTATTCAAATGTAGTCCCCTGTCCTTCTCTGAACTTCATGCTGTCATCATAGGAAGCCCCAATTAGTGTAACTAAAAGCCTGAGCCTTCCCAAGTGAAGTTTACCAATGAATGATGTGATCAGCATATGTTTACATAATCCGTCTTTATATGTGAAAAAGCCCACAGGAACATCGTACAGATGTTAACTCCTTGCTGCTTCTCTCTCTTCTCAAATCATGGCCAGATCCCTCTTTGTGGCCCATTTTCCCTTCCGTCAGCTTTTCCAAAGCCCTGCTGCACTCTGCTGCGATGGACTTGTGCTGCTAGAGGCTGACATTCTTCTGCAACCAGCAAAAGCAACAGCATCGAAGGTTGCCCTGAGTGTTAAGGCTGCAGCTGCGGGTCACCTTGTTGCCAGCACTGGCCCCGGTTCTGCTGCCTGTCAGCCAGTGGGTGAGCCTGCATGCCACCTGGCAGAGTGTTGGGCAACTGCTTTGGCTAAACTGAAGGGACAGTGTGACTGATATTGGGCATTCCCTGCTCTTCCTAGCGATCACAGGCAAAGGACATGCTCTGCATAAAAGATCTTCTGAGTTATCTCTGCATGAGTTATCCTAGGGACAGCATAACTGTCTACTCGGCACTTTCTCTGTTGAGTGCTGTATCAGCAAACACATGCTGATTTTTATGTGAGCAACGGCTTGGCACATTCAGGGCAGATCAATAAGCCAAAGAATATGTTGCTGGGTGCACTTTAACTATAGTACATGCAGTTTTACTTTGGACTAGATTTAGTCTAGTGTCCTGAATCAAACATCCCTAAAGCTAACATGGCCACAGCAAGGTCCTGATTCACCCTGCCAAACTTCAGACACAGAACAGAAGTCCTTAACTTGTCTCTCTACAGCCCCTCTCTATTGACTTACAGGGAACAGAATGCAACCAAGCTACATACTTCAGCATCTGAGCTTAAAGTTCAGTATCTTGCCCCACTCCATGGACCTTCTCTCACTCAAAATAGGTTCTGCCAACACTCTGGACATATCACATGAACTTGCTGTTTGTTTTGACTTACCCTCTCCTTATTTCGTAACTAACACTCTTAATATAAAAGTAACAAGCCACGCTAAAAATTATCTCCCTGCTACATTGGACATTGTTATATCTGAAGGCGCAAAGGAAGCTTTCCAAGCACCAAAAAGTTTTCAGTCTTGTTTTTTTTTGTTTCTTATTAAAAATTCTGACAGTCTTTTTTTTCCTTTTAAAAATTTTTAATTTTTTAAATATCCTTTTCCTCTCCAGTGTCTAGTATCTCTCAGTTATTTCTAAATATAAAGCATGTGTGTCCTAAATATGATTTTATGCCGTCTTGTCCTAACCTGTGGGGTCGTGGTGCTATTTTCTGTTTTGTTGGTGTTTTATTTATTCATTTATTTTTAATTTTGTATTTAAGTCAGTAGAGTTTTCTTCCATATTTTGTGTTATATAAATGGCTATGGGAAAGCAGAGCAGCTAATGAGATGCATCTGACACTTTTTCCTGTCAAAGAGTAAGCACAGCAAGCAGCTTGGGCTATACAGAGCTTATTAATCTCATACTTTAGAAGCTGCGTGCCACAGTTACTGAACCAGCTGTGAACAGAGGGGCTAAGAGGTGGTTTTGAGCTCCTTCCACACCAGCAGGGTCATGGGCAGGATCCACCAGAGGAGAAAGCCCTCAGTCCAGCCACTGGGAAGGGAAAGGAGGCAGCACAGCCCTTTTCTCTCATGAATTCCTACTACCTGTTCTTTCCTTTTCCTCACCTTTCTTGTCTTGTCTACTTCTATGCCCTGACCCCACACGTGCACATTGCTCTTCTCTCATCTTCTCTGTCTCATGATGCCTTGTGCAGCAGGACTTCTGAGGAACAGCAGCCCAGTAATACTCATGTCCAAATGTCTGTTTGAAAAGCATTGTTTTTCCAAACTATATAAACAATCCAAGGATTAGCTGTACAGCATTTATTATCTGACCAAGACATTCATTGCTATTGTCCAGTTTTCATTTTGTACTGCTAATATAATTGCATTCTCTTGGATATGAAGCCTTGCTGGCTTGCTCTTTGCCAAGAATCACAGGCCCTGTTGATAACAAGTTTTGTTCTGCAAGTATTTTGATTTTCTCCTTTTCCCTTCATTTTAATTTCTATCTCTTTTGATTAACTTGCACAATCTTTTCTTAAAAAGTTCCTGTATAAGGATGGTATGAGTTAGCTGGGCTATGCTAATGTATTTTGGGTAAGAGTTAGCCTGTTGTAGAAGTCTGCAGCTGGCTGGGAGAAATCTGAGAGTCTGGCATTTTTCAGTAATATATGTCCTGGTTGAATTTATCTTCTCCATCTGAGAACTACAAAGCCCATGTAAATCTTTAGATCAAAAAATTGATCTTGTCTATTGAAGGTTTTGGTTCTTCAGTGCTGAGACTGGGGACTTCCCTTTGGATAGTGACCTCCTGAATATTCCCCCAAACATTTGTTCATGGAGGCACCTGCCCTTCTTTTTGCATAATGTACACAAACTGTATGTGAAGGCATGGTTTGATATTCCACATTTCCCCACAAGATGTCACACTTTTCTTATGATAACTGTACAGTGCATGCTAAAAGGCATAGAGTAATGCTTTCTGGATATGACATTAATACAGCAAATTAACTTACTCTGTAGAAGTGAATTTTTTTATTTTGCTCATAATTAGTTGATTTACCCTGTCTAGTTGTCTTAAAGAAACTTGCCTTCTCTCCTAACTTCCTATTCTCCCATTGCTGCCTTTCCCAGCCCTCAGAGTACTTGTGCCCGTGCATCACAAGGTAGGTTTCCCACAGGTTTCAACCTCACTATGTGATATTTGAAGACCACAATTTGGAAACCGTGCCCTTTAGCTTGGTGACGACTTCATCTTGTGGGCAAAAGACAAACCATTTCTGATGTTCATTGAGGCAAGCGTGTTGAGCTCCATGCTGAGCAAAGGGAGAATAGCAGAGACAAGGGAGTTTCTCATCAAAGTATCTTTAGAAAATGTGGAGTTAGTTGCTGGGGTTTGGTTTTGAGGTGGGTTTTTTGGTGCAAAATGTGCCACCAGTCATTGCTTATTTTCCATCTGTGGCAATGCATTTGTCATACTCCAGGTTTACTGGAAAACTAGTTGAAATATGCACAGGAAGAGGCTGTCATTCAATATTTTTACCAATGATCTATGCACAGTTTGGTTGACAGGATTGGAATGCTTCAACTTTTTTTTTTCTTGCGTAATTCTGTCTCTATATTTACTATGTAGTTAAACATAGTGCAAGCTATGCTTGTACTGTACACACTCCACATAAGTTTGGGATGTATCTTTGTTTTTATTATGTGGCAAATGGCACTGCAGTTTCATTCTGTTGTACAGAGAAAATACAGATCTCACTGATACCAGTTTAATAGAAATAATAACAAAATAAGCTGCTAGCCTACCTTATTAATTTCGCTGAAATATTTCCTATCATATGCTTGCAGCATTATAAACATACTAATAAATCTATGGAATTGCTACCTAGGATTATAGTTACCAAATCAGGTGGAAGGAGAGAGAGAAAGAGGGAGTTAATGTTTTAGCACCCTATCCAGAATATAGGTACGTTGGATCGGTATGTTCAGTAGCTGGAGGAGAAGGACCTGGGAGAAGCAGCCAGCTAATCAGCTACTCTCCTACTGTCTGCAAGTCTTTTTTTCCTCTCAGAACTGATAACAGATGCTGACAAGCAGGCTCAACATCAGTGCTGAGTGTAGCATTGTTTTTCTTTTCTTTTTCCTTGCACACCATGAACTTGTCTTTTCTTCCTTAAAGTTTGCTCTGGATGCTATTTGGAACAAAACACACACTGACCTGCTGCAACAAGTTTCACTGTTAGAAACTCAGCGCTGCTCCTCTCTGGGCAGGAATGTCCCATTCCTTTGCCTCTGTCATGCCAGTGGATCCTATCCCCCCAGACAGAATGACTATAGGACATAATAATCTATTCAGAAGTATGTTCTGCTTGAACATTTCCTATTATGTCAGAATTCACATGACTTATTTCCATTACAGGCCAAGGATCTTTATCGCACCAGGTATTTCCCCTAGGTCACTGCAGCTTCATCTCAAAGTAAGTGGAAAGCCAGGGACCTGCAGCACTATTGGCAGAGGTACATTCTTTTTTGAACTGACTTCAAATCAAGTTTCAGCTGAGTTCGGTAAACTGAACATTCTAATTTGGGAACACCAACACTATTCATTTCAGTCAAAAATGATAAACCGAAGTATGTTAGCTTTCCAAAGTATTATTAAAAAATGATAAAATATCAGCAATTCTTCTGGAATGTAACTTGTGATTCTCAGTCTATCTATAGGCAAAGGGAATCTGTGTGTGAATGAGATAGAAAAATAACCTTCTGAGCAAAATCAAGGGAAGGAATATTAAAGAGCCTTGCTGTTCAAGCCCCCCGCTACTAAGGGTCAAATATGGAAGTCAGAATCAAGTCACCAAATGATTGTGCATAATGCCACATGATGAGATGATGTCAGCAGTCCAGGTTTTAACAGTCTCTGGCACTTACATAGGCATAAGCCACCAGCATACAACTCACTGAACATTTTTTTGAAGTGAATGATACTTGTTTAGCAACCTAAGAGAGATGCCACATCCCTTCCTCACCCCCACAAGTCTGCGAGCCAGGCAGAAGCCAATGGGACAGGAAAGTGTTGGCCTCTGTTGATTACTCCATAGAACAGTCTAATCCTTGGTCTTGCTAAATTGTCATCTTCTGGCTTACTGCTTGTGTTTTCTTGGGGCTTTATAGGTTCTCCTGTTGGTGTTTTTGTCTTTGGGTAACTATGACTGACTGAGTAATTCCATGCTTGTCTTTGTTCCAGCCTTTCTTCTGTTGCAAGGCTCTGGCTTATACATTCACTCACAGACCAGCCATGACTTTTTTCTTCAAGAGAGCTCAGCCAACTTCACAGAAAAAGCAGCCTTACCAAACTGGGCCCTGTCTCCCCAACTCCCTTGGCAAAGACAACCACAGCCCCAAAAGGCAACGCTGGCCTGGCTTATGCCCAAGCTGTTGAAGACTAGCAGCTCACAGCCTCTAGAGCACACTGGCTATGTGCATGCTCCCTAAGCCTTGGTCTGCATCATCTCTCTGTTTGGTGGCCCTTTTGGCCTTGTATGCATGTAAGCTTTCAATCCTCTGTCCGAAGTGATCAGTAGTTACCTTTCTGCTACTACATGATTTTTTTCCCAGCAAACTCTGGAGGACAATGGTGGCTGTAGAGAGGATAAAATACCATTTTGAAATTTCCTTCTAAGTATCTGAATTTAAGGCAGGTTGTAGGGTTTTTTTTTAAAGTCACCTTAAACAATCTCTCCTTCCTGCTCTTCTTCATTCTAATCAATTGGGATTTAAATGTATTCAAGCCATGGAGAGATAAAAGAATGAATGTGATTGTAATATCGTGTCTCCTGTCTCTCAAGCACAAGCAGTGAGCTTCTTCCTGAGCAAGGTTATTATTTTCAGGATAGGCAGAGATTTCATTTTCATGCATGGGGGACCTGTCAGACACACTGAAAGTGCCTGTGTTCCCGTCAGCCTTGGACTCCAGCTCTGCACACACTGCTGGTCCTTGTCATCTCCCCATGCTGCTGCCCTGCATCTCCTTTCTGATTTCCTTCTGTACCTACCCAAGCCCAAAGAAAGAAAGACAGTGTAGGACACACATAGTACTACGGGACTGGCCTTCACTCTGCTGTGAAGAAACACACTTTTCCACAGCACCTTTTCCCTGGTTACCAGTCCTGCTTTCCAGTGAAGCCTTGCCCATCCAAGGTGACTGTGAGAGGCAGACCCCTAAATCCACCTGAGAGGCTGCATCATCTCACTGGGCTGGTTCCCACCAGGGCCAGGGGTGGAGAGCTGGGCTAGGGGCTGTCCTGGCAAACCACTAATGCCAGCTTGAGTGGAGGAGGTAACGATGGGCTAAATGAGCCAGTGAGTTCAAGAGGAAGAGCACGTTGAAAGGAGCAAATATTGTCTGCCTTGAGGGATGCCAAATATAGAGTTGTAGGGCTTCATCCAACACAGTGGGTAGCAGTGACTTCAATTCTTGCAGCCATCATTTGTTTCTATGACATCAGATCTGGTAATTTCCCTGCAGCTGGGGGAAGCCAACCTCCAGTGCACCTTGCTGCTTATAGCATAATATAAGAAGGAAATCTCTTTGTGGTAGGATTTTAGAGACAAAATGTTAAACACGAGAGTGATTGGCTCATTGACCTCAGGCCAGTTTGTGGGGTGGAGTTAGGTCCATGCGGAGATCTAGTTTTGACCTCTGAAAGGCACTTAACAAAGCAACTAGACTCCGCCAAGCTGAGGAAATAAGGCAGTCTCAAGTGAAACTCATGAAGCATAAATGATGCATTGGCATTGTCGACTTGGTAGATCAGCCAGAGTATTAGCTTAAATACTAACTTCTGAGGCAGAAAGGAGTATGAAACATGATTTCAGAGAGCGCGAAACGTCGTCAGTGTGGTGACTAAATTAATGACTTCATTTTACAGCTGGGAAGACCTAATTTTATCTGAGTTTTCAAGTCCAGGCACCAGTCACTCAGACAAATTATTTTTAGGCATATTTTGGCAATGCAAAAGTTGAATGGATGTAGTGGATGGATGGCCACTTGGCAGCACAGGAATTCCTGCCCCAGTGGAATAGCTCCAGATCCACACTGTCACAGCAGCACCTCAGAGGCAAGTCAAAAGTTACTGGAGCACTGAAATGTTATTCCACATATAGAGTGATACGTTAAATCCCTAACCTTCTGTGATCACTGATGGTTGTTAATTATTATCAATGCTATGTTCATCTGGATGGA
Source organism: Pampusana beccarii (assembly GCA_013399365.1). Lineage (NCBI taxonomy): Eukaryota > Metazoa > Chordata > Aves > Columbiformes > Columbidae > Pampusana > Pampusana beccarii. Next base: position 769,121 of record VWYH01008155.1, on the reverse strand, counting down.
AGATGTGTTGATATGTACCTTCAAGAAATTTTTGCAAAAACTGGTTTTGTTGAGTAGAATTGTATAAAGTTGACATTATATGAAGTTTATTATTTGGTATTTGGATACTGCATGAAACAGACCACACTCAAGTGCCACCCCATTTTTTCCACTGTGACTCCAACTTTGAGAGGAAGAAGACTAAAATAGTGTCAAATAATAACTGTCTCATCAGTTTTTGACAATGTTGTGAACATTACTATCTAAACAATGCTGTACTGGGCATACAAAACAGCACTTTCAGATCTGCAGAGAGAATAGATTGCCTAAACATGGTAATTTAGTAAGATAAATTTGGATCTCAACTAAAGGGCACCAGAATAGTGTAAATGTTAATACCTCTCTCTGCGGATTTTCCCTTTAAAGAGTACACATTTCAGATCTCTTTTTCCCTCTATAGGCTGAGGAATATACATTGCCATATAGCATCTTACTGTTCCCATCGGATGCTTTGTTTGAGAACTGCTCTAACTAGAATTATAGTGAGGTTAAAGTTTACATTCATGAATATATTCTGTCTTTTCCGTTATTTTTTTTTCCCTCTTTTTTCCCCTCCTTTTTTTTTTTTTTTTTTTTTCCTCCCCAAGGTATCTTTCTAGAACCAAGCCAATGAAGCAGAAGGGAAAAAAAAAAGAAAAAGGTTTTGGTGTAGCAGCAAATACTTTGCATTGTAATATCCCTAATACAGTAATCTAGATTGCAGCCAAAATGCTAATCTAGTCTTTTACTGTCCCAGTTGGGAAAATTTAGCATTATTACAGAAACCATGGTGAAAATTTTATGAAAGGGAGAATATCTCACATGCTGAAGAAGGTGAAGTTTCTCTGGCCTTTGAAATTGTTGCTCTTTTTGCCTTTTTTTAATATTAGAAATATGCAGGATAATGCAGCAATTTATCTCTCTCTTCTGCTGTAAGGCGGGTGTCAAAATATATCAATGTCCTATCTCCAGTTTTCTCATTCCTGAAACTCAGGTCAGTTCTGTGTCTGTGGATAAACCAGCAAGGAGCACCTTTATGTTGCATGACTAGCAATGCTAAAAAACTCTGTATTTCTGTTCCATGGTAATTTAAAAATTTTGATCATACGAAGTTACACGTCAAAATGAAATACATTGTGATGTTTCCCATGGAAAACGAAATGTCTTGTAAATTCCAGAGAAATATTTTTTTCATTGTTTTGAAATTGAATTGAAGTCAAGCTTTGTGCTCTCTTGAAGAGCACACACTAGAGCAAAGAGATGCGCTACTGCAGTTTGCCTTTGACACCCTTATTGAAAAGCCAAGATTTGACCTCCAAGGGATGTATTTTTCCTGTTCGGTTTCCCTGGAGAGTGTTTGTACCATTGTGCTGGTAGCAAGAGACAATTAGCAAAGTTTGGTGTTTGCTTGTTGCTGGTTTTTTTTTGTTTTGGTTTGGGTTTTTTTGTTTGTTTGGTTTTTTTGTCTTGTTGAGGGCTTTTTCTTCGGATAATTGTTTTGAATTTGGTAATTGTGCGTTTTCTTATTGATGTAAATAAAATAAAAGAAGAGCCTGAAGTGTTTACCATTTTACATGAATGGGTAGCCCTAGACACTGTCACTGAAAGTCAGTATGCTGGAAGAAAGGGAAGGAAGGTAGAAAAGGAGTGACTATATAATCCAGTGAGAGATGGATGGCAAGGCATAAAGAAGGCCTTACATTATAAAGTCATTTTTATTTTGAGCAGTTATGACTAGCTCTTTGCTGAGTAATAGGATAGGAGGGAAAAAAGAATTTATCCTGGCTCTGTGGTGCTGACAGGCAGCAGTTACACTCCTTGGAGATGTATAACCTCGAATCGAAAGCCAGAATAGTCAAGGATATACTTAAAACTGGGCAATTAGTTCCAGGGCAAATTCCTGACTCCTCATTGCTTATTATATATTTGTTCAGCTCCCACCTTTCCTTGTGCAAAATCAGAGATTTGATTCTTTATTGTAATTGCAATAAACCCTTGATTTTTATCAGCAACCACATGGATTACACAAGGACAATGATAATCTCAAAGGTGCTGAATATTTTGGCCTCAATCTGGCAAAATCATCAAGTGGTGTCATTATTTCCAGCATGGACATGGTTTTTCTGCTGCTCCTGTGTTTAAAAAGCGTTCAGAAAAGAGTGCCAGGCAAGCAAATACAAACAGAAGAGAGCAGTCACTGTGGTTTCAGGAATCAAGAAGGTCATCTATCATCAACGGGTGTCTTGATCACTCTCTAGCATGTACAAGTTGCTGTACAATTTCAGAAAGCACAGATTGTTTTGGCAGTTCCTGATCTGCTTCCCAGAAAGCTTTTTGCAAACCTGGTCACTGGGACTAGGCATACGTTCTCGATGCTCTAGGGTACTGGAGACAACCTCCCAAGGATGGCAGATACGGCACGGGAGCATGAACCTGTGCTGTTATGGGGATGCCACTGGAGGCCAAGTGAGGCATCCTATGGAGCCTAAAATGGTAACAGAGACACGTGTATAAAATGAATTACACCCCTTACTTATTGTCACAGCAGATAACGAAAGTACACCGCGTCCTGCTAGGTGCTCCTGGATACTTGGTCAGTACACATATTTACTCATTAATGCTAATTTAGGTAACAAAACCTGCATTTGAAGAACTCAACATTCACCGTCTTCACAGTGTATAGGCTAACAGGAGACTTTGCTGAATCCCAGCACATGACATTAAGATCTCTTTAGAGGAGAAACTGCCTGTTTCAGTATGCTTAGAGCAAATCTGGTGGATATTCCAGAAGAAGTCAAGAAGAATAACCTCTGACTTTGCTATTGACCTACTACATGGCCTCAGACAACTCTAGAAGGATAATATAAAGTCTTCTTTTCAGGAGGAAAGAGAAGAAAAAACCCAATCAACCTTCTTATCTAGACTGCGGGAAGTAACACGAGATACACGTCGAGGTGAAGACAAGTCAGCATGTAATTACCGCAGAAATTAATAGGCTGCTTTAAACTACGTCTTCCACTAGCAAGTATCAACATTCGTCTGCTAACTCAAATGACACCTGCAGACAGAACTGTCTTTACAAAGATTTTATTTTACGTCAGTTACCACATTAAGTACCTCATAGGTACTTTTTTTCCCTGCTGAAAATTAAGTAAAAAATGCATAAAATGCATGGAGACTAGAAATATTCCTACAGGAAAATTTGCTAGGGAGACTGCTTGCAGAAAGCAAGCACTAAAACATCTGACTTGGTTTGAAATTATTTTTCATAATTTGACATGATTTGAAATTATTTAAGCATGCTGTGAAATAATTACTCAAATCTCTTCAGCCTGGCCTGGCTAAAACACAGCTCTGTACTGTACTTATGAACTGCCAAAGAAGTACAAGCATCGGGAGAAGCTGGGCTAAGCACCCGCAGCAAACTAACAGTAGGAAAATCAAATGTGAGTTATTTGAGGTGTTGTTATTCACAAAGATAAGGATTTCTGACTCTTTGAGAGTGGTATCTCCCTACGAAACCACAAATGAGAATGAATATCTTCACTAAGGTCTCAGCTGCTGTAGCAGGAGAGGTTCCCATGCTGCAGAGCTGAGATTTTGTGGGTATCTACTTAGGTTATGGATCAGCTGGAAAGACAGAAGAAAACACACATCTAGGGCTACAAAGGCAAAGGAAGACTTCTTCTGTTTGTTTCACGGTGTAACATTTATGTTTCTACTTCAAAAAGGAGATAGGATCCAATCTGGCTTTATCAGTGAGAATTAAAAATAATTTCTTGTAACCTCTGCTACTGCCCTGACTAAAAAATGAATGACAGGTTGGCTGACAGAAGAGAAAAAGTGCATAGGACTTTGAACTGTAGCAATCACTACTGCACCCATAGTAACTAAAGATGAAACTAGAAGCACTGAGAAACAGAGAAAATCGTGAACAGGCTGAAGTAGGTATGAATTGTGCTACAGATCTAGTGAGCTTCCTAATAACAGCAGTAGCACTGAAAACGATTAACACACACAGCCCAGCATACCCAAGTCATTATGGTAATTTCACAAAATGGGTTTAAATTAGATGGCAAGGATACACAATTAGAATTCCTTCTTTCTTTCTTTTGGGAGGGTGAAAGAGTCCTGCGTTATTGCACTTGCAATTTCCAAGCCTGGTTAAGGAAACTCCCTCTTCTACAAAGGGTAAAGAACTTGCTTGTATTTTCACACCAGAGTGATATGTCACTGTTACATACAGCGTCTGCTCCTTGAAGAAGAGTAGTCAGGATGTGCTATATTAACTAATTCCCATCTCAGTCACACATCTTCAGTCCAACAGTCTGTCCAGTCATCCTGACCTGAGTTAAACAAAACCAGAGTCTGCTGGAGTGAGCAACTGGAGAGAAATCCAGAGATACCTACGTATGTGCAGCAATGTTCCCCGCTACAGCCTGCACTGCGCTGCTCTGGGTTGCTTTGCTAGGATGCGGCTTGAGTGGATTTCTGCAGAATTTACCTTGTGAGTTGAGATTATAAGGAAAAATTATGAAAAAAAAACCAAAAAACACATTAGAAGAATAGAGTTTTGAACTCCTCCTTAGAACAGGTTGACATGCAAAGGCCTCCCATTGTTTAACTGTCTCACAAGGTAAATTCTGTTAAATAATGGGAGGCCTTTGCATGTCAACCTGTTTTGAGAAGGACATCAGAAAGAGAAAAAAAAATCTATCTTAAAGACATTGGCAGTGTGGAATCTGGAGGGAGACTCAGCCTCCTGACAGAGTTTACCTTTAAAGAGATTAGGGAGATGGATGACTGGATCAGTATGGTAAAGTCAGCAAGTGGGTACAAGAGATGCAAAGGAAGAGCAGCTCAAGATGCATCTGGGCCTCTGGAAAGGAGGAAGGTGGAAGCTCCAGGAGACTCCTAACTTGCCTTTGCCTTTACTCACTCTTGTCTCCACCTAGAAAGTTCCCAACTTTCCAGAAGCAAAATGCTTATGTGAGGCCAATAGGAAGAGGAAAGAGGTGAGAAAAACCAGATTCAATGTTGCTGGACCCTCACAGAGAGGAATTGGGGATAAGATAATTCTAGCACTCACGAGGTGCAGGTTGCTAGCACTAGGGACACAGGGGTTTCGAGGAAACTGCTGGGAAAGATTGGGTATGGTGGTCCAGAGTGACACACAGAAGAAGAAGGGAGAGAAACCAAGTGACCTCGAAAACCATAATAATCTTTGTTAAGACACAGTAATTCCAGCAACTGTCCTCAGCCAACTACAAGCCAGCACTGTGCGACCCAGGGCTGTCGGTCAGTCACTAATTGTCACAGCAGCAGCAGCAGTTGACTTTAAAGCCACAGATGGGTACCAGAACTTATTTCTTAAGATGACTTTGGGTATAGCTGGGATTTTTTTTTTGTCTCACTCTCAGGAGGCTGCTTATACCTGTCCCTGTTGCTTTTGTCCATTTAAGGGCCAGAGAGAGAAAGAAAGCACATTTCCCAACTGTTTTCTTCTGCCAGTAACTGAGTATATGTAAGCTTTGCTTTGTAGCATTGTTACATTAACACTTGAGGATGCCAAGTCCAAGCATTCTGACCTTCTAGGGTAAGCAATATTTTTTTATTGTGGTTACTGGTGTCTCTCAGTCTTCACTGCAGAACACAGCAGTATTTTTGACTAAAGATAAGTGTTGCTGCTGGGGACTGAGAAAAGATTGGATCTTGGGAGTAGCTTAAAATCTTTTACTTAAAGTCCATAAAATGAAATACAAAAGTTTCCAGGTGATAGGCGCCCACTCCATATGTTAGGAATGCTGATGATTTTGTCTTTAGATATGTCCTGCCCTGTCATCAGCCCTTGCAGAGGCTGAAGGTAAGACTACAACAAAGTTTTTATTAGTGAATTGGTTGCTAGTATGTTGATAAATTGAGATTTCTCCATAACAAAGCTTCATCGGTCCTCTGTCATATGGTGACCTTTGAGACTATGTGACTACCCTTGTACTCAAGTCTGCAGCTGGTCTTCTAGGTGGAATAAAACCAGGGAGACATTAAGAAAAAAGCATGAGATGGGTGTCAACTTCTTTGATGCAAGTGTCTTCTAGGCCAGAACAGAGAAAGCTCATAATAACTTTTAATTGCTCCAAGCTAGGCACAGCATAGCTGTGTTCTTTCCAAAGTTACCCATGCTGAGTTGTTCTTTTTTCGCCTAACAGAAAGAAAGTGTTGTTCATTGTCACTGTTGTTCATTGTTACTGGTACAAAAGCTCATCTCAGAGCTCCGACAGCATTTGCAACATTATCAAAAATTTTAATGTAACTGATATTTGGTTGCATAAGGCAGAATTGTCAGAGCTAGGGTAGGAACAGTGAAGTTTTTAATGCGCAGAGTTCTCTGGGATAGGGGCTATTTTGACCTCCTTTGTATAGTGTAGTCTCACCTAATTGAGATTTTCTGGGTCTAGACAGAATGGTTCAAGATGTTACCAGGCTGGAGATTATGAGATGCTGTGAAGGATCACGTAAGGACTCCTATTCCATTTCAGAGTAATAACAGCTAGATTACTAGCAAGGGCAAGTCACAATCCAGGTTGCTTTGCAGTGCATTGGACCGGAAACATTTGCAGACCTTCTTCATGAAGGGGGAGGAAACTTCATGTTGAGAGGCTCAGGAGCACAGACGGGGTCACTTCTTACATCTCTGCAGCTACTCCTGAAATGGCTGTGTTATCACACCTCACCACACGCCCTACTCAGACAGTAAAGCAACTGCAAATTACACAGCAGCTCCACCACCAGCTGCTTTGCACTTTCCGTGTGATGGGATGCTGCTCAGAAGTCACCTTCACTGGCCCCCATGTACCATTGACATTGTCCTACCCAGGAGCTTCTGCTCTTAGAAGGGAGTTTAAAAGAAGATTGAGAAATTAATGTAAGTATGATTAATTCCTCAGAAATAATGACAGGTGTCTGTCATATTTAAGACATAAAATGCATCTTGCCAGGCTTTCTGAAGTGCTCAAATATGAACATTTTATATTTAAAAAAGTAAAGAAAGAACATTTCATTTAACATGAAATATGTGGGTTGGTACCCAAAAGCTGAGAAATAAATCATTGTACCATTTTTGTAGTTCTCCTCAGACCTAGGAAATTCAGAAAGTAAGCTGTATTTTAGAAGTTAACACATTTTCATATAGAAATATAAGGTAAAACCTTTAAAAAACCTTAACTTAAGCAACTGTGTGGAAATATTATTTGAAGCATTATTCAGTGAAAATATATAATTGCCCCAGAAACAGATTATTGGAAAATATATATACGTTCTCTAGAAGCACAAATATTTAATCTCTTCTATCACAATCAGCTGTGTTTTTCACCACTTTGTTGATGCACAATCACCTTAAATTCTGGATGATCCAGTTCTTATGTCTGTTTATCATATCAGTCTGAGCTAATCAAAAGTGCAGAGTGACGGAAACATGGTATTGGGCAGTTATTGTCTCTAAAGTAGTCCCTCTTTGCCATGGGATGTGAGATTTAAATCACGTCCTTTCTGATGTACACAATCTCACCCATAATAAGAGACTCTGCAATCACCAGAGAGTAAACAAATCTGGTCATGATGGTTAAGCAGATTCCAGCTTTGGCTTTGTGGCTCACCTTCATTTCCCAAAACAATTCTAAATCCAGAAAAAGGTGTCAAGTTACCAACATGCTGAAAAAAGAAGCCCTCAAACTTCCAAATGAAAGGAAGCTACAAACTAATTCAAGCAGCCTTGTGACTTCTCTTCCCGCCCAGCCTAACGCAGTAATACTTGGGTTCCCTTATAATGAAGGTTATACAAATATGCTGGGACAACAGAATGAGAAAGACACAAGTCATATCAACAAAGCAATGTGCAGTAAGGGGAAACAATTTAAGTTTTTTAATAATGTACTTAATAGAGCTAGTTGAATGATAGAATTACAGTTGGCAGAAACAGTTTCTTGCAAGTGTTTGCTTTTGACAAGTCAAGTGTTTCCACGAAGACAAATCGTGTTAAGCAGCATGTTCAGCCTACATACTTGTCTATTCCCTGAGGATATGAGGCCTGGCCTTGATATCCAAATGAGGTCAGGGGAAAACTTCCATCTCTCTGCACTATCTTGCCNAAAAAAAAAAGAAAAAGAGGCAGACAGAGTGTGAGACACAGCAGAGTTCCCAACAACTGGGGCCTGTGTGGCTTTGACTTGGGCCAGCAAAGATCAGATGTGCAAGTCTGAAGAGTCCTTCGTGTGCAGCCTGGGTTTTCTGGTTAGTGCTGCTGGAGCTGATTTGCCCGCTAGCCAGCAACCTCCCTCCAAGTTGAGGAACTCGCGGAGCGAAATCGAAGACTGCCAGAACAGACTCGGAGCTTTCAGCAGTAACGTGAGATTGCCAAGGACATAGTTCTGGATGACATACCTAGGGTTATTTTAGCAAATGAGTGTTTATAATGCAATGTAGACGTATGCACAAAGACACAGCGGCCTCAAGAAAATTAATGTGCGTATTATGCATAAGATAGATACAATTGCAATTGTGCTCTCTGCAGCTGTATAAGACACAAAGCAACCTATCACGTATTGCTTATAAAATAGCTTAAACTTCATAATCAATGAGAAATACTTTTTCCATTCTTATTCTAACACAATTTTCATCATAATAGAGCAATGAGACCTCAGTCAAGTAAGTGACCCTTCCGTACCAAGCACTGAACAATCCAGAGATAATAGCTCTTTCTTGAGTTCAATTTTATGTGCAGTGAAATGTTATAATTAGGACATAGAAGCTATCAAGTAAAACTGTGCTTAGAGAACACAGTCTAAATGTATTTTCATCAAATGTACAGGAAGCAACAGACTGCTCTTAAAACTTGCCTCACGAAAGCTAGGCACCAGCTAAATGAATCTATTGTCTGTGTAATGAAGCTGTCCAATGCATTCTTTGGGAAAATAAACTAGCGTTCCCCAGTGCAAATCGTAACACACTCTCGTGCAATAATACAGAGACAGCTGAACTGAAAAATGGCTCAGGCACTGAAGTATTTGCCCTTCTCAGCCTCATCCCTCATTCTGAGAATCAGAGACTGCTTGATTTTCCTGGGCTCCAGGCAGGTTATAGGCAGAGAGCTTTCTCACTGTTTGTTTTTAATTACCTCTTTTTGCCTTCCTCTCCTCTTTCTTCACCACCTCAGGGCTGCCTAGGAAAGGGGAGGGAAGAACCATCCTGAAACATTTCTTAGCAAAGAGAAGCCCCAATGCTGGAATTTGGGCTGGATGGGTGCATGAAGATGTTGCTTCTCTGTGTGTGGGTTGATTTTTTTCTTTCTTTCCAAAAGCTAGGCTGTTTTATTCTTTTCAATGGTAATGATGTGTGCAAGGAATGATTTTGTTGTTTATTGAAGCAATTAAACCATAATTGCAATGAAAGCGTAAAGAAAATGGCTTTTTCATATACTTCTTGATATAATCTCTATGCTAATAATACCAGATTGCTATGTTTGAGAAAGGACACATGTATATATTTATAAGGGGAAAGCAACACATTAGCAAGGCAGAAAAGGTGGCTAAGGAGAGTGATGAAAGAAAAATGCCTGTCTTAGTCTGGGAGGGAGAGAACAAGTAAGACAAAACAAATTGCAGGCCTGACTAATTTCTTCTCTGGATATCTGACATGAGAAGAAGAGTTGACTACAGCCAAGTTTATAGGACCATTTCGTAGTTTGACCCCAAGCCAAAAAGGCCCGTTGGGTTTCTGTGCTCCATTTGGTTTGCTGCCACGAACAAAGAAATACAGGAGCCAGCAAACATCCAGTGACTGTTGCCTTCCCCCTCTGCAGTAGCAGTAAGCTGGTTTGTGGCTGCATCAGCAGGTGGGAGCTTTTTGACATAAACATGGAGAGATACAGGAACTATAGAAAAATATTTTCACCGTTTTGCTACACAAGCATATTTGGGGACATATATAGCACATGATCTAGTTATTCCTATGTCTATGATCTATTAGTTTATGGAACACCTAGAACAGAACCATAGAATCATTTCGGTTGGAAGAGACCCTCAGGATCATCAAGTCCAACCATAAACTAACCTAACTCTAGTGCTAAACCGTGTCCCTAAGAACCTCATCTAAAAGCCTTTAAACACCTGCTGAAATGAAGAGTGGGATTAATTTTGCATAGGTCTAGATGCCTGCCAGGTAGTCACCCGGACTCTTTTTATAGTCACTGGACAGAAATTGACATTTTTAGTGGGCAAGTAGACTTGATATGCTTAAATGCCCCCTTGAACTAAAGTGAACTAGTCGGTGTCTTTTCCTCTCACTCTTGACCTCACAATGAGGTTAGATAAAGAGCCCAGACATCAGCGTCTATTCTGGAAACAACTTAAATGAAATCTCACAACACATCTCTGAACCTGACAGGAAGATGGTGCAGCAGTAAGGGTTACATCTGCAGTTACCGGTAGCCTTGTCTCTGTTACTCCTGGGTGGAAGGGTTGCAAGTAGTACTTGCCAGGCAAAAACAGCTACCTAAACAAGTTGGTGTTTAATGGGTAATGCTTTCTAATTGCTGGAATCAAAAACCTGTCTTGGCTTGCTAAGCTTCTTTTTTTTTGTTGGTTTGTTTTTTTTTTTTGGTCACCTTCAACAAGTCTTTATTTAGATTTGCCGTGACTATGAAGTCAGAATCTCCATGTTCTTGTTTACAAAGCTGAAGACACATTCAACAGAGAAAACTGAACCCACTAACACTCATACTCAAAATATAGCTTAATCTCTTGACTCAGCTTGCTTTTATATCATTTAGGGAGGAGGAGCAGAGGGAGAGCAGCTGTGCTGGACTCACAACTCCCATGCAAAAATACTATTTCTCCAGGTTAGCACCTTAGAGAGAACTTACTCCAGTGTCTTCATTTCCATCTTGGGGGGGCGTTTCACTTGCTCTTGAATGCAAATGCATTTCAAGGCATGTTTCAGCCCTCTCTCTCCCCTTGTTCCTTCCCTAATTATGAAGTCTTATGGTCTTTTAGGCATCCAAGAGAAGGGTAATGAAAAATCTCTATGCTTATTTGAGAGAGAATCTCTTATGAATAAAGAAGGACCCCAGAATATCAGGTTTTACATGCTGTTCTAATTATTTTTTTCAGAAAGTCAGACTAATTCCAATTATAAGCTTACATTATAACATTTTGCAAACCATGTATCCATGGTTTCTTCTACCACCAGTAGTTCCTGGTTACAGGTCAGCAGGGCTTTATTTTGCTAACATGTGACATCCTAGTGTACACTGCTCTTCTGGAATCATCACATCGTACATGATCGGGCCAAATTCTGTATTAGTTCATTTGCAAAAATCCACATATTCCATTTAGGCTTGAAAAAAGTGCCTGAGAAAATCAGGTTCCATAATGTCCAAAATCTGTTTTCTTTCTGTATTCATCTGCAAAGTTTTTTCCCCCTTTCCCTGAGGTGTGGAGAAGGACCTGCACAAGTGTAAAAATCTCTTTGTTTGTGCTTCAGCATTGCAATTGTTGGTTTTTGTCCACCTCGCAAAGGGTGTCAATGGGGTCACCTGTGTTTGATCGTTACGGAGGGAATGCATGTCCTTATCTGCATCCTACACTTTACTGGAAGTGTAGGCCTTGTCATCAGGCTGGAAGGGATGAATTCAGTAAGACCATCCTTCTCCTGATGTCAAGGAAAGAAAGGTCAGTATGAGCAATTGCTGTTTAAGTTTAGCAAAGTTGAGGGAAGGAGATTAGCAAGATTGGGCTTTGTCACCTCTTGAATTTTGGTTCAAGTCTTCAGTGAATGAAAAATCATCTGTGCACGATTAGAATTCATATCTGTCACAAGGTACTTCAAAGAGACAGTAACCTCTGCATGTCTCAGACTGAGGTAAGTGCTGAAAATCCACCTCTCCTTACAGCCAGTTCAGCAAAGGAACACTGATGAGGTTGGAAACTAATTGGTCCAGAGAAAGTAACAGAAAAACTTTTCCCTAGAATTTAATGACAGTCAAGGATTCTTAAGGTTGCTGTGGCTTTTGACTACCACTTCTCTACTACCTTCCATGAATAGCACATGAAAATGGTAGAGAGAAGCTTTCATTGAGAGTGACTGGAAATCCAGGTGTCATTTTATTCAGTTTTATTTTGCCGTTACCAGGGACAGTAGCCCTGATTATTTCATTCAGGAAAGTGCCACACATTTTTGAGGAGTGTGAAAAGGCAAATAGATCCTTTAAAGAAGTAACGTTTATAAAGAGGGGAAAAAATATCAGCAATGTCTGTAAAAGTCAAGCTCACATTGCATTCCTCATCATCAGTGGTACAACAGTAAATCTCAGAACAACGCTTCTAGGGCAAATATGATATACAGGAAGAGTGGGAAGGGAGGCCAGCCTGAGATACTCTGCGTGGTACTCAAGGAATTACAAAGTAAATTGCACAGCACAATAAACTGTTTCTGTTATGTTATTGTACCTTACTTCTGTTAGGTACGGAGTGATTGCAGAATCAGTTTATTGTCCCAGAAGAACAGAGGAATTGGAAAAAAGAGGCAGCATTTGCTTTTCTTGAAAGAGATCTCATTTTCTGTCTGTAGATTCCAGAAATGTGAACAACCAAAGAAAAAGAGAAACTTGAAGCAAGACAACCTCTTAGTTCAAGCTACTGTTGTAACCTGTTAGTTATTTGTACCTTTTTACTTACAGCAATTGCAAAATTGTCAGACCAAACCTCAGTGAATAAAGCATTTCTTATGGACCTCTTAACCTCACCTACAAGTAGTGCTGCAATATCTCACGAGGTATTTCACACGTGTGCATGTGAAAACTATGTAAAAAAAAAAAAGAAACAGATATTCCAGTTACCTGAGCTAGACTCTTCTTCCAAACAAGGCTATACATACCCATCGTATCTCTCATCTCAGAAGAGCTGCTGACATGATTCCCTCTCATTAGGAGAGAAAAAAGTAGTCATGTTCTCTCAGGCAGAAGAGGCAGCAGTGAAGGAAGGGAAGACATTAAGTACTATTCACATTTGTAGCTACTGGTTCCAATAAAAGCCACCTGGAAGGTGTGTGCTGGGCCTATTGTTATTGTTGTCTGATTTCTTATTTTAGCCTGGAGCATTTCCCTGTTCTCCTTGTAACCTGCAAGCAGAGCAGAGGTAGGAACATCTGGCTACTTCAGCTGACAGTCACAGCCTGCTTGACCAGCTCTAGGAGCAAGTGATGTGACCCAAATCGGAATCACAGAACAACCTCTGAGAAGTTTTGAAACCAGATCTTGACAAAAGATTCTTGGAAGTAGAACTGGAAAAATAACCCCTTTTGTTTTTCTGATTTCTTTTTCCTGTTTCCCTGCCTGTGACTGTACTGTTATGCTTTATGTTAGTTCCTCTTCTCTGTGTATTTCAAATGCTCATGGATACATAACTCAGGTAACCAGCTAGAATGATTCTGTATTTATCGTTTGCCACGTCCAGATAGCTGAATCCATCCATAGTTAAACAACAGCTATGTAACAGGAGAGCTGCACGAACATTACCATGAGTAAACACATCTCCACAGGCTTTAAAATGAGACTTTTTCTTTTTTTTGGCAACACAAAAAAGAAGAACCTTATACTGCGTTGTAGAAATCTCTGCCTTTGGAAGCTCCAGAGTGTGAAGGTACATGAAGATTACAGAAACAATGAAATAAGTTCACAGGAGAATACTCCATCAGTGTTTTCCTTCTCTCTGCTCTCCACCCTGGCAGGAACCTTGGCCTTCACTTCCTTTCAGACAACAAGAGAAAGAGCAAGCAGTTCTTATCCTGAATGGCTCTCTATACTCAGTTGTCTGTGAAGGGATGTGCAGCCCTCCACTAAGTTGCGGTTACGTTACATTAGAATTTCTACTTTGAATTAGATATAGTGTATTTAAATCTAAACCCAAACCCTTGAACAGTATCTTTGAAAGTAATGAGAAAAATTAGTAGTGTGAAAATGCATGACCTTTACTGCAGTTTTGTAATTTTTCAGAGTCCATTGTTCCCAAATGACCTATTTATCTGTTTTGAGCTAGGAATGCGTACAAGATGTGGCAGGTTGGTGGCCTGATGGGAATGCTGATCTCTGAAAGCAGAAGTTTTTTTTTCTTTTGAGTTAACATGACTATTTGTATCTGCTGTCTCCATGACTCATGCAGGGATTGTAAATTATTCCCCTTTGGGAGCCAGAGGGTACCAGCTCATCTGTTTTACTGCGTGCAGTAACTCACTTGGTCTTTCTGGGAGGCCTTCTTACATAAATAGCTCTGTTGACAAAGGTCCCATTTCAGGATTCTGCATTGGTTTCAATGGGATCTTTCATATTTAAAGTTCAATGTTTGCTAAAGCACTTAGTAAAACAAGATCTAAAGAGAGAAAACCTGTCCTGTCCATCATCATTTTGTTGTTGATTCCACTCTTCCACCGGTCCTCATACCTCTAGAGATGCTATCTCAGCAGTGCTATCAATGTACTTCCATACTTTCTTTTGTGGGAGGTCTGTTCTCCCTGACACAAAGCTCCATGTGCACCTAGTAGAATGGCAAAGTGAGAGGGAAGCAGAACAGACAGACTTCAAAGCTCAATCATTTCCTCATTTTTCTATTCTAGCAAATGACTGGTTTCAGTGACTGTTGTTCATGTAAGGCAGAAAAGCAGCCAGCATAGAAGGTTGTGGTTGTTACATGGTTCACCTACATCAGCAGGAGACACAAGCACATCAGGCACTACATCTCACTATCCTTTTTCTGATAGATTCTGCTGGCAGACCTTCAGAGTAAAGCAAAGACAAATACAGAGGAAAGTTTTGTCTCTAAACTCTTCCTGCTCTTGAAAATAGGCCTACTGGGACCGGAAGTTAAACCTGTATTTTCAGTAAACCTTTGATGTTTTTTTCCTGGAATGAGCTTCTAGGAGATACTTTGACCAATCCAAACTCCACGTACTCTGCTTTACCTTACTTTAATAAAGCCTTTCCAGCATACATAAAGTTGTGAGCAAGAGTGTAGAAATGAACAAGTCTTATTTACCTGTGAAACAGTCAGGGGTAATTTTGACTCCACCTTATCCCTCCAAAACCTAGGCGGCCTGTTCTCTGTCACAACCAACCACCAGTGAGGAGGGAAAAGTGGCTCTCCTGGAGCATAAAATCATAGTATATTAATAGTTTGGCTGGGAAGGAACCTTCAAAGCTCATCTAGTCCAACCCCCTGCCATGAGCAGGGACATCTTCAACCAGATCAGGTTGCTCAGAGCCCCGTCCAGCCCGGCCTTGAATGTCTCCAGGGATGGGGCATCTACCACCTCTCTGGGAAACTTGGGCCAGTGTTTCACCACCCTCATTGTAAAAAATTTCTTCCTCACATCTAGCCTGAATCCCCCCTCCTTTAGTTTAAAATGATTACCCCTTGTCCTATCACAACAGACCCTGCTAAAAAGTCTGTCCTCATCTTTCTTATAGGCCCCTTTTGAGTACTGAGAGTCTGCAATAAGGTGTCCCCGAAGCTTGCTTCATTCTGTGACAGCAGCACAGACAGCTGAGGTGCATCACTTCCCAAATACATACCTGGTCCTCTATGCAACTACTGAGAGGCCCAGATCGACTGGGATAGCTGTCCAAGTGTTAAAACAGCAAGGGTAAAGGGAGATTAACTTCTCTTCAGGCAGTGGGCACAAGAAGACCCTAAGTGATTATCAAAAAAACCATTTCCTTTGATACATTTCATGCACCTATGATTATTCTCCTGGCAGTTCTTTAGCTTCCTAATCCTTTTCTGCAGTGGTAAAAAGCATTTGGTCTGCTATTTAGGTTAGCAGTTTGACACACAAGCAAAGTGAATGGCATGTAAATCAGCACAGGATGCAGTTCTTCCAGATGAACAGCCATATGTAAATGTAAGGAATTAATATAATCTTTGCTAATTGAGGTTATTTATGTAGTAAATCATCTGAGACCCTACAATTTTATTTAAAAGACCAAAACACTTTTAAAATGAATTTTCATTTGATTCCACTTATTTCAGTAAAAAGTTCTATTTGAAAGAATTGCATGAAGAAATTTCTAGTTTGAGCCCACGCAGCTGTAGATTCCTTGTCATGCAAAGTTTTATGTAACAGTAAAACCTAATTCTCTGTTACTGCTACGCTTGTACTTAGTTTGTCTTCCAGCACAAATTTTAAAGGAAATGCCAAGCAATTTATTGGGATGATGTAAACAACACAAATGAACCTTAAGTGAGATGTTCTTTATCAGCTGCTGACAGACTCTATCCATTGTTCATTTCAGAAATTATGCAGGTAAAGCGTTTCATGTGCTTAAGCAGCTTTTAGTACATCTACCCAACACATATAGGGAATACAAAATCAGTCAAATTCAAAAGAAAAAATTAACATCCTGTGAAAACCTGACTGACTTACCATTTAAAATATTTAAAGGATTTCTTTTTTCCTTTCAAATGGTTTTACATTCCACAGACTTTGGAGTTTTTAAGCAGGAAACTAACAGATTTGCTTGGACTTTCTGCTAACTTCCCAAAAGTGAATTCAAAACACAAATACCTGAAAAATTCTGTGTTTCCAGCCAGACGAATAAATAGTACATTGGGATGCAACACCTGCAGATGTATTCTTCCAAGTTTGTGGTTCCTCTTCCACAGGGCAAACATGTTGTAAAAAACCCCACCTGCTACAAGAGTCTCACAAAATGCCTTCCTAACACCCTTGCCTGTTGAGGAGATGTCAAGAGTTTCCACTCCACAGCACAGCCCAGGCTCAGCCTGTTGCTGAGGGCAGGATTACACTGGTTTTGTCAGGGTAGAAGTAGTGCCAGGCACCGCAATTAGCAAGGCAGAAAGAGTATTCACCTCCCCACTGTCCCATGTGTTGTATGAACACATAACAAGGCTTCAGACACATAGAACAGCACAAGTACATTGATGGTTCATAGTATGTGGGACAAGCACAGCAGCATTTTTCCTTGGGATGGTGTGCAATCACAGATAATTATGGCTGGAAGGAACCTAAGTCTAAATAACTACCTTATTCGCCTGCCCTGAGACAGGATCTACTGTACCACTGCAACACTGACAGATGTTTAACTCAAGGGTATTATTAAAAGCCACTGGTAATGGGCACAGCGCAACAACCTGGCAAATTATTCTTATGCTTTGTTATACTTTTAGCAACAGTTTTAAGCAATAAATTTTGCCAGAAGCTTCATCACAATATTTTTTTCAGTGCAATTTAAGTTAAGTTTAAATAGTCTTGTTAAGAAATCCCAATCATTCTCAGGTAATAGAATTTTGTTTCCCTTTTATAACTCCTGGAAAAAATTAACTTTACTTCATCAGGGCACAGAGATACTAGGAGCCCCTTCTAGGTTCCCCAATGGCCCTTTTTTCATGTTGGAAAAGGAATTCACCTTACAGAGTACCAGAAGAGGGTGGCTGCCACTCTGAGTTATTAGTTTCAGTTATCTTCTGACACATGTAGTTATTTTTCTTAAATTATTTCTTAAGGTTTCCTTTGCAAAATATCTCAACAATTGTCTAAATAAAATGACTAAATTATATGCTTCTAGAGAAGATAACAGAAGCTTTAGAAAAGGGCTAGTACCTTAAGCAGAAACTTACAACCAGTGTTGAAAGAGATGCTCAGCACCCTCAGTAGTACAATACAGGCAAGAAACACACTCTTTGCAAAACCCTACCTGAGCAGCTGGCCTTTGGGCTCCTGAAAGCAGGTCCTTCAAACACCAAACGCAGATGTGGTGCTTACTAATTGGGTGAAAAGCTGTCTGTCTTTCTGAGAGGCTTGTAGGAAGGGCATTGGAGAACTGTGTCCTGGTTGCTTCCTAATTGGTTTCTAGATAGCTTCCACCTGGAGCCCAGAGGGTGTCCACCCACTGCCTTGCTGAGGAGGATGTACCGGCTCATTGGTACAAAATTTTTCTACGTAGATAGTGGAACTGGGGAGAAAATCAAGGTGGTGTTTGGGCTAACCACGCAGTGAAGGCATGTTTAGTGTGAGCCCTGACATTACTGTGCTTCATCAGATGCATTGAAGTGAATGAATGCCTTAAAGTTATAATCTTGTTTTATATCTGCTTTTATACTGTACACTTTCTATAACCCATGAACTTGTCACTGTAACAAGCCTATCATATTTGACTTTGTAACCATGTAAGCCTATAAAATTTTGCTTTCTAGGAGGCAGAAGACAGTAATCACTAGAAATCAGACAATTCCAGGGGACATCATGATCCCATCCTCCAACTATGATGCTTTATAGAGGCGATAGGTGAAAAACGCCTTCCTTTAGGCTGTAATTCAAAAGGTGCACCAAAGTATGCCTGAGAGCAGTGCACCTTCTCTCCCTTCTAAACTCCCTTTGCAATGAAATACATTTTTATTTTAAGCGTTCACCTCTTGCACTTGGAAAGTTGTTGATTACCACTGCAGGGACAAGGAGAAAAATCAAGAAGTGATGGGAAATAAAGCAAAAATGTTATCTGCTGGGGTCTGTGATGGCCAATAAAGTAATTAAACAGCACAGCTGTTAGCAAACAGTTGGAGCTAGTTTGCAGTGACCTCTGAAATCAGAAGCATAGACAACGAAGGCAGAAAAGGCAGAGAAAATAGAGTTTTTCAGCTGTCAGTGGAAAATAAATTGGCTAGTTCTACCCCTTTACACTGTCATTGAGTAGGCAGCCATGCAGGCTGCAGGAGAACAATGATTTAGTGACTTCCTGTTTTCCCTCATCAAAATCTTAATCATCAGAATAACACTTTTGCTGCAGAACAGAGAAAACAGCTGGTTAGAGACGCAAGCTGTCAGAAAACACCTGCATGAAAATGTGCATACATGCATGCTTCCTCATTTTTTATTCAGTATGCAAAAAACCACTAATTGCCACTGGAAGTATAGTGTGATGTCTTTTGATTAGTCTCCTGGGCCAAAAGGGTAAGAGAGGCAGTACATTCTTAACACTGAACCTGTTGATTAAATCTTGCATTCTGACCAGGAAAACTTGGTTGAAACAATAATGTTTTAGGGATGTATCCTTAATCAGAGTCAATCAAATGGCACTAACCACTAAGAACCACAGTTCTTCAGAAAATCCTGGCAGGAATTTAGACCCTCTTCGCTTGAGCTAGGACAAAGCTAATACGTGAAGGTGGTGTTTTCCATGCTGTCAACCACCTCCAGGAGCTGCCTTACCCCTGGAAGACAAAGAGCTGACTACTGTAAATAAAAAATTAGTGGAAAAAGAAGCATATGATGGTATCAAGACCACTCACAGAACATGTACAGAAGTGCTATCTTGTACATTCAGGTAAACCCCTATAGAGATCACTTTTCAGTGTGAAATCAAAGATTTCATGGAACAGAAAGAGTTAAGTGGGTTTGGAGAGATCAATGGTAAGGGTGCAAACCAGTTATGATAGTTGCCAGTTTGACATGGGTATGTGCTTTTCACTAGGAACTGAACTGAAACTAGAATTTTCTTTAGTGAATTACTGGACTAGCCATAGGTTCAGAGTAGTGGAACAGAGGTAAAATTGTCTGGGTATGTTAAAAGTCCTGGAGCTGTTCCTTGGACTTCAGTATCCATGGCCACAATCACAAGAGACCCGAAGAGGAAGAAAACTCCTATAGCAAAGATGCTCAGTCTCTTGGATGAGGTTATTTCCACCTTAGGGTTCATACTAATTTTGTCTGCTTCACTACCCTTTCTACCAATCCTGCTGGACGGAAAAAAAACCCCAATATAATGAAAATCCAGTCCTTTCTACTGTGCATGCAAGAGTTATCTCCAGAGATAGCTATGAGATGTGGAATATCTGGGCTCAGTGCCTGCTTAGGGAGAAGAATGTGTATCTGGCTTGGTCAGTGACTAATAGGAGAGGAAAGAGGAGGGGACTTGACAGGCATGGAGGTTTTCTGCCCTCCAGAAACAAAAGTCCAAACCTTTTGTTTACTTATTCTTTCACTAGGCTAATGAAGGCGTGAAGAAAGATGATAAAAATATAAATTGGTAAATAACTCAGAAGGAAAAGATTTCCAGTCCAAGAAATAAAATTCATAGAGTTTTAAGACCAAAGGAGAAAACTGTGGTAATATATAATAATCCGATCCTACCATTACTCTCTCCTGCAATAGTTTTTGTTGAGGCTGAAGAAGGTACAACCTTCCAAACACCTCTGCAGCCTTGATTTGAATATTTTTTGTTTACCGAGTATCCACTCCAATCAGGAGATAATTTGTTTCAATGACCAATCATTCTCATTGTTAAAATTGGTATGTTATCACCAGCCTGAACTTGCCTAGATTTAACTCCAAGGTATTGATTCTTATTACATCTAAATCCATAAAACTGAAGAGTTCTATTCTTATCAAATTCTGATTTCCACAGCAAAATCTTAATGTATGGCTTGGCATCAAGTTTGGAGATATCTGCAATACTGTTACAATGATATTGGCTGCTATTCATCATGTTCCTGACTGGAAGAAAACTGAGAGATAAATGAGTAAGTAGTTTCTGTAGGTCAGTATGAATGAAACCCGAAACAACAAAAAGGAAAAACAACAACAACAAGATGATGCTGGTAATTAACTAACAAATCAAAGTGACATTCCAGTTTAGCTTTATCAGAACAAAACAACTGATGCTCTGAGGATGCCTATGCCTCTGAGTACCCGACATTAATCTAAGAAAGTCAGGTGCCTATAAGCCTTGGAACAGCAGCTCAAAATTAAGGCTTCTGGAGTACAAGACTCCTTGCCCTGGAGCCAGCTGTCTAGGGAACATGACCTCCCTTCATCAGCACGCTGGATAACTGGGTTAAGGACCAAGCACTGCCAGCACCTGACTTAGGTTAGAGGTGGTAATGAAATAGCTCCTGTCTTGCTTTCTGGACTGGGTAAAACAAGAGTCTGCCTGTCTGTTCAAGTACAAGAAAATGGCTTTGAGTTACAGACAAAAGGCTGAAAGGCAACAGAAGCTGGTAGATGTTCAGCACTTTTCTACGTCTCTAGCCTTGTTATGTATCTAAATAAGCATTTGAGGTCCAAAATTCAGAGGCACTTGAAAAAAAAAAAAAATTAAGTAGGTAATCTGA
>VWYH01008155.1:732449-747189 GCA_013399365.1 Pampusana beccarii | reverse complement strand
TTTCCAGTCCAAGAAATAAAATTCATAGAGTTTTAAGACCAAAGGAGAAAACTGTGGTAATATATAATAATCTGATCCTACCATTACTCTCTCCTGCAATAGTTTTTGTTGAGGCTGAAGAAAGTACAACCTTCCAAACACCTCTGCAGCCTTGATTTGAATATTTTTTGTTTACCGAGTATCCACTCCAATCAGGAGATAATTTGTTTCAATGACCAATCATTCTCATTGTTAAAATTGGTATGTTATCACCAGCCTGAACTTGCCTAGATTTAACTCCAAGGTATTGATTCTTATTACATCTAAATCCATAAAACTGAAGAGTTCTATTCTTATCAAATTCTGATTTCCACAGCAAAATCTTAATGTATGGCTTGGCATCAAGTTTGGAGATATCTGCAATACTGTTACAATGATATTGGCTGCTATTCATCATGTTCCTGACTGGAAGAAAACTGAGAGATAAATGAGTAAGTAGTTTCTGTAGGTCAGTATGAACGAAACCCCAAACAACAAAGAGGAAAAACAACAACAACAAGATGATGCTGGTAATTAACTAACAAATCAAAGTGACATTCCAGTTTAGCTTTATCAGAACAAAACAACTGATGCTCTGAGGATGCCTATGCCTCTGAGTACCCAACATTAATCTAAGAAAGTCAGGTGCCTATAAGCCTTGGAACAGCAGCTCAAAATTAAGGCTTCTGGAGTACAAGACTCCTTGCCCTGGAGCCAGCTGTCTAGNGAGGAAAAACAACAACAACAAGATGATGCTGGTAATTAACTAACAAATCAAAGTGACATTCCAGTTTAGCTTTATCAGAACAAAACAACTGATGCTCTGAGGATGCCTATGCCTCTGAGTACCCGACATTAATCTAAGAAAGTCAGGTGCCTATAAGCCTTGGAACAGCAGCTCAAAATTAAGGCTTCTGGAGTACAAGACTCCTTGCCCTGGAGCCAGCTGTCTAGGGAACATGACCTCCCTTCATCAGCACGCTGGATAACTGGGTTAAGGACCAAGCACTGCCAGCACCTGACTTAGGTTAGAGGTGGTAATGAAATAGCTCCTGTCTTGCTTTCTGGACTGGGTAAAACAAGAGTCTGCCTGTCTGTTCAAGTACAAGAAAATGGCTTTGAGTTACAGACAAAAGGCTGAAAGGCAACAGAAGCTGGTAGATGTTCAGCACTTTTCTACGTCTCTAGCCTTGTTATGTATCTAAATAAGCATTTGAGGTCCAAAATTCAGAGGCACTTGAAAAAAAAAAAAAATTAAGTAGGTAATCTGATGGACAGCACTTGAAAAAGATCACAAACTATCCCTCATAACGATTTCACAAAGTGAAATGTTAATAACAAAACCCCAGTCACTATATTAAACTTCTATATATGTTGTTTTAGATATTTCAGGACAGAAAAAAGCAGTACTGTTTGACTAAGCATTTGTTTTGCAGTAGAATAAACATAAGTTTGGCTTACAAGCTGAGAGTTAACTGCACCGAATAAAACATCATTAATTTTAAATGCAGACTAATTAAATGTACTCTTAACTCAGGAAATCCCTTCCAGCTTAAATAATAATAGCATCAGATCTGATTGCACTTACAGTTGTATTTGTCCAGTATTGACAGTTCTTCAACTTTTATGGAAAGCTGAATAAAAAGTGAAGCTTTTCATCTATTCTCCAGTTATGGAATTCAGGTAAATAGGGGAATATATAACCTTTCCCCCAAATAATAGTAGGGTTCTTATATTACTAACTGAGAAGCAACAGTTGAAAACATGATCAAAGCACGTTTCAAGACTCAAAACATAAGTTATAGTGGGCCTGACTGATGCCTGTCACGGGTGAGATAGAGCAAACAGTCCACAGTGGATCTGGATACTGGCTGCTATTTAAGAACCAACTGATTATTTCGTATGCTTGTACTCTCCCACCAGGACTATCTCCCCTGGGTCCTGACTTCCCTCCCCAGACATGAGATCCCTCCTGGCTTGGAAAGGCCAGGAAAGGCTGCAAGACAGGCTGGATCCTGCTGTGCAGCTGCTTGCAGTTCTCAGTCTGCAGATTTACCAGCCAAGGTTCCTGGGCAACCCCTGGCATTCACCTCTATTGATATCCCCCGTTTCCAAGACCTTCCTTCAGCGGGGATGTCTGGACATTCACGCACACACACAAAATTATCTTCTGCCTATTAAAAAACCCCCACACCCTGCATTCAGAGAGGGGTTGTTTTGTGTACCACAATGACTATTTAGTTAGTGTTTGTGATATGACATGTTGCTCAGCTACAAAAGAACCTCAGTGATTTTCGGAAGTATCTAATGGCCCTAAAAGTGTCCATGAATTTCCTACAAGGGAGATATTCTTCACCAGAAAGAACTGCTTCAACTTAATGAGTCAATACTGGATGTCTAGGAACAAACTGAGAAACTGAACAATGAAAAACTACCCATTTCGCATGGTTTTTATTCGAGAGTTTGAAGCACTTGAGCTATGGAACTACCATGATATGTGATCTAGCTCTGACAAAATGATGGAGCAATGAAAGGTGTCAGCATGGTAGCAATCTTTATCAAGGGCTCCCTGCCTCTGGTGAAAACCACTGAAAAAATTCCCAACTGAAGAAGAGAATGAATAGTAAATATGATATAGGTATCAACATGACTTTTGTACAGGGAAGTCATCCATCATAGGGACAGAATCAGTGCTCAGCTGATCAGTTTTTCACCTTCCAAAAAAGGTGGCAACAGTGCCCTTTATCGAAAGCCCTTCAGCCCTCTCACTGCTTAAAAAGTGGGAAAGAGCACCAAACTACATACAGACAGTTTTCCCAGTGGAAAGGCAGCTATTATGATCCGTCTAGGTTCAGTGCTGGGATCTATATTCTTCAACATATAAATAAATAACAGGAAAAAGGCTAAGAAACGGTATGACAAAGTTTTCAAATGATACAACAATTTCTGGATACTGAGATCTAGTGCAGCCTACAGGGAACTGCTGCAGAAGGATTGCATGATGCCGAATGACTGAGCAACAGAATGGGCAATGAAACTCAAGGACAATGAGTGTAAGGTAATGCACATGTGGAAAAACGAAGAAACAACCTACAACCTTGTACAGCCTTGTTGATAAATTGTAAATTAGTTATTTCCATTCAGGAAAGAGATCTTCCACCCACTGTAAATGCTTCTGTGTTACGATCAGATGGACTTTCTAGTAGATGTCAAACAGGCAAAAATAGAAGGTTTAGCCAAATAAATGTCTCGTTGCTGACAGCAACTCGTTGCTGCTCTTTCCTCCTGTGTCCACTAATCCCAAGTGCATGACCCCTCAGTCTGGCTCTGTGGCCTGATTGATCATAAGGCAACTCACCAAAGACAAAAGCACTTCTACCAGAAATGCAAGCTGGGGGGTTACGAATCTGGGAGCTGGGGGTGCGGGAGCTGAAAGAAATAGCAAGATACTTCCCTCTTGGCAATAGCTTTCTGCTATCTTGGCTCAAGCTGTATTCCAAAGCCATAAGCTGGTGCTCATTTCTGAGCATCTGCTACTGGCCCTTGACAGCGAATTACCTAAATTAATCTTTATTCTGATGCCACACCAACATTCTTATATTCAATGAATCAGACTTTGAAAGCAATTTGTATAGTTACCTTTAAGCAGTGTAGATAATTCTGTGAACACTGTCCCAGAACTTCAGTAGACTTTTCCCATTAAGTAATCATTAAGGTAATAGATCTTCCAGCTCTTCTCCCTGTTTAACAAATCATGAAGGAATTTAACTATGTAAGTCTATAATAAACTTCATATATATGCACAGATATTATTGGATCTCACAATTCTTTCCTTGGTTTAAAATGGAATAAAACCATCTTTACTAGATTTTTTTTTTCCCGACCACAGAAATAAACATACTGCTATAGCCCCAGCAGAAGTGTTACAGCTGGAGTCATTATGCCATTTTGGATATAAAATAATTTCACCATTTGTGAAGTTCCATTGGTTGCAAAACTCATAAAAGAATGAAATGCTTTAGGGATTAATTACATGCTCTGAGTCATACTTTTATGAAGCTACCTCAAAATGGCATCCAAGGAGTACTCAGAGATGAATCCATTTTAACTTTTGAAATTTTACAGCCTGGAAACAGATGACTCTACCTGGAGACACTCTTGATCTGGGCTGTGCCTCTTCTCTAACTTGATGTGTAAAATCCAAATGTGGAAATATGGTGGCCAATCAGTCAAAAGCTCCTCAACTTGAGTTGAAGACAAGGTCAGAAAATTAATGTGTTGTTCACAGATGTTATCTTGTTTTTCTTCAGTGCATACAAACACAGCAAAAAACTGCACAAACTTGAATGTTTAAACTGGAGAAAGCCCAAGAAATAGTCTCTGCTCATACAAACCTGTGTTTCTAAGGATAAGCCATCCAGCATTACTGCGATGATAGACTGTAGAACTCACAGGGTCCATGCGCAGGGCAGCTAAAAAAGCTCAAGAAATATGAACATGTCCAGCACTGAGATTTTTGATTTCTTGCTTTCTTATGGAAAAAGAAACATTTAGCAGATGTGCTAGCTTGTTTGTTGTTAATTAACACATTATAAAGTCAGTAAAATTCAATCCACATAACAAATATTTGCATTGGTAACTTTGTGTTTGTGCGTGATTTTTATACCATTCCTTGCTCTGGAATAGCTATAACCATGCTGATCAATACATCAAGAAGCTATGTGTATATGCTTGCTGATATAGCTTGGCATAGCACTGGTCAGAAACATCTTAGGCTGCGTCACGCTTATCTTCCAGCAGGATAGCTATATTGAGGTTAAGTGCAAATATAGCAAGGCCTATATACACAGATTTTTGTGCAAACAGGAGGTCTGTGAAGTCAGGATACCAGCTTGTCTTGGATGGGGGGCTGTTGGTATTCAAATGAACATTACAAATCACTGCTGTAAACCTCAGAGAAAAATAACAGCCATAGCCAAATAACAGATTTGTTAAACATTCTCCATCTTCCCAGTCTAAGGGGAACTATGGAAGTGCGTTAGTATAAATATTTGCATTTCATATATTACAACATCCTGGAAAACTGTCATGAATAAACACTAATCCAAGCACAAACTCTATTCTTCTAGCTTATAGTGAGAAAAATATGTGATCCTGTATTCTCCTTTTCAAATATCCTCACCCCGCAGAAGGACAGTCAGCCAGTTTACAAAGCCCAAGTGAATCACTGTTAGAAAATACCGGAGAAGGAGGCAGCTCATGACCAGCACGTGGTGCACATGGTCAGAGCTGAGATGGGGCAGCTCTGCCCTGGCTTCCACCTTCTGTTTGACCTTGGGCCTTTCTCTGGCCTCTGTTTTCTCTCCTGTCTTCTGTTTCTCTTCGGTATGTAAGCTATATGATCAAAGGTGCAGAAGTTAAATTCCTCTGAAAGTTCATTTGGGCAGTCAGTTCCACGTAACTGAAAAGCAAATTTTGGGTCAAGGATTCATAGCTTCAGAACCAGGCATTGTCTAGGGTAAACCCATGCTTAAAATGACTTATTGATTGTCTGGAAAACTGTTTGAGTAGCAGCATAGCATTGCTTAAGATGGAGAAGTGATTTAATTATCAATTTAATGAGACTTTGCAAATTATAACTTTTAAAAAGGGCATCTGTGTAATGTGGCAGTTGAGCATATGGATGCTGGGGGACGGAAAGCTATTTTGTGTGTCTATAAAAGCTGACACCAGAAGTTGACAGTTATGAAATATATGTCTGAATTATTGGTCTAAACGGAGTAGGAGCTGTTGGTCTGGTGGTGGGTTGCATGGGGGCCATATACAGAAGTGAGTCAGAGGATTCAGTGCCCAACTTCAGCACTGAGTTATCACAACTGATGTGAACCAGGAGGGATTGGAGTGATCAGAAGATAATACCAGACAGCAGCTGGAGATAAAGTGTTGCCCACTGATACAAAAAACATTGCTTCTTCCCTCCCAATATCTTAAGGGACGTACAATAATTGTTTTTCTAGCCCATGGAAGCCTGGAGGAAAAGAATAATCCTCTTTGTGCTTTTTAATAGCAGTGATGTTGTAGCTATGATGGCCAGAGAAAGTGAGGCTTGCTGCACAGCTAACTTTCACGAGAGCAGATATACAACATTTTCAAGCACAGAGTCACCTGTAGGGTCTCAAAACCCAACAGCACATCTGATTTTTCCAAATATACAAGCAAGGCTGGTAAAAGATGCTGCCTTTACCTCCCAATCTTCCTTTCCTGGAAATACTGTTATGTAGTTATCTACCACAAGGACTTACAACACAATTAAATTATCAAAACACTGAGGCCTGGGGAAGTTCCTGTACCACTAGTGAATAGCATGAGAGAAAGACAAAAAGTGCTGATGGGCAGGCTAACTTTGCCCTTCTTAGCAGTGTTTAAGGAACAGGTCTTTTATAGTTTCACTCCCTCATTTACGACTGGATTCAGTGGACACGACCCGAGTTTGACGGAAAGAATAATTTTACTGAGTATAAAGCAGATATGAATGTCAGAAAGAAGATAAATTTATTCTTAAATGAAACAAGAGACCCCGGTCAGTGCTAAGCTAAGCAGCCCCTCTCTTTGGGTGTTGGTTGAGTTAGGGCAGTTTATCATGTGCATATGATTATTTTCCTTTCTCCAGAAATTACCTTATAAAACTAATTCAGTAATACAGTGATTAAAACTAACAGAATTCATTACAATTCTTCTGTGAAATCAGCTGCACAAAATTTACCACACTGGATGAATGATGTGACTTCCCACTGAGGAAGGAAGACTAACGACTGAGATCAGAAGGTAAACCTAGGACACCAGCAAGCCAACAAGGAGAACAAACAATTAGATGAAAAAAACGTTAAAAGTGGATAATTAGTATAAGCACCAAGACAATTTACCTGTTTTATTGCCTGCTGATCCCATTTCTGTTCAACCAGTGCAAGAGACCACATACTACGCTAGTGCAAATGCACTGCACTCAGGAGTACGTTTATTCCCTTGATCACAGTCCTTTCTTGTTGTTGAAATGTATGCTATGAAGTCGGCTCTGGCAAACCTCTGAAAAAGCTTTGGCTAAACAAGAAGAGTGTGATAAGATTCAGTTCTCATTTACAAGTGAGTTTCCTTCAACCTCTATCATCCTTGAAGGAGATATCAGACTAGCTAAAGTTACTCGCTAATCTCAAGCACCTTCTGAAAGCAGACTCTAAAACTTGTCTTTTCAGAACAGCTCTAATCTCTGAAAATTGCTATCAAAAACTGCAGTAAAACAGCCATCCATCCATTCTCAGGTCTTGTCACAGTAACTCAGAAAGATATATAGCCATGCTGACGTGTTGAAAGCAAGCCAGATTTTGAAGAACGCCATCTGCATCAAAAACTTGCTCTGTTTTCATTGTCTGAAATAATGCCCACTTCTCTTTTCTTAGTTGTTGTATGTGTGAATATCTGTGGCTTGCTTGAAGCCTTGCTTGAAATCAGGGTAGAAGGAAAGGTATCTCAGTCATAAGGCTGGAATAATACTGCTGAGAATGTCCGTCCCTTTTGCCCCAAAAGGCAAATTTCCTAATGACGTTGTCATTGCTGTGAAAGTGTCATATTTTAGGACTTGGTATTTTTTTGTCCATTAAAATAAAGATATTAATAAGCTTTTATATCCTGATTTCAACCAGTTTCTGTCTCCTGTATCCTGCTTTTATCTTGTCTGCTGTTCTTATGCCTCTATCTCCTCCTCCTTTTTATTGCATATAAGACTATTTTTTTCCTGACTATTTTCTCTGGATCTCTTGAGCTGAATCTGCTTCTAAAATATTTTGAAAATATTTTACCTAAAATTTGGAATTCAGCTGTTGAATCTAGGTCTTGATACTGGCGCAGATGATCTCCAAATCCCTGTCGTAAAGAAATAAGGATAGGTAGAAGAGTTATCAAAAATAATGGCAATACAATGCCACTGTTCTCTTTCAGGAAGGGGGCTGCTGCAGACAAGCAGAAATTGCCATTTTAAGTGACAACTGTCTTTGTATTTTTGGTAAGAAAAGGAACCACAACTATCATAGCATGACTGCACTAACTTCAGAGCAAGCCAAGAAGCCAAATTATTATAATTTGGTCCCACAAAAAATGCATTTGAGAATCATCCTCACTGTGCACAGCCCAGATGTCCTATGTCCCTTCCCTGGAAAAACACAAGTGCTCTATTATTAGTCACAGGCAGCAGCCACAGCCCCTAACAGAGGTGGGATGGGAGTGGTGTCTGTAGCTGAATGCATTTGCCAGCTCACCAGTGAGCCTGGCCAGGACTTGCACAGCTTCTGGGACTAGCAGCCCAAAGGGACAAGCTCCATAAAGCTGCGACAACAAAGCTGTTCTGTGCTTATTTAAGCAAAGCTGTTCCTCTGAGGCAGAGCCTGAGAGCTCCCCACAGAAAATGTATTTACATATTTGAGTGATACATCACTCAGTTATGCGAACATTTCTCAGGACTGTGAATCTGGTAGTCAGTCTAAATCTGTGACCCCACTGCGGTTTTTTAGCTTCTTCCCTGTTGCAGGCAGAGAAAAAAATTGAATAGATAAACCCTATTAAAAGGGACTATTTTTCTTACTGCTGAAGAAGAAACAGTAGAAGATGAGCTGTAAGTTTTCATCCAGGTGGTGGAGAAGTTCGTGACTCTTTTTAGCTCTTGGACCACAGACTATAGGCTTTAAGGACTTGCAGTCCCATGTACCTCTCTCTCTGAAAAAATGAAGAAAAAAACCCAACCTGTTGATCTGTCTTCTGGTCAACAAGGCTGGTTTTGGTCATTGAAGCAGCACAAGTCTATGAAACAGCTCAAGTCCAGTTGATTAGGGATCTGGAGAATCAATGAAAAGACTTTCAATATCAAGTGGTAGAGAATGGAAAGCCAATGTATTTAATGGTATTTAATTTTATGCTTTAATGGATTTAAAGTATAGGACTTAGGCATTATAAGAAAGGTCTCTGGACATCTGTGCATACTTTATGCTACATTGGATTGGGGGACTCTGACACATCTGCATGGGATTTATGGGAGGGGGAATTGCACAGAGTAAGAAAGCAGTTGTGGCAGCTTATCACCAGCAGTATTCTGCAGAAATGCAATTCTAGCTAAAGAATAGGAACAGGCTTTTGCCCCAACACCCTTTGCAGGATCAAGGTTTTAAAAAAAATTCTCTTTTTCTTGTGTGACTAAAATGGAAACCTGGAGAGCTGTGATTCAAACGCAGGGTCAGAGATGTGGTTCACAAACACGAGTGCTGTGGTCCTCAGTGCTGCAACAGCGAAGAGGGCCTGGCCACAGCAAGAGCAAGCACGGATGCTGCACAGCACACCAGGACTGCACCAGCTGCCTTCTTGGGCATGGAGAGGTTTTTAGATAGAAACCCTCAATAGCTCCCAAGCACTGAAGGAGTTACAGAGACCCTTTGTGGGCCTGTGCAAATTCCTCTATGGACTTTGCTGAAATTGCTTTCCTGTGGAAGCAGATTTCTTCTTGTACTTCAGAACAAGCGCAGAGGACAACAAGCCCTACATGAAGCCATTAGCATTCAGTGCCCGGCCCTGCTGTTGGTCTGCAGTTCAGAGGGGAAGATCATGCTCCTTTCTTATTGCTAATGACCTGTTTCCAGCAGGGATACTGCTGTTGATAAATTACTCAATATCATTGTCCAACCCCCAACGCTGTATCTCTCCATTTAGGGCTCCTTCTCTCCCCATAACCGTGCAGCCTTTGGGACACATGGCGGGAGAGCTGACAAAATTATCAGATTGCCGCAAGACAGGGGAGAACAGGTGGAATTGTAAACAGCAGCAGACACAGAGAGGAGACATAAAGACGTGAACAAGTAGCTTTTGTTCCCAGCTACTAGCAGTGACAAGTTATTCTGGCAAGACCAAAATTACAGCTAAGGCAGACTTTATCGCAGGGAATCCATTATTTCTGGATGCAAGAGGAACTGGCACCAGCAGCACACAGGCACTTCTGCGAGGTGACAGAGGGTGGGCAGGTGACAGATTTAACCTAGGGACTTGACTGGAGAGAGAGATGGACAACGCCAAATGCAGTGTAAGAGCAGCAGAGAAAAACCAGGAGGCTGTGAGAGGGGTGCTTGCCAGAGCCCTCCTTGGGCTGCAGCTCTCTGGGGCCTGGCTTCCATCCATTCCTGCATTTCTGTCCTCCACTTATTCACAAAAAAGCAGCAGGTGTTTAATGAGGACGAAGCAGTTATCCCTGGAGAACATAATTAAATAAAGAGATATGAAGAACAGGCTTGGAAAAAAAAAAAAGAGAAAGAAAGAATGAAGGAGGTAGAGACCAAAAGGGCGGGGTGGGGGGAAGAATAAAAACACTTCAAAATCCAAAGTATCTGTTTATCTAGAAAGAGCATACATCATCTTCTGTCTGTACATACCCAGCTCTCCCCCGGGAGTTACAATGATATAACTCCCAGCTCTGTCCTTGGCAAATCGCTTTTGTTTGCTGTGTCTCTGTCTGCTATCTGGAGACGGCCGCTGGAATACTTCTTTCACCGTCTGATTTGATTTGTCTGCTCAGGCTGTAAACTCTTAGGCACAGGGACACCCACTCCCTTGTTCTGCTCATGAACCATGTCTTGCAACAGTTGGGGGCCCTCTGCCTTCTCGAGAGCCAGGACCTGCTGCAGCTGAGTCATTGCCTATGTTGGTTTGAACATTCAGGTTCCCTGGAGCAGCAGCAAGTCCAGCAGCTGCAGCAGTGGGGTGTTGCTGAGGCTGAGGGTCCTTTGAAGCTGTTAATAGCAAAGCAGAGGAGAAAACACATGCAGGGATAAATGAACTTTCATCTTCACAACTTCTTAGCAGGGAAGGAAGGAAGAAGGATGAGCAGGCAGATCAGCAGCCACTGAAGTAGATGAGGTACTAAGATCTTCTGAGGACACGCAGATCTAGGCCCAGAAAAATGTTTGGGGTACCAAAAAATAACTTTGCGATGCTCCCAGAGCAGACCTCTGGACTAGGTGCCCAGACTTCTTGTACAGACCCTTGGTGAGCTCAGTAAGCTCTCTGTAGTTCTTTTATTTAAGACACTGTGAAGAGGAGGTTAGTATCGTTATTCCCAGTCTATGGATGAGGAAACTGAGGCACAAGGAGAGATGACTGGGCCAAATATGCAGCCTGATCCAGCCACAAGCTCACTCAAGCTGCTTCTATTCTCTCGTGCAAAGTAGAGAACCATGTTGTTCCAGGTTAGGCATGAACAACCCAAACTCCATTTAGTTGGTTCATCAGCAACAAAAACTACAATGTGATCAGTACTGCTAACCTTTTGAAAGTTATGGTTTGAAACCATATGTTTCAAAGTTATGAAAGTTGTGGTTTGAAGGAATGGGTAAAATGTTTTGTAAACTCAACTGATTGCATTAAGAAAGGAAAAAAATATATCTGGGACATACTAAAATCCAACAAAGTCAGCAACAGACAGAGTTATTGCTTCTACATCAGGTGAGAAGGGGTACAGTCCTGCTAAGAAAGAATGTTGTTATGATATTTAATTTAACCACTTCAAAGAGAAAGGGAAGGTAGGGTGTTTTCATGTAGTCCATCGTTTTATTCTACAGCAATGCTATGAATGTGGGAGTTCCCAAGCTTGCCCTGATCTCCCTGCAGAGTTGTGGCTGCGAGGTTAGAGACAAAGAGCTTAGAGATGCAGGGCTGCTTGGTGCAAACTGTTCTTTCACCACACTCTGAGTGTTGCTGGTCTCTATTGCACTGGTTGTTTGTTTTGACCTACCTCTTATCAGGAGAGCGTTATCTACTCTGGCAGTATATGTAGATGTATATATGGGATCAGAGCTTTCAAAAACAGTGGTTTTGATTTATTTTTTCCAGTATGCAAGCTGAAAAATACAAACACATTTCTGACTTCTAGTGCAAGCCATCTGATTCAGAATAGGAGACAGGCTTTAATTAGAACATTTAACCTTCAGAACCACGATTATATTAATGTCATATCATTTCCCTAGGATATTTCCGAGAACGACATGTGGGTTTGAAGTTACATATATATATATATATATGTACACACACACACTTCTTTTTCTTTGAAGGGGTTCACTATATGCACAGTGTATATATGCCAGGAGATGCCTTCATTAGTAAAGATGCAAATGTTGAAAAATTAGTGGAAAATGAGGATGTCCTTGCTACGGCTCCACTGTTGAAGCCAAGCTTGAGAGGAATATCAGTTTCCAGGCAATGCTAATGCAGAAGTGGGTGTCTCACATGAAAGGACTCTGCAGAACAGAAGCAGTGGGTAGGATGCTGGAGAAGCAGTGAGGTTGCCCCTTCTAAAACCTCTCAACCTTAATGACAAATGTTTTAATGCCTCTAACAGATTCTGGAGTCTGGACAGGAATGAACAACCTGCTCACTGTTTACATCCCCTGAAGGAAGCAGTGCAAGTAACTCAATGTGGTTTTGCCTATAAAGGTATAACCTTGGACCAGGATGTTACATACGAAACAATACTCCCACAGAGAGATGTTGTGATATTGACATGCTAATTCTGGTGTCCTGCCAGGGAGGTGCTGAATCCATTTTTTTAGGAAAACAAAGGGAGAGGTAATTGCACAATATGCAAAAGGCTTTTGTAATTTTCTTTAAAGGCTGAAGAATCCCCAGGGTTTTATTTAAGCACGGAGACAACAGGCAAAGTCATTTGAAATGCAGAGAGGTATGGGTGCAGAATGGGAAATGAACTAACAGTAGCTATAGGTCAGTGAAGGTTGCAACAGAAAAAAAAAAAAAAAAGAAGATAATTATCCTTTCTTTCCTAATTAACCCTTGCTTTCAGTTTCTGCTCAGCTTTCCAGCCCTGAGGGAGAATGTGTTTGCAAGACAAATGCCAGGTGATCCAGTTCAAGGTGTCCCATCACTTCTGAAGCACAAACAAATTGCCTGAACTTATTCTTAAGTTGGCAACTACAACAAAATCTGCTGTCACTTGTTATTTTTAGATCAAGAGAAGGAGATATGTGGCCACAAAGGAAACCCCACCTGCAGGCTTCACTTCTGAGGCTGAGGACACTCTTTTTTTTTTTTTCTCTTAAAAGGTGCCACTCCCCTATGCAAGATAATTTTGACAGGCTTTCAGAAAGTCAAGCTCCTCTCTGCAAGCCTGTGCAAACTCTCTACTGAGTAATACTGAAACTGAAGTTTAGATGCTAGCTCTCACTGGTCTTTAAGAAAGACAACCTGTAGAGCTGTATTTTTCTATGCTTTTTAACTGACCTCTTGTTTTCCTCTTTCCTAAATCACTGTTTTCTGCTTACAGGGAAGTGAAATTCTTGTCTGGCATTCTCTGAAAAAACATCAGAGCTTTGTCCACAAAGTGTAACAGGCAAATGTGACTCATAATTTACCAAATCCATGTTAGGGAGGAACCAGCTATCCTGCAGGAAAAGAAGCAGTCATATGTTGATCTAATCCCTACTAATTCCAGTCAGTGCATAATATCTTCCAGCACCTCCAGAACTAGATTCTGAATCAGGAGAAAAAAAGGGTTTTTCATGTTGCAACCAGCCCCTGACTTCATAACATGGAAATAATGCTTTCATGTCACAGAACATCAGAAAGAATAGCTTGAATAGAACACAAAGCAATCAATGATATGAACTCTTTATAGCTGTCCACTTCTCAATCATTCCTCCCAGTCAAAGCCTCCAGGAATTTATTTTTTTTTTGCCACAGCTCAAACACACATTGTACAGAGTAGAAAGAATGATGGGAAAATTAAATCCACACATTAGAATAAAGTGTTTCCCTGCTCAAGGAAGATGTGTTACATCCATAGCAGAAGAGCAAGCAATTGATCACTGTGTGTCACAGGACAGGATGGGGCTGCTGAATTAGTATTGAGCTGGACTGTTCCTTCTCCTGTGAGGAAGCAAAGCTGCATTTCACAGATGTCATTTATAATGAGAGACAAGATTTGTATTCATCTGCAGGTCAGGACTTTAATGAGATTCACTTTCCTGGTCTATAAGTCACGATGAAACGACTAGAGCTCTCCAGCAGCCAGTATATCAGCTCCTCAGCCAGGGACCTTCCAAATGTCAAACGCAAAGTGCACAGTGAAGCACCCTCTTGCTTTCCCTTATCATTACTGATTCACTTGGGATACAGCACTTACTGTCACCCACAGAGCCATGAAAAGCGTGGGAGTGGTGTGTGACCAGAAAGAGCTGCTGCAGAGCTGTGGTGCTGCCAGAGGGTCTGTGTCTTTGAAGAGAAAAGTGCTCCGCTTGCTTGAAATCTTCACTAGAGAAATAAATGGTGTCGTTCAAAACACTGTCCAAGCGAAGGCCTTTCCTAAGACTAAGGCTGCCTTTGCAAAAAGAAGAGTTTGTTGCAAAATAAAATGAGATTACAAACATAAAAAGCAAAAAAGCCCAACCCTGAACTAGATCGTGCAGCTGTGGTCATCTGACCTAGCATAGGACTTCGTGTTAGAGCTCTGAGTTCTCCTAGTGCTCCAAACTGATTATTTTAGACAAAACTACAAAAACGCAAGAAGTTGAATTCAAGTTGCACCTTAATCCTTATCTTTCCTAATTTTTGAGTGCTTTAGCAATGTTCTTTAATGCTATGTTGAGGGGCTCTGAGTATCTAACTGTCACGTCTGCTGAATCCAAAT